>CM033643.1:67668741-67923344 GCA_019512145.1 Engystomops pustulosus | reverse complement strand
CCCCCCAGTATATAGCCTGCCAGCCCATATCCACCAATATATAGCCAACCCCTGCCTCAGTATATAGCCAGCAGCGGGGGAAGCCGAAAAGGTCAGTTTTGATACATTTAATTTTTACTCACGTATAAGCAGAGTTTAGGTTTTCAACACATTTTTTTGTGCAGAAAACTAGGCTTATACTCGAGTATAAATGGTACTTCTTGCTGAAAAAACCCCACTACATAAATCTCACTGTTTGGCAAAACAATTGAAGCTTTTGCAATTAAAGAACACATGCAAAATGTAACATTGTATACAGTCCTGAAGGCACAAGGAACTTTCCTTTTGGGGAATATTTTGTGACTAAACATATAGGGCAGTGGTGGCGAACCTATGGCACAGGTGCCAGAGGTGGCACTCGGAGGCCTCTATATGGGCACCCGTGCCATCACCCCACCGCAGACTTCAGCAGACAGGACTCAAGGCCTCTTGCAGTTCCAGACGGCCCAGGACCCTAGAAGGAAGCTACAATGATAACCAAAGCTTTTTCTCCTTCTTTCTACTGTATTGGTGTCCTCAGGTGCCTATACAATTTAAACGTGGCAGAGCAGGGAGTAATAAGTTACTGTTTAAATTGTCGCATTGGCACCTTGTGAAAAATATGTGGGTTTTGGATTTAGTTTGGGCACTCGGTGTCTAAAAGGTTTGCCATCACTGATATAGGGGCTCATTTACTAAGGGTCGGACCACTCATTTTCGTCGGACTGTACGCCTTTTTCGGGGATTACATGGCTTGCACAGGTACTTAACAGATGTCTGCGCTGGGATTTTGGCGCACGTGATCGTGGGACTTAACTTTCAAATTGTGACGCAAGCTCAAGCACTTACATGCACTGCTCAAAAGATGGCGAACTCTGTCAGACCCGATCGAAGAAGCGACACATTCATAATATCGGGCAATACACTTTCGGTGAACTTCGGGGACGAGGTAAGTAAATGTGCCATATAATATACATATGTCATCTATTTTTTAAATGACTAAGACAATAGAGATCCATTATTTTGACATGAATGTGTAAACTTGGGAAAAACAAAGTATTACACCATCAGTTAAACTTGCTCACTACAATCAGGCTGATTATAGCTGTTGAAGTTACTTGGGTCTTCTCTTGTGGTAAAGCAGTATTGTGAGCCATAATTAACACACACACATTATCGCCTGAAAGTGGGCTCCGGATGATTTCTTACACTTTATCAACTAACAATTCCAAATATTTTTTAGAGCAATGGGGACATCTAGTGGCAAGAGATGCATGTTTACATCTGAAGACTTCAGCACAGTTTATTCTTTCATTCCAGAATTATTTTAGTAAACAAGACTGAAAAAAAAAGTTGAAAAAAAAAAAGTAGATATGTATTTTTTTTTTATAAAAAAAAAAAACAAAGTGCAGCATAATCATAAGTGCTCTTCCGACATTTCATATGCATCGTGTGCCAGTCTTATTAATCACTGTACTGGTGCGAGACATGCTGGAGCTTCCGGTTAAGTAATTCTGGCGCAGCACTTGTGTGCTGGAATGAAATCTATGTCATAGATTTCAGCTAGAACCTGCAGCAGACTAGAGGCAGACTCCGACTTTGAAACCTGACTTACAGACAGACCTCTTACCCCACTATGACCTCTGGTTAGGCTCTTTAGATGCTTTGGTTTAGTCCCCTGCGTCAATGATCAGCTGCAAGTTGCCGGTTATGAATTCCTCAGACTAATGGAGCAGACAGCCGCGCATGACCATTCTGCTCCATTAATCTCTATGGAGCTGACGGAAATTGTCAAAGTGCCGCGCTCACCGATCTCCGTCAGCTATAGACTAATGGAGAAGACCGTCATGCACGGCCATCTGCTCCATTAGTCTGAGGAGCGGCGAAGAGTCGGCCGGACCCCTCATTTTCGCGATCTGCGGGGGTCACAACACCGAGACCCCCACTGATCAGCAAGTTAGGCCCCATCCCCTGGATAGGGCCCAACTTGCCTTTGTGGGAAAACCCCTTTAACTTATTGCGATTGTTTACCTGATGACACTCTCCTTTCTGCCAGACTCAGCCCCGCTCTCTTTAAACCTACACTCCTACCTCGTGTTGTTATGAGAATCTATGGGTTGAACGGGAGATAACAGGGCATTCTCCAGTGTAAGCGATGAAGCAGGCCAGACTATGCAATGTGTTCACTCCCAAGCCTCTTCCCTGTAGTAAAGGAAGCCATGAGTCGAGATGTATGACCTGTTTCTCTTCTGTCTACAGTCTGCCAATCATCTTTCACAGAATTCACCTTCCCAGTAAGTAATATACACTTCTCTCATGTGCAGCCACCACGAATAGCAGTAAAAAGCAGCCATAGCACTTGAAACTACACTGGAAACTGCTGGGGTGCATCCAAAGCCTCTCTGCAGACCACCCTTCCCACTAGGCTTTGACAAGGAAGTAATAACAGGGATTTTGGCCCACTTCTCTTCCTCCACATCTTTTGTTGGGCAACAACCTGAATTTCAACTTCCTCTAAGGTTTTCCTTGGGTTCAGGTCTGAAGAGTGGTTAGGCTACTCCATGACCTTGATGACTTCTTGGGTAGCCATCCTTGTTGCCAGGCTGTATTTTCGGATCATTGTCATTAGATAGAAGGTCAGGCCATGACCCATCTTCAAAATGTTCTTACTGAAGGTAAGAAGGTTGTTAGAGCCAGGCCCCATCCATTCACCCCTCCCCAAAGTAAGCTCTTCGCACGTATGCAATGGTGTTATTTGGGGTGTTCCTTTTCCTCTTAAATACAGCAAAGTGCAGTGGAAACCAAAAAGTTTCTATTTTGGTTTCATCTGAACCACAGGATCTTCCCCAACACCTCAGCTGGATATTCCAGATGGCGCATTTTAAAATTCAAAACAGACATGTGCTGGTTATAAAGGTGTGGACAATTGTGTGCGCCCTGCAGGATTTTAATCTATTAAGGCTTAGTAGGGTTACTAAAATGGAATATTTTAAAAGTTGTGATACCAGCTCACTTCGATGCGTTCCTTTTGTGTAGTTCTAGGCCCGATGCCAACCTCTGAATTGCTCTTTCCTCCACAAGGCCGAGACTTGCATGGAGCTCCAGGAAAATTAATCTATAGCTGGTTGAGGTATGAGATCATGCAGTAAACAGGTACAACGGAGGAGTCGGGGGGAGTTCTTAAGAAGACATAAACAGTCTACAGAGTCGAATTCTCGTTGGTGTAGTGTAAGTGAACATATACCATCATACTCGAATATAAGCCTAGTTTTTCAGCCCCCAAAAAATGTGCTGAAAACGCAAACCTGCTTATACTCAAGTAAAAAAATAATATGGGTTTACCAGGTTTTTGTGCAAAACAGGGGCCTCTCGGCTTATAACTTGGGTCGGTTAGTACTCTGAGTATATAGGTATTTATATATATCCATAAAATTTCACGTGAATTATTTAAAAATCATACAATGGTTTATTTTTATGATTTGTTTTCATTTAATACATTGAGACAATGACATGTACCGTATATACTCGTTAAGTCATCAGAGTTTAGTCAGCAAAAAAACGCTGCTGAAAACGTCCATCGGCTTATACACGAGTCAAAAAAATTACTAAAAAAAGTAATAAACTTATTACTCACCATTCGGTGGCCACGATCTGCAGCGCCTGGCTCCCCACGATGTCCTCTTCTGGATATGCGTCCCTTCGTCTGCTTCTGTACTATCGCGTGGGCGCCGCCCGGAGACAGCAATTGCTGCGCCCAGCGCAATGTAGAACGGGGAAGCAAAGAGACCCGCGCGAACATAGGTGGCACGTGCAGATCGGGCCACGGAGGTGACGTATATATGAAGTTATTTATTTTTTTTTAATGCTGAGGGCTATCTACTGGGCAGCTGGCGGTGTATACTATGGGGGCTGAGTATAAGTGGCAGTGGGATTATCTATGGGCTGCTGTATACTACTGGGGAGGCAGCGGCTGTACTGGGCATGCTGCGTGTGTATACTACTGAGTGGAGTTTGTATCTCTTTACTGGGCGCTGTATACAGTCGACCAATTCATTTCCACCCTCAGCTTATACTCAAGTCAATAGGTTTTTTTCCCCCCAGTTTTTGGGGTAAAGTTCGAACTAATCGGACTCAATAAATGTAAGACTAGGTTCTGACATACGTAGTATGGTAACTTTCAATACTTAATTTGCAGACACTGCACTTGGGAATCCTCCCAACATAAACTGCAATGATTGTAAAAAACCTAGATATGATTAGCCTTATCAGAAACCACTCAGTACCTAATCACTTACCGAAATTGTTGTTAACCCCCTAACAGTCGAGCCCTTGTTTGTTTTCAATTTTTTCCTTCCCACCTTAAAACTATATAAAAACTTTTTTTTTATTTTTTCCATGTAAATGAACAGTGTGGGCTTGTTTTTCTACGTAACATAAACAAATTCATATGACGTATTTAATATTCCATAGCAGTGTAGTAGCCCATGCAGCCTTCTACCATACACGTTAGCAGACACGTACATACATTACCCTCACATTGGTCGATGTTAATATTTGTACAAAATGTCGTTATTTGTGTAATGGCACTTCAAGATGCCTTCTGTATGTAGTATAAAGTCGTTATGCATTGCTGAGGTGTTAAATTTTGGCCCTTTCTCCAAACAAACCCTTACAAATCCTGAAATGCTAATTTAGATCCTTCATTAAACTCTGAGCTTTACCTCGTCCCTAGATTTCTCCCTATGGAATTCTGCAGGTCATTGGCGGAGCCATTTAGCAGTTTCATATTATGTTCTCTGAAACCAATAGGTTGCTTTGGTTGTGATTGGGATCATTGCTTTACAGAAAATGTCCCTTCCGTCCAACCTGGTAATTACAGCAGAATTTTCCTTTTAAGAATTGTCTTGGTTAAATGTCTGTCTTTCCTTCATTACAAAGTTCCCCAGTTGTACATGTGAAAAAAGACACACATTAGGATGTTCCCCTCCAAATTGTGTTTTTGAGATGTAGCTGCCTTTTGGCCGAGTGAAACATAATGGCATCCAAAGATTAAAGCCCTCAACAACAAATGACAAATAGTTATTCACGCCCCCCATCAGTTGTTAGGGGTGTGTACAGAAGGCTGAGCCCCTCCATACATGGTGGTTTGCCTGCTGCCATTATCAGACAACGTCACTAAGACCCCTTAACAACACAATTTAAAATCATGCTCACAGCACGTTAAGGGGCGTACCCCTTGATATCAGTGCTGGCAGGTATTTTTTTTTGTTGTGTGGCGAGTGGACATAAAGTTCCTGTGGAGGTCAGTACATTACTGGCATGTACCTGTTATCCGATTTCTTTTGGCGTTCTCCTGTGTCCGTCTCCTCTGTGGGTAGCACCATGGTCAAGGCTGCGTAATGGCAAAAATTTCTCTCCCACTTTTGGATTCATGGCTCTAACAGTGCTTTGAATGCCTTCGTAAAATAGACTTCAAGGAGGGAGATTTATCCATAAACCATAATTGCACACAGCTTAGGCCTCTTGATGTAGCCCGCGGCCGGCAAAGCAAAACACAGCAGTGCCAGACTGGAGGGATGTGGCTTGGTCGCTCTTGTAATCACAAACTTCTTGCAGATGCAAAAGAATTGCCTTTTATATAACTACGTATAATGCCAGAAAACTGGTTGTAAGAGCTAGTGATACAACCCCCCCCCCAAGCTAGACTTATATACGCACCTGTATGAGTCATTAAGCGAGAGGTAACGAAGGTGCCATCCGTGACCAGTATTTAGATAACTGTGGGAATGGCTCACTAGAATTCTAGGTCTACTGGTGGCTCGCCTGGGCCACTGAGACCCCTGTGGATGCATCATAGAGCACGACTAGCAGAATGGCCTTTGTAGGGCAATTTTTAGACGCCCCCATCCATCTCCGGTCCCAGTGCCTGAAAACAGTGCAAACAGGGGAAGGGCTGGATATGCAGGCCCGGGGGAAAGCTGTCGAGAGCGGTTGCCATGCCCACTGTAAAACAAACAATTGGGCAGCAGGCTACGATGTGGAGACAGGGTTCCAATTGAGGAGGGGCAGTACAGGTTTTTCTTTTAACAGCCCTCCCTACCCAGTTTTTAATACAGTCAGACCCCCTTTAACTCACAAATATTAGGGAAAAAAAACCGGGTATGGGAGAGAAGACTGACGTACCCCGACAGACCACCATGAGTCGGTATAGAAGTGTGAATAAGGGTCTGACCATGGTACCTGTAGGCCCATGTACATAGCATGTGCCTGTAAGTATACAATGTATACAGCACAGCTCACGAGTCGGAGGGACCCACCTTATAACTTAAAGCTGGCCCCCTGGAGCAGGTCACGGAGCACTGCTCTTGCCGATCTCTTTGCGGGCTCGTCCGTGACAAAGTGCAGGTGAGCATTCTGTATCTCTCAGCTTGCCGTCCCTGAGCATGGAGCGCAGCGCCCTGGAACTTGTCCCTGAGCCCCGGGCTGCGTCCACCTTGGTGACATCTGTAGACAGGTGGAAGTCCTGCACGCCCCGGCTCTCAAGGCTTGTGCTCTTACCCCTCCCCGAATTTCAGGCTCTGAAGAAGAAGCCGTGCAGCAGGTCCAGGTCCGCTCATCACTGTGCACACGGCCGCCGCTCTCCTTCATCCTTGCGGGGTGGTGCTAGGAAACATTCTCCCTCCGCGATGCACCAGATAATGAAAGGCGAACACGGCCAGGGCGGCGAGCAGCAGCACACCGCCTGGTAGGACCTCATGTGACGATCCTTGCCGGCCATATGGACGTCACTCATGACATCGCGCGACACAACAACACTACCGAGCAACAGGGGACAGCATGCTGGATGTGCGTGGGACATCACATGAAGAAACACCGCGGCCGAATCAGCGGACGAGCCCGCCTCCTTCCTGCTGAGGCTACACGGATTGTATTGGCTGCTGTGTGGAGGGCCGGGACTGACAGCTCCCTGTGAGGGGGAGAGATTCTGCTTCGGCGCTTCTCCGACAGGGAGGGAAAGCGGACATGTCTTGCTATCACACACAGCGGTTATTGATGAATGGGTAACTATTCAGGGGGAGTAGTCTGCTAGGAACTTCCCCCAGAGATTGCACTGCAGGAAGCTGCCACAGACCTTTATAAAGCATTTACTCGGAATACACTTAATAAAAATTGGGTCATTTTAAAGAGAACCTGTCACCAGGAATGTCATTTTTATCTGGTGACAGGTTCCAATAGCCAATGCTGTGCCAATTTATCATTTCCTTTGCATACCTCCCAACTTTTGGGCTACAGAAAGAGGGACAAAAAGCCCCCACCATTTCCTAAAAAAAATAAACCACACCCAACTGTCCCACCCTTGCCGCGCCCAAAACAATAGTATAATATCGACCATTAAACGGCCCACACAAGTATAATGCCCCGTCGTGTGGCCAACCCCCAAAGGACCTATATAATAGCTCCTCTTGCAAGTCAGCAACATATAAAACCCCTCTTTAAGTTTTCTTTTCTTCAATTTACATATAATCTTTATTGTATCTTTATTCTATAGCGCCATCAAATCAACATCTGCTTTTACTTACTTCACACATTTTCCCCACTTTAAATTATCCTCCTCAAAGTGGCTAGTATAACAAACAATATGGAACACTTCACATTGAAAAGCAATTAAGTCCTCATAGTGGACCTTTCATCACTCCTGTTTGAAAAAAGTAATTTGTGGCATGTTCCCATAGAGCCCTTATACAATTAGGGCAAGATTTCCTTCAGCTAATAAAATCACTGCACAGAAAAGGAAAAAAATTACCATTTATTCTCTGCCTTGTAACAGCTACATCCTCGCGAGTCTGGTGGCTGCTCACATACACCACCCTCCTTCCATACGTTATCCGGTTCGGATGAATTTTTAATCACGATTGTGTTATAATTCAGCCACAACTGCAGAAACACAAGCAAGTGGCTAGGAGGGCACCAGGCGCACACGACATAGTGGGGCAGGGCCAGAGGGCTCAAGTACGACAGATGGCACAAGGCGGCACGAGGGCATGGGCATAGAGGTCACAGGGCGAACAGAGGCCACGGGACAGCAGGACACAGGTGCAAAGGAAGAAAGGGCCCCCACGGGCGCCAGGAAATCACAGGGCAATGGAACACAGTGAGCACAGATGGCAGCAGCGCACAGAGGGCAGAGGTGTATCGGGCAGGGGCACCCAAGGAGAGAAGGAGTACCAGGGCAGTGGGCAAGAGAGCAGAAGGATATCAGGGCAGGGGGCAACAGAGAAGCAGAAGGAGTCAGGCAGGGGGCACAGAGAGCAGAAGGAGTACACGGGCAACGGGGCACAAAGCAGAAGGAGTACAGGCATGGGGCCAAAGAGCAGAAGGAGTACAGGGAGGGGGCACAAAGAGCAGAAGGAGTACAGGGCAGGGGGCACAGAGAGCCGAAGGATACCGGGCAGGGGGCACAGAGGGCAGAAGGATACCGGCATGGGGCACAGAGAGCAGAAGTAGTACAGATCAGGGGCCAGAGGGCAGAAGGTGTACCGGGCATGGGCAACAGAGGCAGGGAGTACAGGGCAGGGGCACGAGGGGCACAGGAGAGCAGAAGGAGTTACAGGGCAGGGGGCACAAGGGAAAGGAGTACAGGGCAGGGGCACAGAAGGGCAGAAAAGGAGTACAGGCGGGGGCACAGAGGGCAGAGGAGTACAGGGCAGGGGGCCAGAGGGCCAGAAGGAGTACAGGGCAGGGGGCACAGAGGCGAAGGAGTACAGGGCCAGGGCACAGGGCAGAAGGAGTACGGGCAGGGGGCAAGAGGGCAGAATTAGGATACAGGGCAGGGGCACAGAGGGCAGAAGTGAGTACAGGGCAGGGGGCACAGAGAGCAGAAGGTGTACACCGGCAGGGGGGCCCGGAGCAGAGCTGTACAGTGCAGTGGGCACAGAGAGCAGAAGGATACAGGGCAGGGGCACAGAGGGCAGAAGGCGTACAGGCAGGGGCACAGAGGTCAGAATGATACAGGGCAGGGGGCACAGAGGAATAAGGATACAGGGCAGGGGACACAAGAGGGCAGAAGGAGTACGGGCATGGGGCACAGAGGGCAGAAGGAGTACAGGGCAGGGGGCACAGAGGGCAGAAGGAGTACAGGGCAGGGGGCCATAAGACAATAACCAAGTCCCAGACCTACCTGTAGAGTGGTGCAGGTACTGCCTACCTTGGTTGTAACGGGTGGCGATTTGAGTCACTGTTGCCTTTCTATCAGCTCGAACCAGTCTGCCCATTCTCCTCTGACCTCTGGCATCAACAAGGCATTTCCGCCCACAGAACTGCCGCTCACTGGATGTTTTTTCTTTTTCGGACCATTCTCTATAAACCCTAGAGATGGTTGTGCGTGAAAATCCCAGTAGATCAGCAGTTTCTGAAATACTCAGACCAGCCCTTCTGGCACCAACAACCATGCCACGTTCAAAGGCACTCAAATCACCTTTCTTCCCCATACTGATGCTCGGTTTGAACTGCAGGAGATTGTCTTGACCATGTCTACATGCCTAAATGCACTGAGTTGCCGCCATGTGATTGGCTGATTAGAAATTAAGTGTTAACGAGCAGTTGGACAGGTGTACCTAATAAAGTGGCCGGTGAGTGTATAAACAAATTATCCTATACTGTAATGGAAAATAGTGCCCAAATGTCAGAATCAGTTTCTTTCACTTTCAGAAGAAGTTCTCAAATGTCATATATTTACTCAATTTGCATTTCTGCAAGCAAAGGTCTTTAGACCAGATTAGAAATTAAGTGTTAACGAGCAGTTGGACAGGTGTACCTAATAAAGTGGCCGGTGAGTGTATAAACAAATTATCCTATACTGTAATGGAAAATAGTGCCCAAATGTCAGAATCAGTTTCTTTCACTTTCAGAAGAAGTTCTCAAATGTCATATATTTACTCAATTTGCATTTCTGCAAGCAAAGGTCTTTAGACCAAATTGAAGAAATAGAAAAATTAATAAAATTTAACGTTTATTGTATTCATTTTAAAAAAAAAAAACTGAATAAAGTCTGTATCTATCACTTTTCTGGGGTATATGTGCTAAACCGAACAATCTAAAAGTTTTTGTGGTGGTAGTGGGTTAGTTATGATAGGTATTATGACACTTTATGGGGAGGACGTACTGTGCTATACCGATAGAATGTGTGTTAGTGACCACTTTTGCCTCTACCAGGGAGGAGAGACGCCTCTCCGACTCTGGTTGTGGGTGCTGCTGGGCTAATATGGACCTCTATAATTGTCCCCAAGGGCTCTAATTGTGGGCACTGCCGGGCTAGTTTGGACCTCCAAGATTGTCCCAAAATTCAATGGTGTCCACAAAAGGGACCACTAGTTGAGACGTATGACTTGTCCTCTCTATAGTTAGCAGTCACGCTGTTGGTGGTACATATTGCTCAAAAGCTCCATGGCTCACAGTCACACGTGCTCAACTGCTGGAGGTGGTTCAGAGTTCACATACACACATTGGTATACTGGCTAGCAATTAGCTAACTTCAATCCTACTACTATTATTATCCCTAATTGGTACGGGATATAGGTCTAGGGATCTAGCACTACGTCTCCTAAAGTGTTCAGCTGACTGTGTAAGTTCTAAGTCAGATCCTAAACTATGTCGCTGCAGTCCGACACATTTGGACCATTAGGCTTCCCACTACTTAACAACACAATTGTCTTAAAAAATAAGTCGCTCAATCAGCCCCCCCGACATGTTTCGCCATAGACTGGCGTCCTCAGGGGGTATCAGGGCTGAACTGAGTTGATATGTGTGACTACCACGCCATTCGCTTCTATGGGACTATTAATTGTTTCTATAAGGGCTACTTGGGACCCTTATTCTTGTGGTCATAGATGGTGCTTGTAGTTTGAAACAGAGTGGCCTGTGTTATTGGTAGGAAAACCCCTTGTATTATGAAGAAGATTAAACTTTCTCCATGGTTCTTTCTAGGCAACTGCGATGTCAGTGGATTGTCAGGGGCAGTTTGCGGTGCTTTCTGGGTGAGTATTTGTTTAGGCTTCTAGTTGCCAGCATTGTATATTTATTTTTCCTTACACAGTTGAAAGTTTCAAATAATAGGTAGCAGCTCCTACCAATAGTAACTGCAGACAATGAATTGAATGCTGTTGAATACTGGTGAATCAAAACTGTGATAGACAGAATCTAATATTTATGGCACAGGAATTTTACTTGTCTTTGGGATGCAGTAAGTCTGTAATGTATTGCAGGACATTTATCTAATCCTTGCAGCCTGGACTAAAATATTACCAATGATCATATTACAAATAACACAGCAACCAGCAGAGATTGCTTAAATATCTTCACAAGCGTCTATAATTCCTGCACAGATAGTTTTACCCCTTCATAAAAGCCCCTTGTGGATATATTCCCATGGGACTTTTCTCCCCTCTGCCAGGCCACGAGCTGGAGCCTCTTCATGTCTCTTCACTGCTGCAGCTCCATGTAAAGTCGTGTGACCACAGCATAGCCATTCAGTGTATCTATCACATGACCTTACATAACTGCCCGGAGCTTTGGCAGTGAGAAGCTCTGCCCACCTCCATGACACTGTGTGCACATGCACAGTGAGCCATTGGCATGTGCTGTCACACTGAAAGGATGATTCTTAACTGTGACAGGGGGCTGATATTATCTGCTCTGGGGAGAGGTCAGCGGCCTCCGCCAGAGCCTGCTCTGGCTGTAATGCACACACTGAGTAATAATTAGCTGTTTATTAACACCATATAAGCTTAGGAGCTATTTACCATATATACTCGAGAAAAAGCCTAGTTTTTCAGCACAGAAATGTGCTGAAAACCCAAACTCGGCTTATACTCGAGTAAAATATATATCAAAACTCACCTTTCCGGCTTCCCCCGCTGCTGGCGATATACTGGAGCGGGGGGCTGGCTCTATACTGGGGGATATGGGCTGGCAGACTATATACTGGGGGGAGGTGCTATCTATATACTGGTAGATATGGGCTGACAGGCTGTATACTGGGGAAGGAGGCTGGCTGGCTATATACTGGGGGATATGGGCTGGCAGGCTATATACTGGGGGGAGGTGCTGGCTGTATACTATGGGGCAGGGTCCGGCAGACTATATAATGGGGAGGCTGTGACCAATGCATTTCCCACCCTCGGCTTATACTCAAGTCAATACGTTTTCCCAGGTTTTTGTGGTAAAATTAGGGTCCTTGTCTTATACTTGGGTCGGCTTATACTCGAGTATATACAGGTTTTTGTATTAATAAAATTTCATAATCCTCCTTGGCTATAAATACTCCTAAAAATTTGTAAGGTTGAGTTCACATCATATTTTGCTGCCGATGTAGGGGGGGTTTCCACAGTAATGTCACTCTCCAAACATAGCCTTCTATTGTCTCTGCTGAATGCACATGTCGCTCAGCAGGAGGCATCCAGATGGAAAACAAACCAAACCGTTTTGAGCACATACAATGTCTCAGTATTCCACTATATGTCAATGTATATGCACAGCGTACTCATTGGGAGCTTTCCCGACGCATATGCTGACCGTATACATAAAAAGTGATGTGAAAAAATGTTAGTATAACCTCTTGAGTCCTTATTATTTATCATTTCTGGGGTTTATTTAGACTATAACACAGTATTTGCTTGATGCTGCTGTGGAGGTATCTGGTGCTGCACTTGGGTATTTGTAAGTGCAGACCTTGGTCGGGGTTGACAGAGACAAGAGTGAGAAACAGGGAGACTGTTATAATTTTACTGTACAGCAGAATGAAGATACCAGTGCTGACAATGCTGCAAGAACATCACTGAGCTAATATAATGGCTCTTCCATCTCTGCGCCTTGTTATAATGAGGGATGGACAGACCCTGCTCTGTGGTGACTGCCTTACAAACCTGTACTAGTAACATTTATCAGTACGGAATCTATATAATGCATCATTCTTCAACCTGTAGAAAATTTATCTGGATATTACTGCAGCATATATGGCTGCTACAGAAACTCTTTTTTTGTGTGCAATAAGTATCCTTTTTTTCCAGACTCCAAAGCAACTATGGTAAGAACATTCCTTTGCCATAATATAAACCAATAAAGTCATATAATACCAGCAGTTTCAGGACCCATTGAGTGATTTCTTCATATTCTTCTGTTTCAATAAATGTGGTCTTATAACTTTGTAATGATCATTTTTGTTTGAAACAGTCGCCGTTTCCTGTACATCGTAAGCCTAGAGACCCCCAATGAAGGCCCCAGAAAAATAGCACGGCAAAGCAAATGGGACATCGGCACAGTGCAGTGGAATCCCCATGACAGCTATGCTCACTTTTTTGCTGCATCTGTAAGTTTCCTTTCCGTTCTCCATTTACAGTGTTATGGATAAAGGCTACGTGTACTAACTTGTAATAAGCTTCATGGGGATGCCTGAGGTTTTCAGGTGAGAGGGGAATGATTCATTTTCTTGATCTAGGTAAAGTACACATTAGTTATATCTACGTATATAACGGCAAACCATTATACAGCTATCGGACAGCTACCATATGGGATGTGCGCCATCTTTAATAACTAGCAGGGTTTTATCACAACCTAATGTTATGTTGACATATTGCCTTAACCTTCCATTGTTAGTATATGTTGGGAAGATGTGTGAAGTATACTTACTACAGAAGAAGGCAAAGTATCCCGCTGTATGCCGTATGGACTCGAGTCTGGCTCAGACGGAGCCAGAAGAGGCTTCTGTGATGTATATAGGAGCTCCTGAGCATCATTAGCATAATTTTAAGACGATATTTTCTCCTAAATAAAGCCATTAGAAGATAAAGGAAGAACAGATCCTGTTTTAGGGAACACATACCAGTGTGCAATTGTGCTTGTTGTACAGTATGGAAGACTTCTTTAATATAGATATCCCCATGTTCACTATTATAGCTTTAAAGGGGTTTTCCCATGAAGTAAAGTTAGGCCTTTTCCACGGGATAGGGCCTAACTTGCTGATCAGTGAGGGACTCAGTGTTGAGACCCCCACAGATCACGAAAACGAGGGGTCCGATGGAGGTACGTGGGACATGGAGCAGTGGAGTGTAGAACCAGGTTCTTTTGCTGCACCAGAGTAAGCGCTAAGGGATGTGTATAAAAAGTGTTAGTGAAAAGACCAACGCAGAGCTTGACTCCACAGTCTGCACCAGATAAATCACACTGGAGGATGTATCTGGGGTAGCTTACAACTGGGCTAGTTTACATATGAATTTTTTGGCACACAGACTTAATATTCATGTACCCATGTTACGTTGCGCCCATTATCAGAAAACTGCACAAAAATGGTCTGAAACCCTTAATAATACAGCATACAGCATTTCAGGTAGAAAATACTCCAGGATTCTAGTATAGACAGATTGATAAATCTCCCCCATTGTGTCTGATACTGGATAATTCATCTGATGCTACATTCACACGGCTGTTGGGGAATGTATATACGGCGCCCATAGGCCGTCAATGACTGCACATTGAGGCATATTAGAGGTAAAGGCATAAATTCACAGCATGGAGCATAGAACAAAATACACCAAAAACTATGTGACTGTCGCAGTATGTCAATGAAGTAACAGAATCAGTAAGGTGTATAAAGAAGAAGAGGGGGAGGGAAGACACATTGGGGGGGATGGGAAACACGAAAAACTGGGGTCCAGGGGACTAGCAAGATAGAAGCACTTACAGCTTATGAAAGGAAGAGATCTTGGAATTCGTGTAAACTTTGATACGTGTCCCCTGTGGTCCATGCAGTCATCGTCCTACCCGGGTCTGCCGAGTCATAAAAATGCACAACACTTGTTAGGACATCTACTTAACAGATATTAATGTATGTATGCAGATAGGTTGGTCAAAGGGGTATTCCAGGAATATGAACTCCTGATACAAAATCCCATAATGCTATAAATAAATAAAACTAAATTCAATGTCATTAATCACAATACAGAGCTTAAATAGTTTTCTTTTATGATTTCTTAAAATCATGGTTTTTCTCAAGTTGGCGGAGTTATCTCTAAGTTGGCCGTCATCTACAGCTACAAGTCCCATGATCTCTTAGTACTCACTAACGGCTCCTCCCTCTCATTCTCTTCTCCTAGTGATTATATAACAGACTGTCCTGTTCTGTTACCATAGTAATGATGTATAACTGCTATCACTGCACATAACCACACTAAGATTACATCTCGCCACAACACTGGTCATACTGGATCAACTGCAACCAACCAACTTCAGCCAAGTATAGAGCTGATCACATGACCTGCCCAGGCAGGTGCAGGACATGTGACCAGCGGCCATCTTCATGTCCTGTGTCCGCTCCACAGAGACAGTCAAAGGGCTCATTAAATGGCCAATAGCATTTTAATTCTTAATTACATAATGGCTTATATTTTAATGAACTACCGTATATACTCATGTGTAAGCCAAGTTTTTCAGCACAAAAAACTCTTCTTATAGTCTTCTTTCTTCACCTTGCTGTATTAGCCGGCAGATCACATGGGCGCATCTCTGCTGGCTAATACAACAAGGAGAAGAAAGAAGAGGAGCCGTGGCTGTATGCTACTGGGTGTTGGCTGGCTGTATGCTACTGGGTGTTAGGGATAATAATAGTAGTAGGATTGAAGTTAGCTAATTGCTAGCAAGTATACTAATGTGTGTATGTGAACTCTGAACCACCTCCAACAGTTGAGCATGTGTGACTGTGAGCCATGGAGCTTTTGAGCAATATGTACCACTAACAGCGTGACTGCTAACTATAGAGAGGACAAGTCATACGTCTCAACTAGTGGTCCCTTTTGTGGACACCATTGAACTTTGGGACAATCTTGGAGGTCCAAACTAGCCCGGCAGTGCCCACAATTAGAGCCCTTGGGGACAATCTTAGAGGTCCATATTAGCCCAGCAGTACCCACAACCAGAGTCGGAGAGGCGTCTCTCCTCCCTGGTAGAGGCAAAAGAGTGGTCACTAACACACATTCTATCGGTATAGCACAGTACGTCCTCCCCATAAAGTGTCATAATACCTATCATTACTAACCCACTACCACCACAAAAACTTTTAGATTGTTCGGTTTAGCACATATACCCCAGAAAAGTGATAGATACAGACTTTATTCTGTTTTTTAAAAAAATGAATACAATAAACGTTAAATTTTATTATTTTTTCTATTTCTTCAATTTGGTCTAAAGACCTTTGCTTGCAGAAATGCAAATTGAGTAAATATATTGATCGTTAACAACGGCTCCTAGACCATAAATCCAAATCTGATCTCTATCAGGAATTTGTTCAAATGTCATATAGGTCCCATATTCAATAATTTGAGGATGTGGCAAAATGTATAATAAAATCCTACGTAATTGCGTATCTCTGTGATCGTACCAACCCAAAGAATAAAGGGTGGCATTTACCAACCCAAAGAATAAGGGTGGCATTTGGGACCACTCATCTCCGGTCTGGCACTGCACATGTGCCCCTATTCCCGCACATTGCCGTCGCGTCTGAGCTAGCTATCTGCACTTCTGTGACACAATCCCAAGTGGGGGAACAGCGGAGCATACGCAGTGCGCCCATTTTCTCAGTCGGGTACACACGGGCCGGAGCTGAGATAAACGGCACATGCACATGCGCAGGAAGTGGTGCAAGACTGAACCTACTTTTTTCTACTGTAATTCAATCACTACATCTTTGTTCTCACACTTTCTTGATGGCAGAGTTTGGTCTAAATGCAGCATCCTGCATGTATGTTACTGAGAGACACAGTGTTTTTTTACTTTTTTCTTTTATGAAATTGTATATTGTTTTGATTTTGCAGTGTACAAATTATTTGATTGAGTATTTACAATTGTTACATAATGTACATTTACACAATTGTATTGACTTCTCTATATTTTAAGTATCTTAAAAAATAAAAGCTACATTCAAGTTAACTAGAAAAAAATGATTACCATAAAACTAGATATGTCTGGCATTCATCATAGCAACATTATCTGGAAGAAATATTGCAATGCATAAAACTATGTCCACCAATCAAAAAGCACATGATTTATCCTTGTGAAAAATATGCACTTAACTTAAAACATTAGTAAATATATGAGGACACATTTAATAGTGATGATAAACAGTAAAAAGGAAACATTTGAGAACCTTTACTTATTCTTGGTTGTTCGGATTACTGATCCAGGAGGATATATTTAGCATTACTCACAGTAAGGGTACAGTTACACAAAAGTAATGGGGACCAAATATCCAGCTGTACACATTGTGGCCAGATACAGTCCCCATTGGCACCGGTCACTATGCAGTGAGCACAGGTTGTCTCACCGCACTGCGAACATCACTGCGAAATATAGTTAAGTCGTATTAATTCGCCATGATACAACGCGGCATGTGGTGCTCTATGGAGAGGGGAGGGGGGGTGAGCAGCACGCTGGTGTTGTGTGAATGTACCCCAAGTGCAGTTTTTGTTGACTGTGGTTGGTCCCTTAATCACACGAAGGAGTGAAGCAACAAAATCAGTACAGGGAAGACCAACACAAGCTACAGAGGGATAGAAGAGGTAATGAAAGGAGAGTCCCTGCTGAGGAACAGCACCGAACCATATCGGGGTGGGGGTGGGGACATATCTCATCAACAGTCAATGGTGAAGGTTATGCTGTGAATCCTAGGTTTTATTTTAGGGCAGACCGAGGTTCCCTGAAACACGGCTTCAAGAAAGTTTAAATAGGAAAGTATTAGGACTGAAGGGATCCGGAAACAAAGCATTACCCAAAAGACCTACAGCCAAGTAACGCTAACAACAGGCAAGAAGATGCTTATTCTAGATGCAGGGGAACTGCCAGCGGAGACTAATTGAAATGACAGAGAGCTAGCTGCGGATACAAATGTCTAAAGACCTTTGCTTGCAGAAATGCAAATTGAGTAAATATATTGATCTTTAACAGGTCTAGACCATAAATTCCAAATCTCTGATCTTCTCTATCAGGAATTTGTTCTCTCCTTTCTGCCAGACTCAGCCCCGCTCTCTTTAAACCTACACTCCGGTTGTTATGATGAATCTATGCTGTGAAACGGGAGATAACAGGGCAATCTCCAGTGTAAGCAGATGAAGAGGCCAGACTATGCAATGTGTTCACTCCCAAGCCTCTTCCCTGTAGTAATAGGAAGCCATGAGCTGAGATGTATGACTGTTCTCTTCTGTCTACAGTCTGCCAATCAACTTTCTCAGAATTCACCTTCCCACAGTAGCTGAATATACACTTCTCCCCATGTGCAGCCACCACCCAATAGCAGTAAAAGCAGCCGTAGCACTTGAAACTACACTGGAAACTGCTGGGGTGCATCCATAAGCCTTCTCTGCAGACCACCCTTCCCACTAGGCTTTGACAAGGAAGTAATCAACAGGGATTTTGGCCCACTTCTCCTTCCACATCTTTTGTTGGGCAAACCTGAATTTCAACTTCCTCTAAAGGTTTTCCTTGGGTTCAGGTCTGAAGAGTGGTTAGGCTACTCCATGACCTTGAAATGCTTCTTGTGTAGCCACTCCTTAGTTGCTCAGGCTGTATGTTTCGGATCATTGTCATGATAGAAGGTCCAGCCATGACCCATCTTCAAATGTTCTTACTGAAGGGAAGAAGGTTGTTAGCCAAGGCCCCATCCATTCACCCCCCCCCAAAGTATGAGGCTCCCCCTCCCCATACTTCACATATGCAAGGGTGTTATTTGGGTTGTTCCTTTTCCTCTAAATACAGCAAGTGCAGTGGAAACCAAAAAGTTCTATTTTGGTTTCATCTGACCACATGATCTTCTCCCAACACCTCAGCTGGATATTCCAGATGGCCATTTTTAAAATTCAAACAGACATGTGCTGGTATAAGAGGTGGACCATGTGTGCCCTGCAGGATTTTAATCTATTAAGGCTTAGTGGGTTACTAATGATAATATTTAAAAGTGTGATACCAGCTCACTTCAGGTCATTGACCAGGTCCTTTTGTGTAGTTCTAGGCCCGATTCCCCACCTCTGAATTGCTCTTTCCCCACGAGGCGAGATCTTGCATGGAGCTCCAGGAAAATTAATCTATAGGTTGAGTTGACAGGTTTGTATTGAGATACATGTTACAAGTTCAAACAGGTACAATTAACAGAGGTTAGGAGTGCAGAGTAGAGGGAGCTTCTTAAAGAAAAAAAATAACAGGTCTACTAGAGTCAGAATTCTCGTTGGTTGGTAAGTGAACATATATATACTCGAGTATAAGCCTAGTTTTTCAGCCCCAAAAAAATGTGCTGAAAACGCAAACTCTGCTTATACTCAAGTAAAAAAATATATGGGTTTTACCAGGTTTTTGTGGCAAAATAGGGGGCCTTGGCTTATACTTGGGTCGGCTTAACTCGAGTATATAGGTATTTATATAATGCCATTAAAATTCACGTGAATTATTTAAAAATCATAACAATGTTATTTATTTGATTTGTTTTACATTTACATACATTGAAAGACATGACATGTACCGTATATACTCGTGTATAAGCAAGAGTTTTAGCACAAAAAAACTGCTGAAAAGGTCCCATCGGCTTATACACGAGTCAAAAAAATACTAAAAATAAGTAATAAATTATTACTCACCTTCGGTGGCCCCGATCTGCAGCGCTGCTCCCCCGATGTCCTCTTCTGGATCATGGCGCCTCTTCTGCCTTCTGTACATCGCGCTGGGCGCCGCCCGGGAGACAGCAATTGCGGCGCCCAGCGCAATGTACAGAAAACGGGCGCGGAAGCCAGAAGAGGACCCGCGCGGACATCGAGGGAGCAGCGCTGCAGATCGGGGCCACCGGAGGGTGAGTATATAAGTTTATTATATTTTTTAATGCTGGGCTGGGCTGTATACTACTGGGGGCAAGCTGGGAAGTGCTGTATACTACTGGAGGCAGGCTGGGCAGTGCTGTATACTACAGGGGGGTCTGTGACCAATTCATTTGCCACCCTCAGCTTATACTCAAGTCAATAGGTTTTCCCAGTTTTTGGTGGTGAAATTAGGGGTCTCTGCTTATACTTGAGTATATACGGTAACTTTCAATAAAAATTACAGACCTCCTTGGTTGCAATCCTCCCAACATAAACTTGCAATGGATTGTAAAAACTAGATATGAACTTAGCCTTATAAGAAACAACTCAAGTACTAATCACTTACCGAAATTTGTTTAACCCCTTAACAGCGAGACCCTTTTTCGTTTTCAATTTTTCCTTCCCACCTTTATAAATCTATAAAACTTTTTTTATTTTTCCATGTAAAGAACAGTGTGTGGCTTGTTTTCTACGTAACAGAAACAAATTCATAATGACAGTATTTAATATTCCCTACAGTGTAGTTAGCCCGTGAGCCTTCTCCATACAACCGTAGCAGACACGTGACATACTATTACCTCACATGTCGGTCAGATGTTAATAATTTGTACAAATTTCGTATTTGGTAATGGCAACTTCAAGATGCCTTCTGTATGTAGTAAAAAGTCGTATGCATTGCTGAGGTGTAATTTTGGCCCTTTCTTCCAAACAAACCCTTACAAATCCTGAATGCTATGTAGTATCCTTCATTAAACTCTGAGCTTTACCTCCGTCCCTAGATTCCCTATGGAATTCTGGCAGGTAATTGGCGGAGCCATCTTAGCAGTTTCATATTCTTTCTCTGAAACCAATAGAGTTGCTTTGGTTGTGTATTTGGGATCATTAGCTTACAGAAATGTCCTTCCGTCCATCCTGGTAGATTACAGCAGAATTTCCTTTTAAGAATGTCTTGGTATGTCTGTCCTTTCCTTCAATTACAAAGTTCCCCAGTGTCACATGCTGAAAAAAAGACACACATTAGGATGTTCCCATCTCCAAATTGTGTTTTTGAGATGCAATGCCTTTTGGCCTGTAAACATAATGGCATCCAAAGATTTAAGCCCTCAACAACAAATGACAAATAGTTATTCACAGCATTGTTAGGGGTGTACAGAAAGGGCTGAGCCCCCTCCATACATGGTGGTTGCCTGCTGCATTATCAGACACGTCACTAAGGCCCCTTACACACAAATTTAAAATCACTCACAAGCACGTAAGTGGCGTAACCCTTGATATCAGTGCTGGCATGTTATTTTTTTTTTTTTGTGTGGCGAGTGGACATACAGGTCATGGAGGTCAAGTACATTACTGGCATGTACCTGGTTATTCAGATCTTTCTGGAGTTCTCCTGTGTCGTCTCCTCTGTGGGTAGCACCTTGTCAAGGCTGGTCTATGGCAAAATTATTCTCTTCCCACTTTTGGATTATGGCTCTAACAGTGCTTGAACCTTCAGTAAAATAGACATCAAGGAGGAGATTTATCATAAACCTATAATTGCACCACAGCTTAGGCCTCTTGATGTAGCCGGCGGCCGCAAAGCAAAACAGCATCAGGTCCGACCAGAAGTGGAGGTGGCTTGGTCGCTATTGTAATCACAACTTCTTGCAGTGCGAAAGAATTGCTTTTATTATACTACTTATATGCCAGAAAACTGGTGTAAGAGCAGTGATAACTAACCCTCCCCCCAAGACACCTGTTTATAGCGAGAGGTAACGAAGGTGCCATCCGTGCCAGTATGTTAGATAACTGTGGGAATGGCTCACTAGATTACTAGGTCTACTGGTGGCCAGCCTGGGCCACTGAGACCCTGTGTGCATTCATACAGCTAGGGCAGAATGGCCTTTGTAGGGCAATTTTTAGCACGCCCATCCATCTCCGGTCCCAGTGCCTGAAACAGTGCAGAGACAGGGGAAGGCTGGATATGCCAGGCCACCGGAAAGCTGTCAGAGCGGGTGCCATGCCCCTGTAAACAAACAATGGCACGGCTACGATGTGGGAGACAGGGTGCAATGAGGAGGGGAGTACAGGATTTTTCTTTTTAACAGCCCTCCCTAGCCCAAGTTTTTAATACAGTCAGACCCCCTTTAACTCCAACAATATTAGGGGAAAAAAACACGGCGTATGGGAGAGAAGACTGACCGTACCCCTACAGACCACCATGAGTCGCGTCATAGAAGTGTGAATAAGGGTCTGACCATGGTACCTGTATGCCATGTACATAGCTGTGCCTGTAAGTATACAGTATATACAGCCCAGCAGAGTCATGGAGGGCACCCACCTTATACTTAAAGCTGGCCCCCTGGAGCAGGTCCCGGAGCACGCTCTTGCCGATCTCTTTGCTGGGCTCGTCAGTGACAAAGTGCAGGTTGAGCACTTCTGTACTCTCCAGCTTGCCGTACCTGAGCATGGAGCGCAGCGCCAGCTGGAACTTGTCCCTGAGCCCCGGGCTGCGGTCCACCTTGGTGAACATCATGAGCAGGTGGAAGTCCTGCACGCCCCGGCTCTCCAGGCTCTTGCTCTTCCCCTCCCCGAGCTTCAGCTCTGAAGAAGAAGCCGGCAGCAGGTCCAGGTCCGGCATCACACTGTGCACCGCGCCGCTCTCCTTCATCCTGCGGGTGGTGCTGGAGAAATTCTCCCTCCCGGAGCCCAGGTAATAGAAGGCGAACACAGCCAGGGCGGCGAGCAGCAGCAGCACCGCCTGGTAGGACCTCATAGTGACGATCCTGCCGGCCAGATGGACGTCACTCATCACATCGCGCGCCACAACACTACCGAGCAACAGGGGGAAGCCATGCTGGATGTGCAGGGACATCACATGATAGAAAACACCAGCGGCCAATCAGCGGCGAGCCCGCCTCCTTCCTGCTGAGGCTACAGGATTGTATTGGCTGCTGTGTGAGGGCCGGGACTGACAGCTCCTCTGTGAGGGGGAGAGATTCTCTTCGCGCTTCTTCCGCAGGGATGGGACGGACATGTCTTCTATCACACACAGCGGTTATTGATGAATGGTGATAACCTATTCTAGGGGAGGAAGTTGTCTGCTAGGAACTATCCCACAGAGATGGCACTGCAGGAAGCTGCACAGACCTTATATAAAGCCATTACTCTGGAATACACTACTAAGAATACATTGGGGTCATTTTAAAGAGAACCTGTCACCAGGAATGTCATTTTTATCTGGTGACAGGTTCCAATAGCCAATGCTGTGCCGATTTATCATTTCCTTTGGCAGCATTCTGAATGGTTTCACATTACCTGGCTCCCTGCTAGCAGTGTGTGCTGAGTCCTGGGGGGAGCAGCTGCAGCCTGTGTCTACTCCTCTCACACTCATGCTCCTCCCCATTTCCTGACATGTGCATTGAGCAGACAGGGGAGGGAGGGGGAAGGTGTGGAGGAGAGGAAGAATACATGAGGAGACATAGTCTGCCGCCTCGACTCCTTCCCCAGGACTCAGCACATGCTGCTTGCAGGGAGACAGATAACAGAAAATAAACTACTGAAATGATTGACAATGCTGACAAAGGTATTTTTAACCCCTTAAGGACGCAGGGTTTTTTCGCTCATTTCTCACTCTCTACCTTCAAAAATTCATAACTTTTTTCTGTGTAAGGGCTTATTTTGTGCGTAACCAATTTTACTTTCCCATGATGTTATGTATTCTTCCATGACTTGTACTGGGAAGCAGGAAAAAAATTCCAAATGTGGAAAAATTTAAAAAAAAAACCACATGTGCATCACGTTCTTGTGGGCTCAGTTTTTACGACTTTCACTCTGCGCTCTAAATAACACCTCTACAGTGTGATCGCGGTGATACCAAATTTATACAGGTTTTATTGCGTTTTAATACATTTTCAAAAATTATACGAATGTGTACGGAAAAAGAAAAAAAAAATTTGCCAATGACGCTAATAACTTTTTCATACTTCAGTGTATTTTTTGCAAAATGAGGCGACCTTTTTATTGCTACCATTTTGAGGACTGTGCGGCATTTTGATCACTTTTCATTAAATTTTTTATGTCATGTATAAAAGGTGTAAAAGTTTCGTTTCGGACATTTGGGCGCCATTATCCGTTGGAGGTAATTTTTTCTTTTTTCACAATTTCTTAGACCCTCTAGGGTACATTAATCCTAGATAGTCAGATCATTCCTACCATATACTACAATACAACTGTATTGCAGTATATGGAGTTTTTGCATATGATTCATTACAATGAGCCACTGGCTCAGGGTTATAGTGTTGGGCTTGTTGACTTATCTTAGAGTATGTTAAAGCAAATCTACCACTTAATTTCCTGCTGTAGCCCATCTGCCTCAAAGTTCGACGTTCAGAGATGCTCTTCTTCCTACCTTGGTTGTAACGGGTGGCGATTTGAGTCACTGTTGCCTTTCGTCTAGACCTGTTAAAGATCAATATATTACTCAATTTGCATTTCTGCAAGCAAAGGTCTTTGACCAAATTGAAGAAATAGAAAAATTAATAAATTTAACGTTTATTGTATTCATTTAAAAAAAAAAACGAATAAAGTCTGTACTAATCACTTTTTCTGGGGTATATGTGCTAAACCGAACATCTAAAAGTTTTTTGTGGTGGTAGTGGGTTTTATGATAGGTATTAGACACTTTATGGGAGGACTACTGTGCTATACCGATAGAATGTGTGTTAGTGACCACTCTTTGCCTCTACCAGGGAGGAGAGACGCCTCTCCGCTCTGTTGTGGTGCTGCGGCTAATATGGACCTCTATAATTGTCCCCAAGGGCTCTAATTGTGGGCACTCGCCGGGCTAGTTTGGACCTCCAGATTGTCCCAAATTCATGGTGGTCCACAAAGGGACCACTAGTTGAGAACTATGACTGTCCTCTCATATTAGCAGTCACGCTGTTGGGGTACATATTGCTCAAAGCTCCATGGCTCACAGTCACACGTGCTCAACTGCTGGAGGTGGTTCAGAGTTCACATACACACATTGGTATACTTGCTAGCAATTAGCTAACTTCAATCCTACTACTATTATTATCCCTAATATAGGGATATAGGTCTAGGGATCTAGCACTACGTCTCCTAAAGTGTTCAGCTGACTGTGTAAGTTCTAAGTCATAGACTGGCGTCCTCAGGGGGTATCAGGGCTGAACTGATACCCCCTGAGGACACCAGTCTATGGCGAAACATGTCGGGGGGGCTGATGAGCGACTTATTTTTTAAGACAATTGTGTTGTTTAAGTAGTGGAAGCCTAATGGTCCAAATGTGTCGGACTGCAGCGACATAGTTTAGGATATGACTTAGACTTACACATCAGCTGAACACTTTAGGAGACTAGTGCTAGATCCCTAGACCTATATCCCGTACCAATTAGGGATAATAATAGTAGTAGGATTGAAGTTAGCTAATTGCTAGCAAGTATACCAATGTGTGGTATGTGAACTCTGAACCACCTCCAGCAGTTGAGCACGTGTGACTGTGAGCCATGGAGCTTTTTGACAATATGTACCACCAACAGCGTGACTGCCTAACTATAGAGAGGACAGTCATCATCTCATCACTAGTGGGTCCCTTTTGTGGACACCATTGAATTTTGGGACAATCTTGGAGGTCCAAACTAGCCCGGCAGTGCCCACAATTAGAGCCCTTGGGGACAATTATAGAGGTCCATATTAGCCCAGCAGCACCACAACCAGAGTCGGAGAGCGTCTCTCCTCCCTGGTAGAGCACAAAGTGGTCACTAACACACATTCTAGTCGGTGATAGCACAGTACGTCCTCCCCATAAGTGTCATAATACCTATCAAACTAACCCACTACCACCACAAAAAACTTTAGATTGTTCGGTTTAGCACATATACCCCAGAAAAGTGATAGATACAGACTTTATTCAGTTTTTTTTTTTTAAATTGAATACAATAACGTTAAATTTTATTAATTTTTCTATTTCTTCAATTTGTCTAAAGACCTTTGCTTGCAGAAATGCAAATTGAGTAAATATATGACATTTGAGAACTTCTTCTGAAAGTGAAGAAACTGATTCTGACATTTGGGCACTATTTTCCATTACAGTATAGGATAATTTGTTTATACACTCACCGGCCACTTTATTAGGTCACACCTGTCCAACTGCTCGTACACTTATTTCTAATCACCCATCCACATGCGCGCAACTCAGTGCATTTAGGCATGTTAGACATGGTCAAGACAATCTCCTGCAGTTCAAACCGTCATCAGTATGGGGAAGAAAGGTGATTTGAGTGCCTTTGAACGTGGCATGGTTGTTGGTGCCAGAAGGCTTGGTCTGAGTATTTCAGAAACTGCTGATCTACTGGGATTTTCACGCACAACCATCTCTAGGTTTATAGAGAATGGTCCGAAAAGAAAAAACCACCAGTGAGCAGCATTTCTGTGGGCGGAAATGCCTTGTTGATGCCAGAGGTCAGAGGAGAATGGGCAGACTGGTTCGCTGATAGAAAGGCAACAGTGACTCAAATCGCCCACCCCTTACAACCAGGTAGGAAGAAGAGCATCTCTGAACGTCGAACTTTGAGGCAGATGGGCTACAGCAGAAATTAAGTGATAATTTGCTTAACACACTGCTAAGATAAGTCACAAGCCCACACTATAACCCTGAGCCAGTGGCTCATTGTAATGAATCATATGCAAAAACTCCATATACTGCAATACAGTTGTATTGTGTATATGGTAGGAATGATCTGACTACTAGGATTAATGTACCCTGAGGGTCTAAGAAATTGTGAAAAAAAAAAAATTACCCCAACGGATAATGGCGCCCAAATGTCCGAACGAACTTTTACACCTTTTATACATGACATAAAAAATTTAATGAAAATTGATCAAAATGCCGCACAGTCCTCAAAATGTAGCAATAAAAAGGTCGCCTCATTTTGCAAAAATACACTGAAGTATGAAAAGTTATTAGCGTCATGGCAAATTTTTTTTTTTCTTTTTCCGTACACATCGTATAATTTTTGAAATGTTTAAAACGCAATAAAACCTGTATAAATTTTGGTATCACCGCGATCACACTGTAGAGGTGTTTTAGAGCGCAGAGTGAAAGTCCGTAAAACTGAGCCCACGGAACGTGATGCACATGTGGTTTTTTTTTTAAATTTTTCCACGTTTGGAATTTTTTTTCCTGCTTCCCAGTACAAGTCATGGAAGAATACATAACATCATGGGAAAGTAAATTGGTTACCACAAATAAGCCCTTACACAGAAAAAAGTTATGAATTTTTGAAGGTGGAGATTGAGAAATAGCGAAAAAACCCTGCGTCCTTAAGGGTTAAAATACCTTTGTCAGCATTGTCAATCATTCCAGTAGTTATTTCTGTTATCTGGCTCCCTGCAAGCAGCATGTGGTGAGTCCTGGGAAGAGTCGAGGCGGCAGACTATGTCTCCTCATGTATTCTTCTCTCTCTCCCCACCTTCCCCCTCCCTCCCCTGTCTGCTCAATGCACATGTCAGGATGGGAGGAGCATGAGTGTGACAGAGTAGACCAGGCTGCAGCTGCTCCCCCCAGGACTCAGCACACACTGCTGCAGGGAGCCAGGTAATTGAAACCATTCAGAATGCTGCCAAAGGAAATGATAAATCGGCACAGCATTGGCTATTGGAACCTGTCACCAGTAAAAATGACATTCCTGGTGACAGGTTCTCTTTAAAATGACCCCATGTATTCTTAGTAGTGTATTCCAGAGTAATGGCTTTATATAAGGTCTGTGCAGCTTCCTGCAGTGCCATCTCTGGGATGTTCCTAGCAGACAACTTCCTCCCCTAGAATAGTTTCACCATTCATCAATAACCGCTGTGTGTGATAGAAGACATGTCCGTCCCATCCCTGCGAAGAAGCGCGAAGAGAATCTCTCCCCCTCACAGAGGAGCTGTCAGTCCCGGCCCTCACACAGCAGCCAATACAATCCTGTAGCCTCAGCAGGAAGGAGGCGGGCTCGCCGCTGATTGGCCGCTGGTGTTTTTCTATCATGTGATGTCCCTGCACATCCAGCATGCTTCCCCCTGTTGCTCGGTAGTGTTTGTGGCGCGCGATGTGATGAGTGACGTCCATCTGGCCGCGCAGGATCGTCACTATGAGGTCCTACCAGGCGGTGCTGCTGCTGCTCGCCGCCCTGGCTGTGTTCGCCTTCTATTACCTGGGCTCCGGAGGGAGAATTTCTCCAGCACCACCCAGGATGAAGGAGAGCGGGCGCGGTGCACAGTGTGATGCCGGACCTGGACCTGCTGCCGGCTTCTCTTCAGAGCTGAAGCTCGGGGAGGGGAAGCACGAGCCTGGAGAGCCGGGGGCGTGCAGGACTTCCACCTGCTCATGATGTTCACAAGGTGGACCGCGGCCCGGGGCTCAGGGACAAGTTCCAGCTGGCGCTGCGCTCCATGCTCAGGTACGGCAAGCTGGAGAGTACAGAAGTGCTCAACCTGCACTTTGTCACTGACAGCCCAGCAAGAATCGGCAAGACGTGCTCCGGACCTGCTCCAGGGGGCCAGCTTTAAGTATAAGTGGGTGCCCTCCATGGCTCTGCTAGGCTGTATATATTGTATACGTACAGGCACTGCTATGTACATGGCGTACAGGTACCATGGTCAGACCCTTATTCACACTTCTATGACGCGACTCATGTGGCTGTAGGGGTACGGTCAGTCTTCTCTCCCATACGCCGTGTTTTTTTTCCCCTAATTGTTGAGTTAAAGGGGGTCTGACTGTATTAAAAACTTGGGCTAGGGAGGGCTGTTAAAAAGAAAAATCCTGTACTCCCCTCCTCATTGCACCCTGTCTCCCACATCGTAGCCGTGCCATTGTTTGTTTCACGGGGCATGGCACCGCTCTGACAGCTTTCCGGTGGCCTGGCATATCCAGCCTTCCCCTTCTCTGCACTGTTTCAGGCACTGGGACCGGAGATGGATGGGCGTGCTAAAATTGCCCTACAAAGCCATTCGCTGCCCTAGCTGTATGCATGCCACAGGGTCTCAGTGGCCCGGCTGGCCACCAGTAGACCTAGTAATCTAGTGACCATTCCCACAGTTATCTAACATACTGGCACGGATGGCACCGCGTTACCTCTCGCTATAAACAGGTGTTTGGGGGAGGGTTTAGTTATCACTGCTCTTACAACCAGTTTTCTGGCATATAAGTAGTATAATAAAAGCAATTCTTTCGCACTGCAAGAAGTTGTGATTCAATAGCGACCAAGCCACCTCCACTTCGTGGTCGGACCTGATGCTGTTTTGCTTTGCGGTCGCCGGCTACATCAAGAGGCCTAAGCTGTGGTGCAATTATAGGTTTATGATAAATCTCCTCCTTGATGTCTATTTTACTGAGTTCAAGCACTGTTAGAGCCATAATCCAAAAGTGGGAAGAGAATAATTTGGCCATAGACCAGCCTTGACAAGGTTCTACCCACAGAGGAGACGACACAGGAGAACTCCAGAAAGATCTGAATAACCAGGTACATGCCAGTAATGTACTTGACCTCCATGACCTGTATGTCCACTCGCCACACACAAAAAAAAATAACATGCCAGCACTGATATCAAGGGTTACGCCCCTTACGTGCTGTGAGCATGATTTTAAATTTGTGTGTAAGGGGCCTTAGTGAAGTGTCTGATAAGCAGCAGCAACCACCATGTATGGAGAGGGCTCAGCCCTTTCTGTACACACCCCTAACAATGGGGTGAATAACTATTTGTCATTTGTTGTTGAGGGCTTAAATCTTTGGATGCCATTATGTTACCGGCCAAAAGGCACGGCATCTCAAAAACAACAATTTTGGAGGTGGAACATCCTAATGTGTGTCTTTTTTTCAGCATGTGACACTGGGGAACTTTGTAATTGAAGGAAGGACAGACAAACCAACATTCTTAAAAGGAAATTCTGCTGTAATCTACCAGATTGGACGGAAGGACATTTCCTGTAAGATATGATCCCAACAACACAACCAAAGCAACTCTATTGGTTTCAGAGAAGAATATGAAACTGCTAGGAATGGCTCCGCCAATTACCTGCCAGAATTCCATAGGAATCTTAGGGACGGAGGTAAAGCTCAAGTTTAATGAAGGATACTACATAGCATTCAGGATTTTGTAAGGGTTTGTTTGGAAGAAAGGGCCAAAATTACACACCTCAGCAATGCATACACTTTTTACTACATCAGACAGGCATCTTGAAGTTGCCATTAACCAAATACGAATTTGTACAAATTATTAACATCTGACCGACATGTGAGGTAATAGTATGTCACGTGTCTGCTACGTTGTATGAGAAGCTCCACGGGCTAACTACACTGTAGGGAATATTAAATACTGTCATTATGAATTTGTTTCTGTTACGTAGAAAACAAGCACACACTGTTCTTTACATGGAAAATAAAAAAGTTTTATAGTTTATAAAGGTGGGAAGGAAAATTGAAAACGAAAAAGGGTCTCCGCTGTTAAGGGGTTAAACAAATTTCGGTAAGTGATTAGTACTGAGTTGTTTCTTATAAGGCTAATTCATATCTAGTTTTTAACAATCCATTGCAAGTTTATGTTGGGAGGATGCAACCAAGGAGGTCTTAATTTTTATTGAAAGTTACCGTATATACTCAAGTATAGCAGAGACCCCTAATTTCACCACCAAAAACTGGGAAAACCTATTGACTTGAGTATAACTGAGGGTGGCAAATGAATTGGTCACAGACCCCCCTGTAGTATACAGCACCTGCCCAGCCTGCCTCCAGTAGTATACAGCACTTCCCCAGCTTGCCCCCGTAGTATACAGCCCAGCCCAGCATTAAAAAATATAATAAACTTATATACTCACCCTCCGGTGGCCCGATCTGCATGCTTCTCCCTCGATGTCCGCGCGGGTCCCTTCTGGCTTCCGCGCCCGTTTCTGTACATTGCGCTGGGCGCCGCAATTGCTGTCTCCTCCCGGGCGGCGCCCAGCGCGATGTACAGAGGCAGAGAGGCGCCATGAATCCAGAAGAGGACATCGGGGGAGCAGCGCTGCAGATCGGGGCCACCGAGGGTGAGTATATAATTTATTATTTTTAAGTATTTTTTGACTCGTGTATAAGCCGATGGACCATTTTTCAGCAATTTTTTTGTGCTGAAAACTCTGCTTATACACGAGTATCCGGTACAAATTCATGTTTTCATGTATGTCAAATGTAAACAAATCAATAAATAACATTGTATGATTTTAAATAATTCAATCCGTGATTTTATGGCATGATATAAATACCGTATATACTCGAGTATAAGCCGACCCAAGTATAAGCCAAGCCCCCTATTTTGTCCACAAAAACCTGGTAAAACCTATATTTTTTTACTTGAGTATAAGCAGAGTTTGCGTTTTTCAGCACATTTTTTTGGGGCTGAAAAACTAGGCTTATACCTCGAGTATATATAATGTTCACTTATTACCAACCAACGAGAATTCTGACTCTATAGACCCTGTTATTTTTTTTTCTTTAAGAACTCCCTCTACCTCTGCACTCCCTAACTCCGTTAATTGTACCTGTTTGAACTTGTAACATGTATCTAATACAAACCTGTCCAGACTCAAACTCTATAGATTAATTTCCTGGAGCTCCATGCAAGATCTCGCCTTGTGGGGAAAAGCAATTCAGAGGTTGGGATCGTGCCTAGAACTACACAAAGGACCTGAAGTGAGCTGGTATCACACTTTTAAATATTATCATATAACCCACTAAGCCTTAATAGATAAAATCCTGCAGGGCCCACATGGTCCACCCCTCTTATAACCAGCACATGTCTGTTTGAATTTTAAAAATGGCCATCTGAATAGCCCAGCTGAGGTGTTGGGAGAAGTCATGTGGTTAGATAACCAAAATAGAAACTTTTGGTTTCCACTGCAACTTTGCTGTATTAGAGGAAAAGGAACAACCCCAAATAACACCCTTGCATATGTGAAGTATGGGAGGGGGAGCCTCATACTTTTGGGGGGGGGTGAATGGATGGGGCCTTGGCCTAACAACCTTCTTTCCCTTCAGTAAGAATCATTTGAAGATGGGTCATGGCGGACTTCTATCAGACAATGATCTGAAACATACAGCCTGAGCAACTAAGGATGGCTACACAAGAGCATTTCAAGGTCATGGAGTAGCCTAACCACTCTTCAACCTGAACCCAAGGAAACCTTTAGAGGAAGTTGAAATCCGGTTTTCCCCAACAAAAGATGTGGAAGGAAAGTGGGCCAAAATCCCTGTTATTACTTCCTTGTCAAAGTCCTAGTGGGAAGGGTGTCTGCAGAGAAGGCTTATGGATGCACCCCAGCATTTTCCAGTGTATTTCAAGTGCTACGGCTGCTTTTTACTGCTATTGGGTGGTGGCTGCACATGGGAGAAGTGTATATTCAGCTACTGTGGGAGGGAATTCTGAGAAAGTTGATTGGCAGACTGTGACAGAAGAGAAAGCATCATCTCAGCTCATGGCTTCCTATACTACAGGGAGAGGCTTGGGAGTGAACACATTGCTAGTCTGCCTCTTCATCTGCTTACACTGGAGATTGCCCTGTTATCTCCCGTTTCAACGCTAGTAGACCATAAATTCCAAATCTCTGATCTTCTCTATCAGGAATTTGTTCAAATGTCATATAGGTCCCATATTCATATAAATTTGAGGATGTGGCAAAATTGTATAATAAAATCCTACGTAATTGCGTATCTCTGTGATCGTACCAACCCAAAGAATAAAGGGTGGCATTTACCAACCCAAAGAATAAAGGGTGGCATTTGGGACCACCCATCTCCGGTCTGGCACTGCGCATGTGCCCCTAGTCCCGCACATTGCCATCGCGTCTGAGCTAGCTATCTGCACTTCTCTGTGACACAATCCCAACGTGGGGGAACAGCGGAGCATACGCAGTGCGCCCATTTCTCAGTCCGGGTACACACAGGGCCGGAGCTGAGATAACCGGCACACTGCACATGCGCAGGAAGTGGTGCAAGACTGAACCTACTTTTTTCTACTGCAATTCAATCACTTACATCTTTGTTCTCAACACTTTCTTGGTGTCAGTTTTGGTCTAAATACAGCATCCTGCATGTTATGTAACTGAGAGACACATGTGTTTCTTTTACTTTTTTCTTTTATTGAAATTGTATATTGTTTTGATTTTGCAGTGTACAAATTATTTGATTGAGTATTTACAATTGTTACATAATGTACATTTACACAATTGTATTGACTTCTCTATATTTTAAGTATCTTAAAAAATAAAGCTACATTCAAGTTTAACTTAGAAAAAATGATTACCATAAAACTAGATATGTCTGGCATTCATCATAGCACATTATCTGGAAGAAATATTGCAATGCATAAAACTATGTCCACCAATCAAAAAGCACATGATTTATCCTTGTGAAAAATATTGCACTTAAAACATAGTAAATATATGAAGGACACATTTAATAGTGATGATAAACAGTAAAAAGGAAACATTGTAGAACCTTTACTTATTCTGGTTGTTCGGATTACTGATCCAGGAGGATATATTTAGCATTACTCACAGTAAGGGTACAGTTACACAAACGTAATGGGGACCAATATCCAGCTGTACCATTTGTGGCCAGATACCAGTCCCCATTGGCACCCGGTCACTATGCAGTGAGCACAGGTTGTCTCACCGCACTGCGAACATGCACTGCGAAATATAGTATAAGTCGTATAATTCGCCATGATACAACGCCGGCCCTGTGCTGCTCTATGGAGAGGGGAGGGGTGAGCAGCACGCTGGTGTTTGTGTGAATGTACCCCAAGTGCAGTTTTTGTTGACTGTGGTTGGTCCCTTAATCACAGACAGTGCAGTTTTACAGACCAACCACAGTACAGGGGACGGTACCCCCAAGCATCATAGTGATATATGATGCAAGGAGTCCCTGCTGAGTAACAGCACCGAACCATACTCGGGGGTGGGACATATCTCATCAACAGTCAATGGTGAAGGTTCTGCTTGTGAATCCTAGGTTTTATTTTAGGGCAGACACTGCAGGTTTAGCATGAAAAGGCTCATCTAAGGAACATTTTTAATATAAATAGTACTTTAGTTACTGTAAAATTCCAAACCAAAATTACCAAAACCTTCCCACGTACATCAGCTAAATACAACAGGAAGAAGACTGCTCTATTCTCAGATCAGGAGACTGCAGAGGAGATACTATTGAAATGAATGAGAGCCAAGCTGCCTGGATACAAAACTATCTTCTTCCTGCTCCATTCTCTCTTGCAGATATGTTTGTGGGGGTGGGGAGTGATGAGTATTTATTTGGGCGTGTTATTAGTATTTCTTTCTTCAAAATATGAAGTTCTATTGTTTTTTCCTATCCACAAAATCGAGGATAACAATCTGATTGCTGGGGTCTGATGGCTGGGACACCCACTCATCACGTTAACTCAGATCCTGTTCTCAGTAATTAAAAGAGAAGGAGGTTGAGCAAGTGTCCTGTCATTCAAAGCTATGGAAGTGTTAATTGTCACTGCCTATGAGAGTGCTGGTGATGGCCTATGGAAAGGGCATAACAATAGCAGCCTTGTCATGGCAACTACTACCAGTGACTACTTTTTCAACACTCAAAGTAAAATTGTCACCAATACCAACAAAAATTATATGACATGATATTAAAACTTGTGCTTCTTGGATCTACAACAGACATTCACTTGTCTTAAATTGACTGTAACTCACATAAGGGCATATATAATATTCTATACAAACTATTCATTGCAGGAATTGTGGTCCCATATGATTAGTTCTTTAGAAGCATCTGTCACCTTTTTTCTTTTTATTATTACATTTAAAGGTAACCTATCATCAACTGTATACTGCAAGCACTGCCCCGGATTAGTGACTCCTCTCTCCATGTGACTTCAAGAACTAAATAGAAAATCATTATTTCACTAAACCTTATCTGTGAGAGCAGAATATAGTTTGACTTGTTCTAATGTTTTAATTTTTTAAAAGATTTAGATAAATTTGTTTTTGAATCAGAGTCCGTTCAAAATTTACACTCCATTTCTCTTTATTAGCCTGCTTACTTTCCCATGAAAGACAAACGTTTTATTCCAGTATTAAAAAGACAGATTAGCCTACAGCTCTTATCATTGTTCTAATTGGAATTATAATCTGTTCTAGGATGCATTCACACGGCGGTAAGAAACAGAAGCGCACGGCCACACACTTGCAAAAAGCGGGCTCTATCTTTTCCCAATGCACAGCGCGGAACGGTGCCGGGCCACCATTGCCGTCTATGGGGATGTATTGCAGCCGCATATACGTCCTCATAGACGGGCATCTGAATGTACCCTTAAAGGGAATGCATTTCCAGATTTTTTTTTTAATGTTTACATTAAAAAAATTGTACTTAATCCTAATACTAAAGGCATCTGCACACGACAATGAAAAACAGCCATGTGACTTTCTTTGAAAGGATAGCAGAACATGGCTGCACTGAATACAATACTTCTTAATGGACTCAACTAGTTTAACTGACACATAGCTGGTATATTGTTTTATTCAGACATGCTTTTTTTTTTTTTTTTTAACACTGTGCTTCTACGTCAAAAGTAGAGCATGTCCTACTTTGATGCGAGTCTGAGGGGAAAAAATGCTATGGGTACAAGAAAATAAAAAATTGACCACACTAAGATTGTTGCATACACTTGGACTGAACGCTGAACACACTGACCAAACTTGTTTGATTTTCACTATGGTTATGTGGGTAGGAGGCTTTAGATCACATACATTCTAGAGGATAATGCAAGCCAATGAGTACGAATGCAATAATTTGGGCAAAAACACACCAAAGCTATACCCTGGAAACTTAAGGACTTTGTGCAATCCTATTTACTATCAGAAGTGTATGTCACATAAAGCTAATTCACCAGCAGATATTATTAATATATTTTTAAAAATCCCCTTGAATTGGACTCTCCACAAGAAGCATTGAAGTCTTAGTATTCTGACTGAATTGTGAGGCATTTTTCTTCTAACATGCAAAAGTGAACTGTAAAAGGGGAAGACTACGCTTTTGCAGTATATAAGCTATTACATACAATCAAGCAAAAGGAAGACTCACTCAGTGTTCCTATGGTGGGGGCACATGTGATGGCGGTGCAGCCAGAGGGAGGATTTACAGGATATAGAGGAGAAATGATTCAGTTTTCCCTCAGTGCCCTCTATGCTGTTCTAGGTTCCAATCTGGACCTCCAGATTTAATTCAACAAAAATGTATATTATTGCTGCAACTATTGTTTTTTGGCCAGATGGCTGTGTGCTAAATAAAAAAAAAAAAAATGGGATTGTTCTCTCCCCTCCATACATTTGGGAACTGTGCAAACTGGCATCAAGGCGCATGAGAGAATATAGTTTAAGAGCAAAAGTTCGAGAAGAATGGGGGAAAAATGTGCAGTATGGAGAGATCTCTGATCGCCGGTTTTTAGAGTGCACCATGTATTGTGGGTGTTTTTTTCTAATTATGATGCAGAAGTGGTAAAACGAATGTTTGTTGTAATAATAGTGTGTAATTAGCCTTGTTGCTTTCTATTATATTGTGACCTGCAAGAACTGATAGTAAAGATCACTAAAGGGGTATTCCCACAAAGACAAGATTCTTAAATATACTCAGGAGAACAAAATAGCATAACACATTTCTCTAATTGACTGTTATTAACAAAGATACAGCATTTCACAGATATAATTCCATCCTGTCTATCAGTCCGGGTGTTTACAATTTTGGTTGCCCCTGGATACGACAATAAATCTTCTAACCATGGCCGGATGCTTCTCATGAATAGCCTCTCTGGTCTGCACACTGCAGTGCTCTCTGCCTCCTGCCCCTCTCCCCATGCATTACAAGACCAGCTCAGACACAGGCACTTCCTTCCCACAAGTAGCGTGCGGAGACTTAATTTACTAGCTAAAGGAAAGATACGGTCTTTATATGAGGGAGACACATAGCAAAGCTGACTATGTGTGTCATAGGTGAGTTAGCAGAGCTTCAAGTATCTGTGTGTTATATCCATCTCATGGATCTCATTATCTCTTATCTTTCTCTTCTCTCTTTTTCTGTGTGTCAGATAGTAGTAGAATGATCAGAAGCTAAATAAAAGTGTAAATAAACCTGTACCCTGATAATCTAAGCACATTGTCAGCACACACCATCTCATAGCACAGCGCGATCATAAAGAGTCTGCTTAGAGAGGCCCTGCCCACACTCTGGAATCTTACACTGACCATCACTTAGTGATGGGAGCTAAAACATTAATAAAACTGAGTAAAATTGTAAAGTAAGGGGTTACAATGATCTTTATTGTGTATTTGAGTAGTTTCTTCCATGGACAACTCCCTTTAAAGAACGGTCACAAACAACTTTATCCTTCTGTTCTAGCAAATTAACCTTTTAACAAATTGTTGTGCCCTCCATTATCAAATCAGCCTTTTAGAAGAAGTTTCATCTTTCATTCAGGTGAAAAAAGTCCGATTTGAGTTTTGTTAATCTGTTGGCCAGTGGGATACATTGGTGAACTATTCAGCTATTATTCGGATCACCTTTTTTAGCATACCAAATCTTATAGCATTTGCCATCCATCTGCTATACAGAACCAGCCATCAGAATCCCTCTTGCCTCATTTTATAACTTCTACCTCCCAGAGAAGAGCATCTCCACTGATCTGGAGAAGATTCTTCAGCTAATGTGTCAGAGAAAACACTTCATCATATCAAATACTGTCACTACCAATAGGTCCCTTTGACTACTTGTTAACTGTCCTTGTAGAATACATTTACAATACATTTAAAAGAGAGATAAAATTCTATGTACAACTTTCTGTCTCAACTATCTATATAAAATACGATATACAATATGGCTTTACCACAGATTGAAAAGCTTTAAAATTTACCCATAAGAAGGACTTTCTGCGACGTCCTGTGTGCTGCTGGCTTTCCGAAAGATGGAAGGGTCTGTGCATGTATTACTCATGGTCTTGGCACACCCCTCCAACCACTAATATTGCACCGCAAGAAGCCCTTTCTCAGAGAGGAAAAGAGGGGGACCTGCTCATAGCAACAAACTTCACCAGGGTAAGTAAAATATGGGCGACTCTACTAGGGTCTTATACTTACCCATGTAAAGTTTTGTATGAGTGGACAACCCCTTAACCCCTGTAAGACAATGGAGAATTCAGATAGATGGCAGATTTGTACAACAATGACAGTATTAAAAAGGTAGCAAAGACAAAGTAAATGTTTACTAAAATCAGCAAAATACTGATAAAAAATATTTTGTCATATGGTAGCATTGTTTTTCATTTACTATATGAACTGTTGAAAAATGAGGGTGACTTTATAGCACCTATAGTGTTGGTCATATACTACCCATTAGCAAAACATGGGTATTCATGGGTAAAGGATATTAACCAAAAGAAACAGCAGGTTCTCTTTGGCGAGCATAATAATAGTGATGTTTTCTTTTTGTATACGTTATGACTTCATGTGTATTTCTATATTTAGAAACCTTCATCCATGTCTGACAGGTCCAATAAATTAGTGCAATGCTGTCTAAGAAGGTGCACAATTCTTTAGAGCGTATGGCTGTGCCTATTGGTCCTCTTCACATAGAAACTAGACAATGTGTCAGCACAGCCTTTGAACTATATAGCATTAACTATAAAACAGGCTAAATTCATTTGTTCATGTGCTCAACACAAAGAAAAACACCCATAACATTTTGAGAAAGAAAGCTATAATCACCATTCTGCTAAATGATATGTGACATAAGCAGTAGACTAGTGGTTTACCCAGAGCTCAGAGCTGTAATCCCTTCTCTGGTGGAATGCTAAATCCTCCCACCGAGAGCAGCTAAAACACTGGTTTACATGTTTATAGACTGAGCTAATAAAAAGTTATGCCATTTTAAAAGGTGAAGGAAAGCTCAAATTTTAAGCAATTCAAGACTTCTGGGAATCTGGCTGCTGAAAACGATTCAGTTTTTCAGGATTGTTGGATGCCATATGGGAAAAATCTCTGAAGATATCTTGGTAGGTTTCATCACCTATATAAAAAGACAAAAAGCAAATTAAAGTTATGAAGAAGACCTAAAACAATGAAAAATATACAATGCTAATACATTATTGGCCAATTTATCTATGGAGATGTGTTGAACATTGCATGTGCATTATTACAAATTATTATAAAAACAAAAGGAAAATATTACATTATTTTATAGACCTTTTGCATGCAGAAGCTGAAATTACATACAAAGATCTATACCTGCATGAAGACTCCATGAATCCAGACAGATGACAGGAGAGAGAAAAAAAAGTAGAGGATCCCATATTTAAATGAATCAAGTGCAACTACTTGCTCAACAGGCAAAAAAAAAAGGGTGATGGTAAATTAAAGCCGATGCTAAAGTAACAGACAATAAGCCACTGTCACGTCAAATGGTGACTCTCCATCTGATCCACCGCTGTCAATCAAGGATGATGAATTGCTATGTAGTTCTGACCCCCAAAAACCATCATGCTCACCAGTTAACATGGCCTTGCCCTGATACTATGTGCTTTCCATTTTATAAATAGGCTCGTCTCCAAAACAAGACAAAACTGCCAGCAGAAACACATGTGGTATAACTTTTGGGGGCGAGACTTATGGCCATTATGACAGGGTATTTCACCTTGCACTGAGGTTTCTGATAAATGAACAGATGTCTGCATCTTCCACTGATGGTTTTCCTCCATGACTAGACACAGAGGCATTTAGCAGGACACTGTTTGTTATGTAATATAATGAATAGGACTCAACAGATAGCATTTGCCATACCTTGTTCAGTATTTTTCTGTTGTACAAGGCATGAAAATTCACAATTCCTGTTCCAGTGTCAAGCACTCGCTTTTTTATGGTTTTCTGCTTTGCAGGGAAGATGACAGCGGAAATCTATGCCAGGCAAGACGTGGCATTGATTTCCTCCCAACACTCTTGTGCTTCACACAGGATTCACTGGGAGGCCAGTACCTCTTAGTAAATCTGGCGTGTCGTATAGGGATTATAAGTCCAGCGACAATCCTGGGATATAAATGCATTTTTCACAGCCTGATGCTAAGCTTACTTCAAGCTGCTATCTTACACTGTCCACAGCTTTTTATGGTCAAAGTCCCTTAAATAATAAAGAGCATTGCTCCCCCATCTCCATAATATTCTCCATTGCGTAAACTGGAACATGAATTCTCCTAGAGAAGGACCTGTCAGTTTTCCTACCATCTGTGTTTAACAAAATATGGAAAATGATTATTTCCTAGGACTCTCATTTGTAATGTTCCTGTTTTTGTTAGATAAACTAACCCTTTTCCTTTGTCAATAAGGTCACTGAATGTCAGATGTGAAAGTGATACATTGATAAGGGGCATGTCCACATGGCATGGTAAAATCTAATGCATTCACAGAATGGCTAACAGAGGTGCAGCAAACAGCAGTGTTACCAAAAGATGTTTCATGGAGAGTGCAAGTATTTATAAATATGTATCAGGAGAGCTGCCAGATCCTACTTAATGGTTATCTAACCTCACATTTTTTAATTGCCTTACTTACCTTTCAAGGTTTCTAAGTTACAGTATTATATTATAGTGAAGACAATGTAATTACTGTGCTGACTGCTACAAAAAGCAGCCAATATTCCCTGCACAAAAAACTTCTGCATCAGTCTATAAAATACACAATGGCCTATAGCTAGTGATAGGATAAGTTTCAGCTGTCTAAAAATTGGGCCAATTTGTTCAATTGGCTCACAATATTTGATTAATCTGGCATATACCCCTCTAATGTTTTACAGTGTTTATTTTCTTTTTCACTATTATTTATTTTAAGCTCTACTTTTCACATAAGCATTTCCCCCATGTTATTCTACAAGTCCATACTAGCCATACTTTGCAATTCCTATTGGCTTAGTTTGCATCAGAAAACTGATGTTAACAAAATTCGGACACAATAGTATGATTTTTGTGACTTTTGTCATACTAGTTGTAAAGGAGTCTGAATACTGCCTAAAACCCTTAATAAAAGCGGTGCAAATCACGACAGAATTTTCTTGTAAAACAGATAGATAAAACAACCCCATTGAATGCACAAAACTGAGAAATATGAGTCTGCCTAGCCACAGAATTGTAAATGGAGGTGTAAACGGAAACTCTAGTTATAGTAAACCAACCAGAAGAAACAGAAGAAGCCCTGAAACCGAAATGAAGACCCTAAAACATTGCCGTTCTGTAAAACCACAACCGATTAAAGAGTTGAAACTTTGAAGGGCTTATTGCAATTGCAACTGTATAGCAATTCTATAAAACCTCATCCTAATTATTCAAAGCAAACAAGTGCATAAGTAACGTTGATCAAACTTTATGTAAATCATCTAATATGTATATAGCCTAAGAGACCATCCCTGTAAGTCCACACTTCCCACAATCATAGAAAAGTTACCCAAGGAAGACATATATACACGATTTGTAATTCTTAAACAAAATAATTATTTCAGTCCAGTTTGTAAGAAAAAAAATAACAGTACTTCCTAATAGCAGCAAACATGTTCTGTGCATATAAACAACAGTTCACATATTAATTGGAGGAGTTGTTTTTCATCTTCCTCAATAAAGCCTCAGAATGGCCAAGCTGTAAGCTAATAAACTCCTGCATGCACTTTCTATATTGCATTTCTGTATGGCTGTTTGTGGAATATTGACCTGGTTGTCCGTAAAGACCTTCAGATTCCCGCATCTCTTCATTCATACGTGCCAAACGCAATCTACAGAGGAGAGGTGGAAAAGGCAATTAAATCTGAGTAAGCAGTTTACTGCAAATATGTATTAGTTACTTGACTGTGACTATGCAAGGACTGCAAGAGGACCTGTCAGGTCCAATGATGGTAGGAGTCCCATCATTGAGGCCCCCCACTGATCAGCAAGTTAGGCCCTATCCTGTGGATAAAAGCCTAACTTGTTTATTGGAGAAACCCTTTTAACAGAGTTGCATAAATATTTATGAAAGAAATCAGCAACATATTTCTGTAAGGCAGAGATGGTTGTAAAACATCTTCTACTAATAAAGGATAATAATAAAACTGCATATACAATGCCATGCTACTTACAGTGTTACTATATCAGCATTAGCAGCTTCTACCGCAATGCTTAGAGGATCTTTTCCATCTTCATCAGTGGCATGTTGATTGGCCCCACGCTTCAAAAATAAGCAGACTTGTCTGAAAGAAAAACAATATAAACAGTGATGCTAAAAAAAAAAAAAAAATCAATGTTAGTCCAGACTAAATCTAATTACAACAGTTTATCATACATTCATACAAGGTTCATAAGGCTTTGTTCACCTCTCGAATGGAAACCCTAAATAAATTCCTGTAGTGGAGCAGCATGATGTGCTCCTTTATATGGTGAAAGTGGTGCATGTCATGTAACCGCTTGAGTCCTTCTAATACTCTTTTTTTAATTATGGACCAAAACACTAAAACAATGACCACAGAGACATAAACAAAGCCTAACACTTTATGGGTACATGACCCTAGTATTGTTATATTTAAGATATAGTGACATAAATATATTTGGCTAGACTATCATCATATTACTCAAAGGGAAAAAAAGGAGGAAACTTTTTTATCCTGGGGTTACAGAACATTAAAGGACATCTACCACCACATGTGGTGGTAGACTGTCACCAAATGCACGCTTAGGGGTGAAGAGGGAGTCCTCCTGCCATGTTCTGGTACGGCTGCTAATCTGAAAAATACACTTTATAACTTTATGCAAATGTGCTGGAGACGCTCACCTCTCTGCTAGCCGAGCGCCTCCTAGCTCCGTCGGAAGATAATTTATGCATGCCCCTCATTGCTACTCCACCCAGGAGAACTCCCCCATCACCCCTAAGGTAATGAGCATGCATTTGGTGACAGTCTATCACCCCTAAATGTGGTGGTAGATGTCCTTTAAATGTAGAGCAACACTATACAGATATGACATCCACATTGATGCACTGGTAGAGCGGAGCCTTATTTTTGTTAATTTCACAACTGAATCCGTTTGAAGTTCCCAGGGGCCTTTTTGGCTTCTTCATTTATAATTCTAATATTATGTACCTTCCATCTAAAAGATGTAAACATTACCCTGTGTGCCCTAGCACAGTTGCATGATGTAATGGTCCCCTTCCTTTGACATCACGATGGTTAACATTGGCCCCATTTTGAAGTAAAAACTCACAGGTCACCAACGAGCCCTGGAAGAAAATTTTATAAGGAAATTAAAATTATAGAAAATGTGCAGTAAAAACGTAATACTGAATGCCATGTAAAGGTTAAAAATACAATATACAGGCAGTGCCCGGGTTACGTACAAGATAGGTTCTATAGATTTGTTCTTCAGTTGTTGAATTTGTTTGCAAGTCGGAACTACATACTTTATAATTGTAACTGTAAGACAATTTTTTTTTTGGTCTCTGTGACAATTTTAAAAATGTTGTATTGTCATAAAAACCAGGATTAACAATACAGCTCAATTACAGACAGCTTTAATAACTGTTATAGCTGTTTATAGTACAGTAAATTGCCAACATCCAGAGGTCCGTTTGTAACTAGGGGTAGTCTCTAAATCAGGTGTTATTAAGTAGGGGACCGTCTAAGGTCCAATTTCCTTTTTTTACATCTAACAAAGTGATACTCGTCAATATCCCACCAGTCCACTTCTGACATTGCCCTGTTTCCCTGCATCTCAACAACCAAGGAAAATGTCTTGAGATGCCCAGTGACTGAACAACTGCAGGAAAGGATTAACATGCATTTATTTTCTTGGTCAAGAAACAATAAGAAGCAGAGACCAAAATTAGAAATTGGAGAAAAGGAATTATAACTTTTTATGCTATGCCCCTATGTATAACTGTTTTATGCATATTTTATCATTTCCAGCGTAACCCGTTTAGGCACAACAATTTGTTAACAACACAGTATATACATATATAAATAGATCCTACCCCAAGCACCGCCTGAATTAAAGGAGTTGCATTGTTTTCTTTTGTATTAACCCAGTTGACTTCCGCCCCATGAGCTAATGCCTCAGCCATTGCAGGGAGGTTTTGCTGAAAAGCTGCCTGGTACAGCTGAAGTCCAGGGATTAATCTTTTAGTGCCTACAGAGTCTTGAAATACTGCAGAATCCCTTTTTTCAGGCTTCTTTTCCAGCTCTGGGATATTGAAAAAAGAACAGAAATTAACTTATTGGAACAAAGCCTGGTATTGACACAATCTGTACAGAGAACACAGTGTATGGCAGTGGTAAAGTGGTGGGCTATTCCTATATTCATCTATAGTTTTCAATTAGTGTTTGGCTTATTATTTCAGGGATCCATTGTCCATGGAAAAATATTTAGAAGCATGTCCATTGATTTTTACGGATGCAGCTCATATAAGGCAATAGAAGTCTATGGGTACGAAAAAAAAAAACTGTTGAAACGTTAAGCCTGCTAAAAGCATGGATGAGGTCGAAACTAGGTGTTATGTTATGTTAAACCTGCAGTGAACGTGGAGACAAAACGCAACAGAAGTGGAGCACACGTTATTGTAAAACTACCCTTCCCTGTATGTATCAGTGAAATGTAGGTTGAGAACAGTAATTATTATTATAACAGGAACAATTTTCAAAGCTACAAAGAACCATCAGTTTGAGAAAACCTGCAAGAAGATTTTCATACGAGGAGATATGATCCTCTCACAATCAATATAACTCTACAGAATGTGAAAAATATGAAAAATGCCGCTGACCTGCATCATACAAACTGTTGGAAGATGCTGTAGACGCCAATAGTTCCCGACTTCCGTCTGCACTAAACTGGATTCCACTGTCATTACTTCTCACTAATAAAATCAAATGACATGGATCAAGATTAATAGCAAAAAACACAGAAACTCTATTCACTGTATGTGTTAACCTTAAAGGATAAAAAAAATTATAATACAAAATTCCCTATGAATCGTAACTACCAGTATGTAATAAATATTCTGCCAGAACACTGGAACAAGTATAACCATATTTTATTCAGCAATGTGAGTCTAACAAGGGTCAGTGTAATCACTGTACTGCAGCTCCCCAACCTCCCCTAAATTTCAAGACATCCAAATACTTCTCTACAGGGACATTAGAAATAGCAAAGATATCACCATTAAAACATGTATGACAATCATGCATATGATATTATCTTCCCCATGCACTGAATCCTTATGCAAATTAATACTGTAAAATATCTCAAACCATCCTAGAGTTCCAGCCTGAATAATAGTCTTTATAGCTACAATCACAACTCTATAGCATTTAGGTCTGTGAATAGTCAGTGCTCAGCAATATATCAGTAAATGCAAGTGCTTTACACCAATAAAGATGGACATTGCTAATGTGAATGTCCTCTTCTAAGAAATAAGCATGTAACTACTTATGACATTAGAAATCCTAGGTTTAAGCAAATATATATTTTAAAAAACTGTTTGAAATATTTAGAGAAATACTGATAGATGGAGCAGTGCAGGAGCCCTGGTCTCCTGCCATAGAAAGAAGAGTCCCCCCAAGAAACAATTTTGCCTTTTAGCTTGATAACCTATGTGCTGCAGTTTCTTTGCGATCATTCTCAATTTAGCCTGGCTCTGCAGTCACGGTGTCTCCTCATTTCTCCTGTGGAGAGTTGTTTATAGATACAGTCAGAGAGATAAGGATCTGCTGCTCCCTGTGAAGGGAGGAGGGGGGAGGTAACATTATATTGGAGGAGCGGGAGAGTGGAGTATGTTTAGCGCTGTGGATGAATAAGTCTCCTACAGGGAATAGTGAGGTAAAAGATCTCCCCTTTTCATCATCCGTCCCCCCATCCTAGTCCGATTCTCCTGTAGTTTCTCTCCATCTCAAGTGGTCAGACACTCCTCTGCAGTCCACTCTCCAACCATCTGCTCTCCCACACTTTCTACACATCAGAGAAGCTATTATCCCTTAGTGCTAACTCGCAGCACAGACTACACACTGGTTTCTACTACTTATTACACGCTGCATGCTCCTCCATTTGATGAAAGCTGCCAGGCTAGTCACTATGTAGATCCAGTGTTCAGTGAATTTACTGGTCGGAATCTCACTGGATTTACTGCTAAACTACTTAAAGAGGAGATTAGCACACCATTCTATAGTGTCTGCTACACGGATTCAGGGCAACTTTGAATTTTCTTTCTCACCCCCCACTGTTGTGGAGATTCCCAGTACAGACTGTCCCCTACTTAAGGACACCCGACTAACAGACGACCCCTAGTAAAAGACGGACCCCTCTGCCCCCTATGACCTCTGGTGAAGCTCTCTGGATGCTTTACTATAGTCCTAGATTGCAATAATCAGCTGTAAGGTGTCTGTAATGAATGTTTATTGATAATCCTCGGCCTCATTACAGCAATGAAACCCAAACGTCACTGGGGCAAAAAAAATTGTCTAGAACTACATTTATAAAATATACAGTTTCGACTTGCATACAAATTTAACTTAAGAACAAACCTATGTACCCTATCTTGTATATAATCTGGGGGACTGCCTGCACATGACCATTATAATCTGTGTTTGGTCAGAGAGGAGGAGCTGGGGATGGAGTAGCTGAAGCTACTATGAACAGTAGTGAGCAGTGTTTTTTTTTATGTTCATCTAGAGCAGGGGTCAGGAACCTTTTTGGCTGAGAGAGCCATTAGCTCCACATATTTTAAAATACAAGTCTGCGAGAGCCGTACAATATGTTCACACAGTATATAGCCAGCCAGCCCCTCCCCCTGTGTGCAGCCAGCCTGCCCCTCCCCCTGTGTGCAGCCAGCCTGCCCCTCCCCCTGTGTGCAGCCAGCCTGCCCGGGGAAGCGACGGAAAGTTTAATACCTGTTTTTTTTATTTTTCCACCATTCCCCCCCTGGATAGGAGCCATGGCCAAGGCAGATGCGGCCATCAAAAGACCCACATGTGGCTCGAGAGCCATAAGTTACAGTTGCGTTTACAAGGCGTTTGCATCATATTTACATTGTGTTTACAATTAAGTGGTGGTTGTGTTGTGCTTATGTGGCGCTTGTGTCGTGTTTACACAGTCTGTGTGTAGTGTTTGCATCGCATTTATGTTGCATTTGTGTTTTGCATGGCATTTGCATAGGGGTTATGTGCCATTTACGCTAAATCTGCGCTAATGTGGCATTTGTGTTTATACCGTATTTGCATCACGTTTACACTTACACAGTGCCTGCTTTTATGTAGCATTTACACGTTACACTGCAGAATTTGCGACGTGCTTATGTGACGTTTGCATCTTGTTTACACTTATGTGGAGTTTGTATTTTTGTCTCGTTTACACTTAAGTTTACATGACGTTTTTGTTTATCACGTTTGCATTGCGTTACCCTTACATTTACATGGCACCTGCGTTTATGTTTCATTTGCATCAGGTTTACTTTTATGTGGTGTTTATTGTATTTATATGGCATCTGTGTTCATTTGTATTTGCATTTATGTGGCATTTGCATTCGCATTCATAGGTCATATATGTTGCATTTGCGTTTAAGTCTGCGTGATGTTTGCATTTACATGACGTTTGTGTTTACATTTACATGGTATGTGCGTTTACAATGTGTTTGCGTTTACACTGCACTCACGTTTTCATCGTGTTTGCATCCCAGTCGCATGACAATTTGTAACGTTGCATTTTTGTACATTCAACACTGCGTGAAAGCAGTGTTAAGAGAATAGTAGCAGAATGTTAACACCATAGGTCATTTATTAAGGGCTGTGCACCAGTTTTCTGTCAGACTTTGCACATTCTTTTTAGTGCAAACTGCTTGCATAGGTATTTAAGAAGTGCCACGTTTGCTGCACTAGGCATCATGCTCCCCGCTCAGGTCTGCAGCTGAACTCCGGCGGACCTGAGTGGGGAGCGACACATGCAGGATATTGGACGCATTCCATGTTCGTCAAGACATTTCGGATTGGGGATCACAACATGGACAGGTAAGTAAATGTGCCCCATTATGTTAACTCATAAGCCCATTAGGTTGCAGTGACACATACCGCTTTGACTTTGTTTAGAAATTGATTCAAAGTGCATGGGGGCCATTGGCCGAATGCATATGTGTTCCTATGGAAACACGTGCAATCGGTGACCAGCACCCAGTGTTTTGTACTTAAACAATATAAGACACAGCCTGCTGGTTACCAATTGCATGCATTTCCATAGAAAAGCATATGTGATCAGACCGTGGCATGCCCGACGTGTGACTGCACCCTTATGCTTAAATTCAGCACTTCTCTCTATGGATACTGTCGGCAAAGCTACAACTGGATGAATCGTGAGAAACAAGATCTAAAGGTTGAACAATTCAGTAATAGAATCACTGATCTAAAAAAACATTTTCCCACTATTTCACTGTAGATACAACAATTTTTCTAGTGTTTTTATTAACTAATAAGAAAACAAACTCTTGAAAAAACTATAGCGCAAAAAAAAAAAAAAAGAGAAAAAGAGAACCCCACTTCAACCTTATCTCTAGATCATGACTAATAGTTGCACTCAGCCGTTTGCATAGTATGTGTCTTCAGCATAAGGAAAATTTGGAAATATAGCATTTTCATAGTAGAGGAAGACAGGTGTTAACATTTACAATATGTAGAAAATGGAGACAACTAGACAGGACCTACACAGCCAAGACTACACACTGTATAAGAGAGGTTACTTACTACTACGAAGCTTTGAGGAAGTATCAAAGTAGGAGAAGAGTGAGTCTAGCTCATCAGGACAGAAGAGAGACTCCCGCCTTGCTTCATCACTGCTAACAGCAACCGCTGGCGACATGCAGGTTAGCAAAGCATTAAGCAGGCAGTAAGAGAGGAAAGAGGGTCAAATAAACCAGACAGCTATCTGGCAAGAGAGAGATTATAAGCATCTTCATGTATACACGATTCTTCCAGGTTTTTTAATTAGCAATAAAAGACAATACCAAAATGTTCTACAAAGAGTGGAATACACATTGATTCTGTAATGCCATAAATTAGCATGCAACATCAAATATTCCATGCAGAACGTCCAACAGACAGCCTCTACCAGAAGACGATTATACAATGTAATGGTTATACGACACCAAGTACAGTATGAGGAACAATTATTTGCCTTCAATGAATGATGGAAAATTTGCTATGAAAATGCTACAACTGCTATAACACCTGCACAACATTTCCTATTTAATGTACAAATCTGTTGAAGCCCTCCAGTAGAGCAGATAAGTGCCATTACACAATGCAATAGCCACAAATCCATGACATTAGTTGGCCCATCATTGTAAGAGTTATTAACACCATTAACGTTACATCAGTTGATTTTTGGTGGTTGTTTCATTAATAGCTGCGAGTGTGGATTCAGAAAGCCCAGCAGAAATAAGGGCAAGGTTGTAGCCGGTGGTACATTTCAAGAATGGTTATAACACGAATGCTTAAAAAACTCCTAGCCAGTCCCTGCCTGCTAGAAAGAAACATGCTTTGTTAGTTGATCTCTACTCAGAAAAACACTGCTGATGAATCACAGCTTTAACAAGTGCCCGTCATTTCAGAAGATTGTTGATATTGTATGGGTGCGGATGGCAATCGTGTGCAACGCACCGTGACCGTTTATGGGCACAATTTGCGTCCGAATATCGGTCCCCCTCACATTCTAGTGCAAGGTACCCTACTTTGTTTTAAAAAAAAAACACAAAAACAGGCTGCAAAGTGCCCACTAACTACAAGGTTTATTCTGTGTTGCTATGGCAAATCTATCTACCAAATTGAAGATGGGACTCTATCCAGGGCGCCCGGAGCTCATTAGCATATTTTTTAAACATTTTTTACTAAAAAGACAACCATAAAAAAAAACTATTAATGGGCCAGATTTTTCCTACATCAGGATGCAAAGTGGTTTCAGTCCGTGATACTGCTTTGTAAAAGGTATGAATCGGATTGTAGATTTCTAATCCAGACTGATAAAGAGATGGGAAATATGTTAATCTTATAATATAATTTTTTAAAGAAACATGTTCTTATGTCCTATTTGGCTTTTAACCTGCTTTTAGCAATAAGTGTAAATCTGCATTTCTCCAGTACTCACTGTGATAGCTCATAAGAAAATAGACAATGTTCCTGATAAATGTAGAAACTGATAAGATAAGAAGTCCGATAAAGTTTTAACCATACAAAGATGCAGACACTGTGAGGTAGCAGTCCTGGAGAGCTGCGTACCTTTGTGGTGCCTGAAATCTTAGAGCCTTTACCCACTGTTATAGCTGTAGTCGGCTTCTGTTTGAAAACGACAGCAGTTGCTCAGTCACAAGAGTGTCCCATATCCAGTTATAAATGCATTTTTCACAGTCCTGCTAATGCTAATAACACAGAGGTATGAATATACAGATATCCAGTGCCGATACCCAACACTGTCTGCAGGTTAAAACTTCTAACACTTTTCCCTTTAACTCTTTACAGACAGTCCTTGGATAGTCTTAAATACTTTGAAAGCCGAATCAAAAAATTCTCTGGACATGTAGAGCGTTTATTTAGCCTCATGTCTTTATCTGTCTGCTGATTACAGACAACATGTGAAGGCTTATAGGAACAATACTCACCACAGGAAAAAGAACAAAAAAAACCACAGAGAATCTGTTGAAGTACATAACAATCTTTACTATTATCACCTTCAAAGGATATAATAATGCTTTAAAAAGAACACTCTCCAGCCTGTACCACCCTCTACCTCTCCCTGTCAGTTCTGACTATTGATGAGGTTAAAGGGAACCTGTGATGAGGATTTAGTCCTACTAACAATAACCAACCTGTTATCCAGGACAGTATCAAGTATACAATGATGTCCTATGTTCCAGATTGAGAATTACACAGAAGTAGCTCTTTGAACAATCAGTAAGGAGTACAGGGATGAAGAAGAGTCATGCTAGGATGTCCTCTCATGGTTTAATTGATGTGATGATATACCTAGATTACGGGACAAGCCAGGGGGGTTCAGGCTAGTGTAAGCCTTCCCCTTAGGTCCTTTGTGTGAAGCATGCAAAGTTTATTTTCAGCATAATGCTGACTTTCCCAAATGTAGAAGGACAGTCTTGTGATCCTGAGGCTGTTTTGGATAACAGGTGGGTGGAGGCTTTTGGGCCTACAACCTCATAACATGTACCTTTTAAGGACTTTGATCACATGCTCCATCACTGTAAGGTCTGTAAATATTTTCATGCGGTCAGTCAGGATGGAGCCAGGGGATGGAAGAAAAGGTTTTCTTTATACTGCCACTGGGACTAGGGATGTGGCAGAGCTTTGCATGTGTGATAGAGAGCCACGGGATGTGGTAGAACTTTGCGTGTGTGAGAGAATGCGGCGGGATGTGGCAGAGCTTTGCGTGGCAGAGAGCGCGGCGGGATGTGGCAGAGCTTTGCGTGCCTGAGAGAGCGCGGCGGGATGTGGCAGAGCTCTGCGCGCCTGAGAGAGCGCGGCGGGATGTGGCAGAGCTTTGCGCGCCTGAGAGAGCGCGGCGGGATGTGGCAGAGCTTTGCGCGCCTGAGAGAGAGCGGCGGGATGTGGCAGAGCTTTGCGCGTGTTAGAGAGTGACTAGATGTAGCAGAGCAGTGCGTGTATGTGACTGGATGTGGCAGAGCAGTGCGTGTATGTGACTGGATGTAGCAGAACACTGCATGTATGAGAATGGGTATAGCAGAGCAGTGCGTGTACGAGACTGGATATTGCAATCAATTAACAGGAGGAGTGTAGATTTACTCCCTGGGTGTGTGGAGCATAGTTAGTTAGGATATACAGATTGGAGAAGTAAACGGGTTAAATGTGGATCAGTGCGTTAAAATCTTAAATTTGTGTTTTCTAAACTCAAACAAATTAAGTTCAGAAAAAAACAATCAGTAAATTATTAAATTACTACATTTCTTCCCATGTTCTCCAATAAAGGAGTTATGCCAACTTTACAATCCACTGCTGTCCAACTGCTGGGGCTACCACAAGTACAATCATGTTCCACTCATCTCCACTCAGGTCATAACCTGGTATAATATGTAAACTTGGTATGATACCTTTAACAGCTCATATACTGTCTAACTAAATTAAAGGTGTTGTCCAGAGAGAACAAGTTAATCACTATCCACTCCTTTGTACCCCAAATGCACCCCAAAAGAATAGAGCACCCAGTTTGCACATAAATGCTGTCAATCCATTCACTGTCTATGGAACTGATGGAGATAGCAGAGCATAGCACCATAGAGAAGAATAGAAAAGCAGTGTGCATACATGACCAGCAGCTCTGGACTTCTAGACTACAATCGGAGTACAAAGGCCCCCGTTCTTGTGATCTGTAAGGTTCCAACAGTGAGACTTCAACCAATCAGCATGTTGGCCCCTATCCAGTGGATAATGGCTTACTTTTTGTCACTGGACAACCCTTTTAAAAAGCATAAGCCTCCATTCTTGATTTTAACAAACCAGTTACAATTCTAGATATCTGTTCAGTACTTATCCATAACATGTATCATATATAAAAATAATATTCGCTCCAATGATGTGATCCATTTCTGAATTGCACTAGTTTTTACCCGAGGCTCTGGATGTAGCTCTGCTGTGCTCCTCAACACCAAGGCTTTTCTCTGTAGAGCCTAGTCGGTTCTCACTGCCCTTCCTGGAGAATGTTCTTTTTCTTGCCATTAGCATGGATTCACCACTTTTATCCACAAACTTCTTCTCAACATACTTTGCTTTGATGTAGGTCTCTTTCTCTTGCCTGTGATAATAAAGGATATCATTATAAATGTGTGTTACAACAGTGTCTCCAGAACTTACAGTGACACTCACCAGAGAGTTAAAGGGGTTCTCTGGTGATAATAAGGTATTCTGTGGTTAGGGCCTAACTTAACGATTGTGGCGGTCTCAGTGATGGGAACACGGAACATGAGGACGCGGATCTGCAGCCAGACGGACATGCGCCAGCTGCTCTGTTCATCTTTATGGCTGATAAAGCTGTGCCCTGCACAAGTCTATCTACATCTGCTCCATAGTCAGGGCCGGATTAAGGTTGGTGGGGGCCCCTGGGCGCAAAATCTGGTGGAGGCCCCCACTGAGTGCAGCGTGCATACACGTCCTCCTGCTCACTATCCACTATCCCCCCAGTAAACACCGTACAAACACCCGCTCATCTATTAACACAGCTACATGCAGCGCCCCTCACCCCCGTAACACACGCTACATTACAGCCGCCTCACCCCCAGTAACAAGCTAATACAGCCGCCTCACCCAGATAACACAGCTACATACAGGCCCCTCACCCCCAGGAACACAGCTACATACAGCGCCTCACCCCGGAAAACACATCACATACAGCCGCCTCACCCCCAGTAACACATCACATTACAGCCGCCTCACCCCAGTAACACATATACATACAGCCGCCTACCCCCAGTAACACATCTACATACAGCCGCCTACCCCCAGTAACACAGCCTTACATACAGCCGCCCGATCCAGTGAGCCAGCACATACAGTAGCCCAACCCTCAGAACACAGCTACAACAGTCGCCTCGCCTCACAGTACACCGATACATACAGTCGCCTCACCCCATCAGTAAATCGCCACCAGGAACCCTAATACAGAAGCTCGCCTCGTCCCAGTAACACGCATACATAACAGCCGCCTCGTCCCCCGTAACACAGCACATACGCCGCCTCCAGCCCTAAACACACTAAGCCGCGTCCAGTAACACAGCTACATCAGCACGCCTCACCCCAGTAACACATCTACAATACAGCCGCCTCATCCCCAGTAAGTAAATTTGTATCTACCTTCTCTCCTAACAGATATGCAGTCCACTGTTACTACACATCAGCCCCACACCGACATGCCGTCCCACGTATTAACATTAATTTACTCATTATACACTGATATTACCACCTTATATACAACAAGTTCTACAATCGTAGGTGCACCCATATAAACAAAAGGTATACAACCAATTTTATCTATACCTTACATTTATACATTAAAACACAAACTATAGGGCGGGCACGGGGGGAAGAAGTAGTAGACACGCTTGCCTTTGCATGACACTGGGGGGTCGGGTTCGAATCGCACCACACCAGGTCAACCATCTGCAAAGAGTTTGATGTTCTCTCCGTGTTTTTTGGCGTGCGGTTTCCTCGGCGTACTCAGGTTTCCTCCCACACTTCACAAAAACATATGTTAGGTTGTCAGAATTGTGAGCCCTAGGGACCAGGGACCCAATTTGCACTGCTGTGCAGCGCTGCGTAATGTGGCGCTATATAAATAAAGAATTATTTATTATAAAGTAGATCACACATAACAGTATATAGTACATAACACATGGATATACATTATTATCAAATCATAGATAATACACAAATTACAGTATACACTGACCATATTTACACATGCTGCATTTACATACAGAATATCTCACAAATACAGCAAATAACACACCACGTTCAGTATATACAGCATGTTCACAATCCACAAGGGAACATACTACACACAATTCAGATACAGAACAAAATACATACCACAAATACACAGCAGATAAAACATAAAACATACATCCTAATATATATATATATATATATATACTTATACAAAATATATTTGTGTTTAAATACAGTAAATGCATATATACACAGTAATCATATATAGACAGTAAATGCATATATACACAGTATTATACATATATAGGACATAAATGCAATCTACGGAGATATACAATAATACACAGTAAATGAATATTACACCAGTATATAAATTATATATATATATACAGTAGATGCATATATACACAATACACAGTTTATACAATAACCACAGTAGATGCATATTCTACACAGTTTATGCATATATAAACAGTATAAAATATAGACAGTAGATGCACTATATACACACAGTATATACACTGTACATACACTGATATACATTGAATATACATCCAATGCACACAGATAAATACATAGTAGTGTGTAACTTACCCTTTTTGGATGACCAACAGTCGCGTCAGGCGGGTGTTCGGGGTGGATCTTGTTCGGCGTGGGGTCGGTTGCTGGTTTGGACGGGAGGGGGGGGGGAATCACCGGTTAGGCCGGGGAGAGCAGGGGGGACGGAGGACGGCGCTTGTTCCGGCGGGGGGGGGGGGGGGGCGGGGGGTAGGAGCGGGAGGAAGGCTGCTTGTTCAGGGGGGGTGGGGCGGAGGACGGCGGTTGTTCCAGTGTGGGGTGGGGTGTAGGAGCGGAGGACGGCCGCTTGTTCGCGGGGGGGGGGGGGGGGGTTTCGCGAGGAGCAGAGGATTGACGCTTCTTTCGGCGGCGGCGGCGCGGGGTGGGCGCTGTGCTGAGCGGAGGACGGACACCTGTTCCGGCGGGGAGGACGAGCGTAGGAGCCGCTAGTTCAGGGGGGGGGGGGGCTGGTTGGAGCGGAGGAGAGCCGCTGTTCGCCAGTGTAGGGAGGGGGGGGGGGGAGCAGCGGAGAACGGACGCTTTAGGTGGGAGTTGGGAGCGGGAGCACGGCCTTGTTCGGGCAGGGAGGAGGGGATTGAGGGAGGCGGGCGATTGTTCGACGGTGGGGGGTTGGGGTGGGGGGTGGGGAGCGGAGAACGGACGCTTTTCAGGCGGGGTTGTGGAGAGGAGGACGGGCCGTTTGTTCGGGGCGGGGGGTGGGGTGGTGGAGAGAGCGGAGACGGCCGCTTGTTAGGGCAGGGGAGAGGTTAGGCGAGAGGGGGTTACGAGCCGGCGGGGAAGTTTAGCCATGCAGCGGAATGGGCGGGCAGGGAGGCGGGAACCTTTGGCGGGGGGCGGAGGCTCGCCATGCAGGGGGATATGGCGGGGAGGCGGTCACCTGTGCCGGGGTCCGGCTCAGGAAGTGGCGGCTCAGGGTCAGGGCAGGGGGGCGCGATTGGTGGTGGGGGCCCCCTGCTGGGGGGGACAAGATGGGGGGGCAAAGATGGTGGGGGCCCCGGGCAGAAGCCCGGGAGCCCCGACCTTATCAGCCCTGTCCATAGTGATGAAAGGAACAGCCAGCGCATGCGCGGTCATCTCATGTGCAATGGGGGTACAACAGACCAGGGTCCAGGGGCAACCAAAATTGTGTTCCCCAGGACTGATAAAGACAAGTTGTAATTATATATTGAAGTGTATTTTTGTAATACGTTGAATTAGAGAATTTGTTATTTTGTTATCCTGAGTACATTTAATAAACTTGTCTTTGTGGGAATACCCCTTTAAGGACAATATTAAAGGAAACCTACCAGTTCAAATGGCAGGTGTAAGCTGTAAATACCGAGCACCAGGTCAGGGTGAGCTGGTGCCGGAGTTATTTTCGTTGTGTTATAAACCGCTGTAGCGGTTTAAACATTTTAATGTTTTATAGCGAAGCTAGCTTCGATCATGCGCACAAGTAAGCATCCGGCACCAGCTCACCCTGACCTGGTGCTCGGTATTTACAGCTTACACCCACCATTTTAACTGGTAGGTTTCCTTTAAATCCAATACACCTCCAGTGGTAAAGGGCAATAATAAAACCAACAACAGTACACACTTTTGCCAAACGAACTGAAAGAAAGACAATTTTAACATAATGCATAAAAGAACCGGCTGTCATTCGCAAACGACACATAACTAGGTGCAGTGCATGTGTTGAGTGAAGCGCAAATTGTGTATGTGTGGAATTTTGAATGCATAAAGACTGAGCTCAGGCTCCCCATCAATTCTAATAAATAGCTATCGATCTTTCATAACATTTAGCCCCACAAATAATATAGCTATAGCGACCCACCTCTCTGCAGTCAGACATTGAATACACAAAAGCAGTCTTTTAGGGAGAAGTCCTCTCCGAGTGGTGCTTCTGCAGAGGTTCACGTGTGTATAGATTTATATGATATATAATGTAACCATTCCAATGATCTCTCTAGATGACACATGGCAACACCTCATGTGTGTGTGGGTATGATATTACTTACACACAAATTGAGGTGTGGCCATTGTTCATCTAGTTATCAGTGGATGGTTGTAAAAGTCTTCCCACCTGTGTTAGAACTATTCTTACGTTCGGTTATAAGACAGAATTCCCGCCAACAATTACGTTTGCAAATTTTAACTACCTGTTTTCTCAAGGGTAAAATAGATAATATATATTAACAAAGTATAGATCTGGATAAAGATAGCGTCATAGACAGTGAGCACATTGTTGTATTGAAACTTACCGCTGACATCCATTTTGAGGCTTTTTCATGCCTAAGGTATCAACTCGTGCTTCATATATACCATTTATCACATCATTCCCCAATTCACACATCAGCTGTTAAAATAAGAGAAAAATTGATACAATAAATATTCACTACATATTGTAAGGAATTTTGTCTGAAAATTCACATGTATTGTAATTTATCTGTCATATACATACATTTCTTCAATTTGATGTTATTAAAAAATATACCTATATGTGAAGATAATTGCCCACATATGTAGCCATGTTTTCCCTTAAAACAAGATTGTTGTTTTTCAATACGACCACCAATGCCAGAGTGTTTGCACAAAAAAACTCAAATAATTTTCGCATATGACATGGCCAGGAGTTACTGCATGTCCCACAGCCGACTTTGATAATGAATGCAGAATCCAGGGGGTTGGGCGTCTCAATATGGCATGAGTGTCTACCGCTTCGGAAATGTGAGGGTGGTTGAATCCAAGGACAGCTCTCATTTTTCCAAGGAACAAAATGGCTACATTTATGGAAAATGGTCTTCACAGAGGAACATTTATTTAAAATAACATGCAACAGCGTAAATATTTATATATGGCAGATGAATTAAATCAAATCTGAATGCCCACGTGATAAAATCCAAAGATATACATTTTTGAGTTTATATATATCTTTAAAAATTATTGTGAAGAGGTCACAGCTGCTGAATTCAAACACATAAAAAACACAAAACAAGTTTTTAAAAAAAAAATCTATATTTATATAACTATATACGATTCCAGCTTTATGACATGGCGCATTATCCTGCTGAAAGTAGCCATCAGATGTTGGGTACATTGTGGTCATAAAGTGATGGACATGGGCAGCAACAATACTCAGGTAGGCTGTGGCGTTGCAACTATGCTCAATTGGTACCAAGGGGCACAAAGAGTGCCAAGAAAATATTCCCCACACCATGACACCACCACCACCAGCCTGAACCGTTGATACAAGGCAGGATGGATCCATGCTTTCATGTTGTTGACGCCAAATTCTGACCCTACCATCCGAATGTCGCAGCAGAAATCGAGACTCATCAGACCAGGCAACGTTTTTCAAATCTTCTACTGTCCAATTTCGATGAGCTTGTGTAAATTGTAGCCTCAGTTTCCTGTTCTTAGCTGAAAGGAGTGGCACCAGGTGTGGTCTTCTGCTGCTGTAGCCCATCTGCCTCAAAGTTCGACGTGCCGCCATGTGATTGGTTGATTAGAAATTAAGTATTAACGAGCAGTTGGACAGGTGTACCTAATAAAGTGGCCAATGAGTGTATTTTGTGTAACTGTGGATTTTTAACTGAGAGGGCTTAAAGGGATTGTCCCATGAAAGACCTATACTCTATCCTATGGATAAGGTATAAGTGACAGATTACTGGGTCTGAAAGCCCCCTAGAATCCTCTCATGTGTGCATGTGTGACTGACAATCCATTCACTTGTATGAGGCTCTGATCACAGCCACAAAGAGATGACTAGAGCATTAGCCATGCATGCCCACCAGTGCTGAACACAGGGAAGACTCCGATCTGAAACTTATCTCCTATCCTGTGAATGAGGCATAAGTATTTTTTTTACTATTCACACATGATTTTATTAATAACGTCAACCACCAAAAAAAGGATGTGAGCAGAGTAATAATGTCATACCTGTGAATTCCTGAGCATTCAATGCATAATGTGATGCCAAGGTTAATACTGGCCCAGCGAGGATCTGCTAAGCCACAATCACAGCACTTTGTATTACCAGGGATACACAGCACTCGCTGCAGGGCACTTTCCCCTTTAACCAGCTTCTCTTTTGATTCAGACACTGGGCTAGAGTTAGACATGGACGGCTTCTTGTCCATTTTCTGTATAATACATAAAATTTTGTTAAAAATAAATCAACTAATCATTAATCAGTACATGCCTATGCAAGGTGTGTACATATGAATATCAGCTAACCTCGGCCTCCTCTCTGTACGCACTAGCAATACTAGTCTGGACAGCTTTAATCCATGCCTGGCGCAGCTTCTCAGAGTCCGCCTGCAGCATACAGCTCCTGCAAAAAGTTTCAGTTAGAATAAAAAACACACACTCAGCTTCTTACAGTTTCTAGCAGTTTGTGGGTTTTTAAAAAATACATTTCAAGTTCTCAGCACAGTTAACATTGCTTAGGACTACATAATCCTACAAAGTGAGCGTGGGGAGGCGGCAGGGGCTCCTACAAAGTGAGCGTGGGGAGGCGGCAGGGGCTCCTACAAAGTGAGCACGGGAGACGTGTCCGGGGTCTCCACAAAAGGTGAGGCACGGGAACGTGCTTCATGAGTGATGGTGATCAGGGGCAGACTGGCTGTGTAAGCCACCGGGGAGATTCCCGCTCGGCAGGCTGGTCTCTTCCCCTCCCCAGTCTAGAAGTCGGGCCACGATTTTATGTTTGTGTCAGCAAAAACGTGATAAAACAAGTGTGCATTAATTGAAGGGGTATTCCAGGAATCAGCATAATTCCTATACAAATGGGTGCTTAAAATATAAACTTGTACCGTATATATATTCTCTTCCGTGCGGCGCCATGACGCGCCACTGCTGACCTTCATACCTAGGCTCGCACGGGAAGAATAACAATGCGGCTCCCGCACGATGTTAAAGAAGAGAGAGACGGCGCGAACAGAAGAGGAGCCTGATGCGATCGTGGAGCAGCGCGCGCACTTCGGGCCCACCGAGGGTAGATACCTAAGTTTATTTTTATTTATTAGTCCTATTTTTAAATTATATTTTACAAGTATTGACTCGTGTATAAGCCGAGGGGACGTTTTTCAGCACATTTTTTGTGCTGAAAAACTCGGCTTATACACAAGTATATACGGTAAATATGTAATTAGTTGGTCATTACTATGGTAAAAGAGCTACAAAACCTGTTAGATCATCACTGGGATCAGAACATAAGATGTAGAAGGAGCTACTGAGAACTAAAGGATCTTGGGACTTTTCAGTGGCGGGGGACTCCTTTTTCGAAGGAGGTATTGTAGTAGTTTTTGTATATTAAATGCACCGCAATCGGCCTGGTGACGTAAGTGGAGCCTCATTTCAGTATATCATAAAAAAATACCTTTTTTTTTAACTAAACTAAAGATTTTTGTCCCTAACCAAACTATGTGCTGGCATCAGTAGTACAAAGCCCAGAGGGAGGTGTTCTCAGGTCAAATCACCCGAGTCTGGTTGTAGATTTCTTTTAAGACGCAGCAACGCATGGGGATTGGTTCATAGTTTTTTTTTTTTTTATAGTCCAGCCCTCCAATGGTCTGAGGGACAGTGAATTGGCCAACTAAGTAAAAAGTTTGGGGACCCCTGGTATAAAGCCTCATCTATAGAATAATACTTTTAAATAACGAAAGCTTACTTAGTGGGAGAAACCACTTCAAAACAGAAGCGTCTCTCAATATCTTCACAGTGTTTTACTGTGCAGAGACGCAAGTCTTCAACAACAACTGTGGGATTATCCTGCAATGAGAGAAGTTGAACAATTGTATAAAATTACTAGAAAATTCCCTGGAGGAAAATAAAAAAAAATATACAGGCGGTGCCCTACTTAAGAACGCAAACGGCCCTCTGGATGTTGGTAATTTACTGTACTTTAGCCTTGGGCTAAAAAAAAAACAGCTGTAACAGTTATCAAAGGTATCTGCAATTAAGTTTTATTGTTCATCCTGATTCTTATAGCAACCCAACATTTTTAAAATCACAGAGACCAAAAAAATTTGCCTGGGGTTACAATTATAAAATATACAGTTCCAACTTGCATACAAAAAAAGAACCGATCTTGTATGTAACCCTGGGACTGCCTGTATAAACAGTACAGCATATACAACCAAATTTGCCGAGGTTGTTTTTCATAAATTCCCCCATACACTGTGTGTAATCTCTTCAAATCAGCATAATAAGTAAAATATAACTCACCTTAAACTTCTTCTGATATACAAGTTGATTATTTTGTATGGAAAACCAGCGCCTACATATAAGGAGATTAAAAGGCACAGATTGATATTTTAATACATCTTCATTACATATCCCTCACCAGTATAACATGAAAATTTATTGCAAACAATTAGTACACCGTTAACCATCAACTGGACGACAGCAGTGTAATTTGAGAACTTGCACACAAAGAAATGGGAATGGCCGAGAGTGGACAAACAGGAGCGGTCTAACTAATCATTGAAAAATAGCATTGAAGAGACAGTGCACTGTGGTTTACATTCTACTCATGTTATTAAAAATTATCAATTCAGTGAAAATGTTACATTTCTGAAAAAATGAAGGGTAAAACTGTGCCTTCTATTTCTAAAACCTCATTCACACAAATGTGTGCACATCATGGACGGCAAATAGATCTGTGGTATACACACATGGCCAAGCCACAAACACACCCAGGAATAGGACCTGCTCTAAGATTAGAGCCCTGAGCAGTCGGCTCACACACTGGGCCAGAGAAACAGCAACCGTGTGTATGGGCCCATAGTAAGAAATTTGTCTGCGTGCATGAGTCTTTACTAATAAAAGAGATATTTTCTTATATTTCTTGAGTTTTCTTTATACGATTATGGGAGTAACCATTTTGCTGGCCAGAGATATAAGCAGCACCTTAGAAACTTTTGCTAAAAGAGAATCTACCTTTCTCTGCACACCACAACTCTGGTACTAAGAAGTTGTTTTGACTGATGAAATGGGATGTCCGAGAGTTAGAAAAAATATAGTGAGGTGTCCAGCGGTGGTGGTGGAGGGGAAGTTGAATAAACAAACATGTGCTTACCCATACACATAAAAACACATAGTATATAAAATGCAATATTCCCATATTGGCATTTACATTTGATTTAATCCATTTGCCATATGTAAACAATTCTTCAATTGGATGTTATTAAAAAAAAATGTTCCTGTGTGAAGATAATTTCTCATAAATGTAGTTATGTTGTCCCTTAGAAACAAGATAGATTCCTCGGATACGACCACCTCACATTTTGGCAGTGATGGCCAGACATGCACTATTGAGCCCTGTCTGACCACCTGGCTTCAGCAATCATTACACCACAGAACAGCTTTGGGACATGCAGTAACTTCAAGACATTTCATATACAAAAACCTTTTGTTTCTTTGTGCAATCCCTCCAGCAGAGGTGGCTATATCCAAGGACACAGTCTTGTTTCTAAGGGACCAGGCGACTACATTTATGAGAAATTATCTTCACACAGGTAAAAAAAATTTTAATAGCATCTAATTGAAGAAATGTTTATATATGGCAGATTAATCAAACTGAATGTGAATGCCCAGACGAGAATACCCCTTTAATATTTAAATTGAAACGGAGTAACTATTTGTTATGCACAAACTCAAAAATAGATCGGAACAATGTTTTGGCATTAAAACTAAAAGGCAGCAATCTGGTTATATTCCTATAATTCTCTGGTAGAAGTAAAAGAGGAAATACTAAAGCAGGATAGAGGAAATGGAAAGCTACAACACACATGGAAAATAGAGAACACAGGAGCAGGCGAGTAGGAAAACAGCGGCATGGGAGAAAAGAGGAAACCAAACTCAAGCACAGAGATACAGAGTTCTGTTAGTGGATGGATTAATAGTAGACAAAGGTAGTAGACAATATTCCCAAATAAGGAAACACCCATAATACTACATACCAAAGCAATTGAAAGAACAGTAAAAAGAGACCCCCCCCCCCCCCCTGAAAAAAATCCCTTTAGCTTCAAATTTCGCATGGTTCAATTTTTTTTTCATATTACTATATATCTTGCAACAAACAGGCCACAGAACATCCTCTCTCTACCTGGTCTGCAGTAAAGACACAATAAAACAGCACAAAATCAGCCCCACTTTTGTGCCCGGATCCTGTCTAACTAGTCACCAGTTGGAGATATGAAGATTGACAAACTGAGTGCAACTATAGTGCTGGTTTCATTTATTTCTAGGCTTAGTGTTCCTTCAAAAACCTTTGTCTAGAGCATTTTGAGAATTGTATTCAGTACAATATTGTACATGAGGAGTTTAAATATTTCTATGAGCTCTGATAAAAGGGAGCCAGTTAACACACCACTACCAGTGCATTGTCAAGTAGCTAAACACATGTTTACTTCATGGTGCGACAATGTGCTATCATCCAAAAGAATACACTTTGCAGTGAGATGTAACTTGGTTGTCACAAAGGTGGAGAGTTGGAGCTCTGAAGTCAAGCTCTCCCGGTCTCAGAACATACCCTTCACTGTAAGTGACTCTCTTGTGTCCAGAGAAAACACTAACCACATCTCCTAAAGTCTAGGTCATGTCGTCATTCACAGCAGAGGGGGTATGCAGAGGCGGGAGCTTGACTTCAGTGCTAAACTCTCTGCCTTTGTGAATTTATCCAATAAATCTACATATCACTCTAAAGCTGATGTTCTGGATGATAACACTACGCTTGACCATGAAAGAAACATGATCTAAAAGGTGTTATTCTGAATGACAATATTAACCATCCAGAAAAATATGATAATCTAGAATTCTTATCCTCCCAGATCTGTTGAGAATAGCGGTTTTGCTTAAACTCTATTATGTATTACATTCAGATTATGGCTAAAGCATAAACATAATCATTTTGGATAATGTATAAGCAAAATGCCTTAATTATTGCTGCACCAAACATGTAAAATAATGTACAACTGGAGACATGCAAGAGTTTAAAAAAAAAAAAGTGTTGGCAACTTGGTAGTAAATATTTAAAGAAGTGATAAACTTATTAGTAAAAATAAAAGCAAAAAAAAAAAAACAAAAAACAACAAGTATTTGCTGCAAGCACAAGCTGAATATGCAACCCTGTGAGGAAGACAACATGCAATGGAGACTATCTGACAAGCTTTCCGGAGAGAACATCTTTGTGAACTCGTCAAAAAGTTATTCATGCACAATTGTAGCAAAATTTGGATAAAAGGGGTCAATTATGCAGATATACAAGAAACTTGTGTGCTTAAGACAGTCCAATAGTGGTGATATCTCAAACAACTACTACATTACGGAAATACACCCAATATTCTCAGTAGAGCTAATGTTTGGGTCCTAGTTTCAAATGACAAAAATGAGGTAATGGGCTGTAAATTATCGCCCCCAAATATGCATTTCTAAATGTGAGGTCCATCCATTGCAGGTAATCTACGTACAGGGTTCACAGTGAAAGGTACGTGCCACATGGAATACATGAAGGGGGAACAAGAGGCTGGTTGATACCTGTTGTGGTCTGGCTTTTTCCTGTCGTGTGAAAAAATGGGGCAGGATTAAAACATACTAGAAAGGAGGAGAAGGAGTGAAAATGCAAAATAAGAGCAGCAGCATGACATGAAATCAGAAAAATTGCAGCTACAGCCATACAAAATAAAAAACAAAGCATGTGGCATTTTACAATTGTGTGCTAATGCTTCCTCTCAGCCAGTGTCTGTACTGCACCAAAGCCAAGTATATTCTCTCTGAACAGAAAATCCACCCTATTGCGCCCTGTGCTCATGCCATTACCTGTTCCAGGTTTTGAAAGCATTGCTGGCCCGCTTAAACAGGTATCCTTCCATAACAATACCATTTTCTGCATCAACATTGCATTCTAAATTGGAGTCATCAGCAGATAAACCCTAAAAGGATGGCAGAAAAAGGATGGATATGAAAGAAATAGAAGAAATATTTACATAGTGCCAACATTACAGATCATGGGGACATATACAAATAAAATTATAGAGCAATAACACGGTTATATGGAGCAACGGCCCAGCCACAGACACAAACATATGTGAAATCTTGTACAGGATTTTGTATGATTTAAAAGGATTGATCTTGGGGGTTTTTACATTAAACATGCCCGGAGCATGCTCACTCCTCCCCTCTCCAGAGGGATCCACGGCGCCTGGATGTAAACATGTGGAAAGATAGAGCATGCTATATCCTTTCCTTGTGCACGGTACGGTGCCACACTGTACTGCCGCTGGGATGCCATAGCCGTCTATGGGGACATACATATAAGATATACGTCCCAATACGTGCTGTGTGAAAGCAGCCGAAGTTAGAGATGGTTCGTAAGATCAGTGTGTTAGGATGCACATACAAATTTATAATGGAAGCCACAACACTCTGTCACATTCATCACATTTAATCATGGCATCGAAGTCTCGCTGAAATATCTCCTGTATCCTTTCATGCGGTTATTTGCATATTGGATATGTATTGTTTAATTTCTACATTTGTTTAGTATATAGGGTCTTCACTTTCTTAGGCTGCATTGACACGACCGTTGGGGGGACGTATATATACAGCCACAAGCATATATATGCCCCCCCCACGTGGGCCAACATTGGGCACACAGAGCGGTACGGTGTAGTGCACGTGCGGCACCGTACCGCTACGTACACAGGGAAAAGATAGGACATGTCCTATCTTTTCCAGGTTTACGGCGCCGTAACCCTCCTCCTCATCCTGTTGCCGGACGTATGTCCGCACGGCTATGGCTTGGCGGACATACATTCATGTGAATGCACAATTAATATGATATATCGTAATAAATACTTCCCTGAAGGTCAATTAATGGCATATTGTAATTATTCAGTACTATGAGCTAGGTACTGGCACAAGATAAATAATTCACCGGAGGATCTATTTCACTGCTGCCGTGACCTTGATTGGAGATCAGACACAGAGAAGAGACAATCGCTTACTCACATACTAATATTCAGCATATCTTGTATGTTGTATCTTGACAATATATAGACTTTATTGCTAAGTCCTTACCACTTACCTTTTGCTGAATAGTTGAATGTTTCAGCTCCATTTCTCTTTTTTCTTTAGCGGCATCAACAACAAGGTTATCTAGCTGTAACAACAGAGGAAAAGTGAAAGACCTAGTTAGGGTGGGTTCACATCATGTTATTTTTATATGCTAAACATATACATGGGGAAAGCATCCGAAATACTTAGCGTATACATTGACAAATAGTAGAAGCCGGAGGCATAGTTGTTGCCTCGTTGTCTGGCCACTAAACATTCTCTCCGTTAAAAAATTCAGGATGGAAAGACGTAGCAAGCTTTCCATACTTCATACTGCAGCCTCCTCCGGAACAATGTATGCCCATAGCGGAGGCAATGGATGGCTATGTGGAGCGGATACAGTGTACAGGCGGTCCCCTACTTAAGGACACTCGACTTACAAACAACCCCTAGTTAAAAGAGGGACCCCTCTGCCCACTGTGTCCTCTGGTGAAACTCTCTGGATGCTTTACTATAGTCCCAGACTGCAGTGATCAGCTGTAAGGTGTCTGTAATGAAGCTTTATTGATAATCCTTGGTCCCATTACAGCAAAAAAATGTTTAAACTCCAATTGTCACTGAAGTAAAACTAATTTTTGTGTGGCTCTACAATGATAAAATATACAGTTCCACTTGCATACAAATTCGACTTAAGAACAAACCTACGGACCCTATCTTGTATGTAACCCAGGGACTGCCTGTATTGCATCCCTCCTCACAGCCTCGCTGAGTGCATACATCACTAGACAGGAGGGTGGACCCAGTCCATATAAGGACAGTGACATCATTGGGGGAACATCCCATTCATCGGCAGCCAATCCCCAGCTGCTGTCGATGGACACTGTTCCCCTAGGTATACAGTGGGATACGTCTGTGCCATACGTTGTAGGGACACGTCGGATTCCTCCTGATGTGTCTTTACTACATAAAGCAAATTTACGTGACGTGAACCCAGCGTTACATAGTATGCAATGCTGAGGCAACACTTTTATTCCAAAATAATATATATATTTACTCTAATCATCTTCTAAAGATTGCGTTTGATGACCACCTGCTAAACAGACCAGGATACATTAAACTTCAGTGCACTTATACTGGACATACACCAGTGGCTTTTAACAAATGCATAGAATTACATCCTTCAATTACCGTTGAGTTTCAAAAACTGAACACAAAGCGTGACTGGTGATCTCAGCCACTGCCTGTGCCTACAAGTTTAATCAAAATAGGTACAGCAAAAGACACTGAAGTCCGAGTGCATTTGGATATGTCAAGGAACTCTGAGGTGACTCCTAATATTTTCAGTAATATATTGTATGGAGTAGAAGGGATAAATAATAGTGTCCAAATTTTCAACTACAGATTTTTCTGCAAATCTACTACATCTGCCACCACAAGTTGATTTCCAACGTAGATAATCCCTCAGCTTACAGACAAGATGTTATATATAGTGAAACAACTACATTGTTACATTTCGCACATATGATAGAACGTGATCTGTGAAGGACCATTACTATTGATAAAGTGCAAAACCTACGGAGTTAAATGTGTCAAATCACAATACCCCTTGCAGACTTTACACTTGCGATTGGTGCAACTGCCACACCATGAAGTTGGGGAACTTCATGGTGGGGCAAGGGGTTAGGAAATAAATGCTGGGGGGTTTTTGTATTGCATGTAAACAGTTTTACATTTCTTCTGTTAAGTATCCAGACAACAAGCCCTGTTGTCTATATGCCATCAAAACAGGTCGTCCTTTTTAGCAGTGCAACATAACACATATATACCTCTGTGTCAACTCCTTCCCCCTCAGACTGTAAGGCTGGGGCCTCAATTCTATTGTTTCCATGCGACTATGTTTTGATTGTTTTGTCTTATTTTATTTTGTTACGTCCCCCATGATTTGTTAAGCACTACAGAATATGATGACACTATATAAGTATGATTATTATCATAAAACATACTCCAGCTACCTTCAGAGTCCATATAACAAGCCTCAATCTCTCCTACAATTTGCGAAATTCCTACAATGCAATTGCAAGGTTTTAGTACATATGGTCACGGACGTGTGACCATGGAGGTTAAGTGCTGTGAAAAAAATAACCTCTTCCAAAACAGCTTTACTTCCTATTACATTGTAAAAAGTCAATGGAGTGTACTCTGGGATGTGAAATTAGTTGGAAAAAGGAATATACTATAGCCCAAATAAAAGTTCTAGCACCTTAGAGCAAGTCTACTTCAAAATAACACTGTATGGCTTTATAACTTACAGGACCCACTAAAACAACGCCAGTCAGATAACCTGAACAAACACCCACTACTCCCCCTTGACCCACGAGTCAATAGGGTGATGTATGCTACACTCCCATGCTTCAGGCATCAACAACTTAAACATTTTTTATATACTTCTGTAAGCTAAATTTTTTTTTTTTGCAGCTGGTGCATGGTGTGTCCCCCTGCAATGCACGTTGTCCCGGCCTCTTAGCTTCTGGACTGCGATCATGCACCAGATATACTATAGAAGGTCCTGCCAGGTGCAGATTTGCTGTGTAACCTGCACCAGGATGTAATTAATGGGCTGTCCCCACCCCGCCCACTTGCTGTGGAGGTGGCATAGTGTTTGAGAAAACATCAGTGTGGCTAGATTTGGATGCAGAGGTGGAAATGTATCAAACTCTCTTTGTTTTGTTTCTTTCTTTTTGGCAACTTTTAAAGAATTTTGCGCCTTATTTGCAACTTTTCTGCCATTTCACAAAGTTTGCCATGTTTGCAAATAAAACCCAGTCCACAGCAGGTGTAGACAAGATGTTGTTTAAAGATCTCAAAAAGTCAACACGCCTCATTTATCAACCATTAAGATAAATCAGGCAAGCCCAAAATCTTACAATAAGACCCAAAAACTAGACACACATTTCCAGAATGAAAATAAATATCCCCCAAAGTCTTAGTATCGCAGGCCATTAAGTTGCATAACACAGCCATATAAAATAAAACCGTAGCATGTCCATGTTTTATAAAAACGTTCAAAAGGATATAACTCCTTCAGGACAGGAAACACAAGACCACCCATCTTTCTGGATTTTTTAAAATCTGAATAAAGAAAAAGAATACGTGTATATATACCTGTGCACCTAAATCCTTCATGTAGGGCTCCAGTTCACTGAAAAGGTCATATCCTTGATGGAAGAAAGCCAGATGGGCATACATAAAAGACAGCATCTGTAAGCAGACAAAAGGGAATATTAGGCAAGAAAAAACATGTGCAAAAGAACGTAAACATAACTTGTTTGCACAGATTTTGGCGTTGCTTTGCAACACGCCCACAGGAATTATTTTATGTAAAAGAAGCATGCACATTTTCAGATATCCTCTAGTTATGCAGCACTTGGTCTGCACAGCTGAAATGGGAACCATGCATTCAGTGAGTCAGCAAAATCAAGTACAAACCCATTCTCCCGTCTAAAAAAGAACACGTTTCACAATATCTATAATTTCCTTCATGTGATGTTTCTTCCTGCTAATATTTTAATAAAAAGGGCAACAGCAAAGAACAAGTTATAGATCTATGTATTACAAGTGGGGAAAATGCAAGCAGCTTGAATCATCCCTGCAGCAGCTCATAAAGGAAAACTACGGAGACACAGTAGCTCAGACCTATCCTGCAGATAGAAGAGGAATGTCCAGAGATCAATATGCCTCCCCTGAATCAGAAAAAGCAAATGTGCAGATTGTGCAGACTCATCTGTATATCCAAGGGCATTAATGTTGTCAGAAATGAACGCAATGATGTAATGAAGGCAGGCCAATACAAGACTGTTTGTAACAGTATTATGCTACAATATTTAAAATCCTATAAACAATATGACGCACTTGTCAATACAAGTCACCTGATCTGAAACAGATAAATAGCAATGCATTCCTATATTCTATTTCCTACTAGTGAATTTCCAACTATTTAGGTTATCATCTGATAAAATATTGTATAAGAAAAGCATTGCATTAACAAATCAGGTATAGAATAAATAAAGCAGAACAGTCACCAAGGGGAGTAAAACTAATGGGCTCTAGCAGAGCTACCGAAACACAACGAGGGGATGGCACACTGTCTGAATAGAAGAATAATAATAAAATGCATGTGGAAGACCTAAATTAACACTGTTTAGTGGGCAACGGTGGCAAGCTGTTCATGTACATAAAGCTAGAGGTAAATTCATAAGGAATGGAAAACGTAAAAGGCATTTGCTGCAATTAAACCTTTAATGACTGAACCAAAGAACAGGTTACTAATAGGGGATTGATTGGCTGTCTCTACACTACAGACACAGCAGAAAGCAGATTGCTTTGTTTCTAGTGTACCAAGCACTGCTCTCATTGCAGCCAGGTGTTACACCCCCAGTGCTCGCCTTTTCATGTCCTATTAAATGAATCTGATACAGTTTAGCAGTGAACTTTGCAAAAGTAAAGTATTACTGCAATTAATTTTTTTTTTAAATAACTTAATTGAATATTATTTCTGCAATATGTGTGAAAATCTTAAATCAAGGAAATTGGGACTCTAAATCACCCACAGGTCCTTATGGCAATGCAGCAGCATGGAGGACATTCTAGAGCACCACTAATTAGTCAACACGACATTTGTGAGAACGTTGAAAGCACTAGACACTGCAGTGCCTTTGTGTGCCTATGCCTTTCCACATCACCAGTTCACACATCTTGTTTACTTTTCTTGTCTGCAAGTAGTGAAGTGGTGGTACAAACACTGGGAAGATAAAGGTGTATGATATACACAGTGTCACTCATGCATTAATAAGACAAGTTATATAAGAAGGTGGTAAATTATCTCCACGTTCTAAGCAATTAAAATACATCCAGTAACTTTTACAGGATGGTGGAGTCGCTATTATATGTAACAATTTAGCTCTCCAATGACTCTTAAATTTAAAGGTTAAATGGTTGTCTAGGACATCCCCTTGGTTATAAGTTTACTTACACCAACTGTTCAATCTGCTAAGCATCGCCCAACTGTCACTGCATCCAGGTCCCTGTAGCAGTATGGCACTTCCATGCCGCTGGGCTGTCCCTAACTGTTACTAACAGAAGAGGAAGTTGACCGACCAATGAGGGTAAAAAGAAGACACCCAAATACAGAATACAGAGAAGAGAAAACCCTGTTCCCTCATTCCACACCAAAAGGCAGCAGCATGGAGGACATTATACAGCACTACCAATTTGTCAATCCGACACTGCAAGAAGAATAAAAACACTAGACACAGCAGTGCCTTTGCACAGTGTACATTTGCCTCGTCTTTTTTCTCTCTGCCAATGCTCCCTCCTCCAGTTCCCTTCCTTATAAACGTGAACAGCAGCCTCATCTCTCAGTAAGATGATAACCTCTGCATCTCTAAAAGACAGATTATGCCAGTGAACAGTATGTGATCAGTGCAATGGGCAAAAAGGGAAGGAGTCTGATAAGGGGAGAAAGAGGGACTCTTCTTTTGACATACTCGTAATCACCAACATAACATAATTATGCTGATTTCTTCAATACTTACAGATTTTAAAATTTCAGACCTTCTTTTTGACTGAAGCACATTTATCTATAAAGTAAAGTTTAAAAAGCCATGAGTGCAAGGCTAGTTATTACATTGTCACCAAAACTCAAAGAGAAAAGGGGTAATGCTCATCACTTTGAGCCCATTACCTGTAAGACATAGTCCAGAGCTATATGCCGGAAGCATTTTCGAGTTGCTGTCAGTATGTTTGTAGCTTCCTCAACTTCATGTTGTTTAGTTCTTGGCACCTGGGCATTTTTTGCAAGGGCATTTTCTTTCTCCTCACTAACTTTATCAAATTGTTTTTTGGCATCTTTGAACTTTCTAAGATCGCTATAAAAGAAAGCATAAGAATTTATTATTATACTGGAATTCCTATTGTATTGTTATAATAAAGTCAGACTGGAAATAAGACGTACTGAACCTCTGTTGTAATAGTAATTATGGTATTAAAAAAAACTAGAAATTCAAAATCACTGCATTATATATGAAAAAACAACCAGTTTGTCAACTAGTTCAGTTATCACCTTACTTCATGAGAGGGCAGCAACTGACTTCAACATCTCTAGAATGCTTAGTAGGTCTTTGCTGGTTTAGTATACTTTTCACATTCTCTACTAAACTTATATTGATACATATTATTCACAAATTTATCAACAAGATAAAAATATGTACTATGCAAGCAACTTACTCTTTGACAAACATCTGGAGCTGTGTTTTGATAGATCTTTGGGCTTGGTCAAAAAGAATCTAAAATGACAAAAAGTTCTAAAAAGTTATTGCTTCTGATTTATTAAGAGACCCTTTAATTTATTTGTCACTCCCACTCCCTCCTCCCACCAACCCACACACTGATAGTAATATCCATTTAAGCTGTGTTAGTCTCCATCACTACAGTAATCCAGTAAAAAATGCTAGAGAAAATATTGTAGATTGCTACATTTTGCCATACCAGTAATTACCGGTATATGGACCACCTCATAAATCAAGGAAATCCATTGGGTGTCACTTGTGTTTGATGTGGTACTTTTATGATAGTCATTGAAGGAACTGACCTATAGTAAAGTTTGGTAATTACTGTACCACTCAAGTCACTATGCCATTGAATAAGGCCAACTGTGCCTCAAATCCATGAAGGAATAGGACCTGCTCTATATTTCAAGGTACGTTCAATCTGCTCCTTCGCAGTGTGCTGAGGTACAGCGCATGCACCATGCCTCCCACACCACCATAAACCTGCCCAATCAAGTCAATGGGGCAATGAAATAGCTGTACTTTATGCAGCTTTTAAAACGGCAAAAAAAAAAAAAAAAACAGAGTGCATGAGGCTTCATAGAAAACTACAGATTTGGTTTATTTATATACATACTGCCATTTTAAAATTAAGTAGCTAGTCCCTGTGTACAAGCAGGGGCATGACTATAGTGGAAGCAGTCATAGAGGCTGCTATGGGGCCCGCAGTCTCAGGGGGCCACGGCATCTGACCCAACACACTAAAGAATGGCGAATGCAAACCATTATATACATATTATGCTGCACATTGTAAATCAATATGTATAGAACAGTAAAATCTTCTACAGTACACAGATGAGCATACAGAACACAAAAAAATGTTAGGACTAAAAATGTCTCATCTCTAGCTTCCTTCCATCTACTTCCCCCATGTGGTCTGCAGTTACTGGGACAGATACAAAGTCTGCTATGGGGCCCAGCCTCTTCTAGTTATGCCCCTGTTTACAAGATACATAAATTTACTACATACAAGCAGATAAGATACAAGTTTCCTTTTCTTAAGTTCAAGGAGGATATCCTTTTTCCTTATGCATTATCAAGTCAAACAGGAATTTGCTCAGCAGACAGACAGACAGACAGACAATCTAATAAATCATTGTAATAATCTTGAGCTTAACGTTAACCTAATATTTGCATGCACAATGCAAAAACAAGTGTACAAAACTGTAAGGCAACTCTACGAAGTCTGCTTTACAGGCTATGTATAACTCCTCAGGGATAATACATAATAGGTGTTTATTAAAAGTACAGATTTTTCTCTCCTCTATAGACCTCATATAGATTCTCATACTCCCCGCCTAATTGCAGTAGCTTAATGGATTAGTGTATGTTGCTTATTGGTCTTCTCCTAAATGGGTGTTTATACTCATTATCAGGCTGACTATTAATCATCTAAAATAAAAGGTGTTAAACCATTTTAGAGAAGATTTAGAAGAGATACACAGTCAAAAAGACTGTTTTCTCTTACACAAAGGAAAACCAACCTGCAGTGACTGTGAAAAGAAGCATCTAGAAAGGAGAAATCATACAAGATCTTTAATGTAAAACGTTTAGAAATCATACCCCCCAAACAGATGATAAATAAAATGTCATGGAAGGTGTACATACATTAATAAAGTCATATGGGGCACTTTTTATTAAAGGGGTATTCCAGGAATAAGCATAATTCATATACAAGTGGGCACTCAAAATAAAGCTAATGTGTAATTGTTGTTATTTAAAAATTTGCCTCCCCTTAGCAAAATGCTGATGACATAGACTGCATGAGAATTAAAATGCTACTGCCCTTTAATCAGTCCGTTAATTTCCTCCGCGCGGTCCTCGCAGAAAAGAAGATGGCCACTGGTCACATGTCCACATCACATGTCCTGTACCTGCCTGGGCAGGTCATGTGATCACCACTACGTTTGGCTGTAGTCGGTTGGTTGCAGTGCATCCAGTATGGTCAGTGTTGTGGTGATGGCAGTTACACATCATTACTATGGTAACAGAGCAAGAAAACCTGTTACATCATCACTGGGAGCAGAGCATAAGAGGGAGGAGGAGTTACTGAGAACTAAAGGATCATGGAACTTGTAGTTTCCAGTGGCGGCCATCTTAGTGATAACTCCACCTACTTTAGAGAGGCCATACATTTTGTAAATCATAAAATCATATTATTTTCGCTCCGTTTTGTGACTAATGACATTGAGTATTGTTGTATTCATTTATTTATATCATCATGGGTTTTTGTGTCAGACGTTCATATTCCCGGAATACCCCTTTAAGTGCGGTCCCCCAATAGAATATTTTCCTTTCTGAGTGTTTTAGGTGTACTTTAAAGTCTACAGTGCTGAAGTCAAGAAAAAAAATGGTGTGAACATTTAAAAAGAAAAACACAAGTTAAATGCTTTGGAGTTATTTTGTCTAATTGGTGCCTTCAAAAAGGGAATTTAAAGGAACTGTCCAAAAATACTAAAATAAAAGTTTGACTCACATTGTGATAATTGATCATCTCTTGCAGGCTTTCAGAAAACTTTGTCAAGCTCCGCTGTAGAATGGAACAAACATGTAAGAAAACAAAACATAACTTATTGTACAGAAATACACATTGGTAATGTGTACTTATATTCACCAAGAAGCAAGGCCTATATCATATTAAAGATCAAATAGGCCAAGTGGAAACTGAGAAAGGAAAAGGAGTTTCAACTTGGATAACAGGGGTTATCTAACAGAGGTTCCTATTTGAAAGTTTGTAAGGCCATTTTATTATTCTTATACAGCCCATTGAAGATCATTTCCATTTGGGGCTTCAATCGAAAACAGTTTTTCCGTACAACTACCTTAGCCCATATTGTAGCTATAGCACTTTATTGCTTTCCCACTGGAAATCATTGCAATAAGAAGAGCATGAAGAAGGCAGGAAAATCCAGAATATTATAAGAACTAAAAAATTTGTTTAAGTTACAATATAGAAGATACTCTAAACATAAAAACACACTGAAGTGAATTATATTACTACCAATACATTTCATTACAGGCAGTCTTCGGGTTACGTACAGGATAAGTTCTGAGGGTTAGTACTTAAGTTGAATTTGTATGTAAATTAGAACTGTATATTTTATAATTGTAGCTCCTGACAAATTATTTTGTCCCAGTGACAATTGGATTTTAAATTTTTTTTTGCTGTAATGGGACCAAGGATCATCAATAAAGCTTCATTACAGACACCTTACAGCTGATCATTGCAGCCTGGGACTAAAGTAAAACATCCAGAGAGCTTCACCAGAGGTCACAGTGCTCAGAGGGGTCCGTCTTTAACTAGGGGTCGTCTAAAAGTAGCGTGTCCTTAAGTAGGGGACCACCTGTATTTGATTTTTTAGAAACGACTGCCTAAGTTGACAATTACACATCCAATAATTGTACTAGACATGAAGTCTATGGAAGCTATACACACTTTCACTACGTGGTACAGTGCCGCAACAGAAAGACGCCATTTCTAATGAGAGATATTTAGGGATTCTGATATAAAAATTGGGTACAAATTTTGATAATCTCAGACCACAAGAACATTGAATACAAAGATGCTTTACCGTAAATATAAAAAAATGCATGATAATAACACTGTTCACATTACACATACAGATTGTACAAACAGAGAGCCTTCTGTTACATTGGTCTGTTATCTATCTGCACTGAAGGTCATAGATATCTGCAGTTCCCTTTCTTTGGATCAGACGATGCTTACTTCAATCACTTCATCCTTGCTAGAATATTGGGCCAGGTCCCGGATTCCATTCATAAATTGTTTGTTGGCAGCACAGAAAGCTTTTCCCGCATCGATCATTCCAATGCAGAGTTTCACCAGCTGGGAGGAAGAAAGTACAATGTTTATCAGTTCAGATAAGACTCTGTATGTGCTGAGTCAACTGTTTAATTCCACTTTTTCACCATGTAAAGTGGAAAAGTAATTTTGAGAAATTGCTGTGACTGGATGTTGATTCACTTAAGCATAGGGGTCAGCCAAAAGATGCTGCATTTAGTAGCTTTACTTGGTGCTGATGAGCAAACCTATTAGTTGGTTCATAGTTTTGGCACTAATGTGCCATATTTCAGGCACTGAATAGAAGAGATCAACAAGAGGAAGTAAATGGCCTCTTTCATTTGGATTTCAACAGAAATAAATGTTACTGGCATCCTGGAATAGGACAGCATAGAAATAAACAGGAGACATAGGATATGAACAGAAGTAGTTGCATACTACGCCTCCAAACACCATATCCATAACAGTTTATCTAGAAATGTATGTGTAAATTTGGTAAAATGTTTTACCTTGTCAAGCTTCTGCTCAAGTTCTGTTACATCCGCTTCTACATCTTCAAGGGCTGCTCTGCAGGAATGAGATAAAAATGTTATTAAAATGTTATTAAAATTTTAAACCAAGGACAAACTGCGAAAACAAGGCATGCATTCTTCATATTTTTAAGACAGGTTACCAAAGGGGGCCTCAAGGGGGCATGCCGAGGAACGCTTGCAACTCAAAGCGCAACGTGTGACAGCACCCTAAGGTCTCCTACAGACATGAGCATTTTGCGTGCCGCAAGCATGGGAATATGATCCCATTTCTGGGCCATTTGACATCAAAATACAAGTGATTTCAATTGAAAATGAGAGTGTGTACCATACCGAGACAGCGGGAAAAATTGTCTAGCTCATAGCCAAAATAAACAGTCGTGTACATGAAGCCTAATGCTATTGGTTGATCTGTGCATTTACGGCCCGCTTAACAACCAATGCCATAAGTAGAATGACACAGATCATATTGGCACAGAGGCGAGGATCATCCTTATGCCTGCTTATTGCTCCTCCACAGCCGTTCTTGCTATAGTCACTGCATCTATTTTTGTTCTCCTAAGCTAAGCCCATAATTAGACAATTCCATGCTCCACAACACAAGAACACGTTTTTATGATGTTATTTTCATGGAAAGCTATAAATATGTGGTTTAATAGTAAACCCTCCAGATCACAAACTATAGATATATTGAGGTTTGATTAGTCCTTAAAATCATTTAGAGTCTAGGCTCACACCAAGGGGTGCTCATAACAGGCATCTCTTCATGGTTTTTGCAAACAGATCCTATTTTATCTATCTTAAACAAAAATAAAAAAACCCTGCCATGATAAAACTCTGGCCACCAACAGGTTAATTGCAGAATCTCATCACTGAGGTCTCTTAAAAATTTGCAGAACTAAGCCTTATATTTTTATATCACAGTGCATTTCTAAACAAACTTATCCTTAATAGTTACAAGGTACAATTAAAAATATGCCATCAGTCTACATTACACGAGGATAATGTATGGATGTCAGACATCACATTCTAATTAAATGTCAAGCACATAGACACAGTGCAGGGAGGCGACTATTTGGGACAGTGCTATGAAGGGCTTTGGCCTCTCAGCAGGGTTCTCCTGCATTGCTGGATGCTTTTGTGACTTTTTGACAAAAAGTAGCATTAAAAGTTGCATGTGCTTCATATACAACAGGAGGTGACTAGGGCGATTTTTGCGAATTTTAAAAGTCGCAGTAAATAAATCTGCGCTAGCTGATATCTTTCTTAGAGCTTTTATGTTCTGGTGCAGTGAATTGTGCAGTACGCCCAACATAATTTATGTAGCACCTCTTAGCCCCCTGAGCTCAATGTAAGGGGTCATTCACACAAACATAATGGGAACCGTTCTGCAGCCACACCATTTGCTGTGGCACCCGGGCACTGTGTGGTAAGCACCACACCGTGACCGTGCACGACAGAATATTACAGAATACAAGACGTGTTACGGAGCCGGTCCTGCAGTGCTCTATGGAGAGGGAAGGGGTGAGCAGTAATCATCCCTCCTCCTCTCCAGTGCGCCGACGCGTAAATGTTCTGTGAGGGACGCCAACATGGCCAGAAGACCTGCTGCGCCAAAAGTTCCATCCTGCCGGCACCAAACCACTTACAACTAGCGAGGTGCGCCTGGAGAGGAGGCGTTGCTGCACGTGCAGGACCCATCTCCCTGCACATCTGCTTCCACACCGAGGACGGCCGTGTGTCACAGGAACCGGAAAAGGCACTCTCCCTGCCCCGACCCATACTTCAGGGGTTTGGTTAAACAGCACTGCAGCTGTCATTACTGTTGACATACCACAATTAGCCAAGACACACAGCAACCCCACTCATGCTGCCTTAGACCAGATCTAAAACCAGAGTACTGGGTGATCGCTCCTCAGCTCAATGGCTGGGAATGATCTTGTGGCATCAAGCCTCAACAGCACTGCAGACCACAGTACCTGCCCTCAGACAGGTAGCAATCCTCCTAGCCTGCTAGGCACACTCAAGTCTTGTCAGGGACAGGACACCACTGAGGCTAGGAGGGAGGTCTCAGGTTTCCTGTCCCTAGGGGGCGGATCACTCTCTCAGGTGGGTGCTGATGTGATGATGAGAAAACAACAACTGTGTTACACCAAAAAACCCAATCATAAACACTGATATATAACCTCCAATGAATGACCATCCAATTTTGTTTTTTCAAATTAGCCTTCTAGGGTGATGGTCCTCTGAAGATAAAACGGAAGTTAGACATAAGAAGCAGAACGGTCAGTACTCCCTTCCATAAAAATGCATATTCCAGTCTGCACAGGGTGTATCTATTGAGGCTGTATGAGATCACTATTTTCACTACATTTATATACATACACATTACATACAATGACAAGTGTTATGTAAATACCACAGTAGTATATGGTAAAAAGCTTATAAAATGTTAATTATCTCTGCATAATGAGAAGACAAGAGAGGGTCGGCTGCTATTGTTGTAATGGGCTTGGAATTCTTAACATCTCATGTGAAGTTTATTTTTAATTACAAGGGAAAAAAAACATGGTTTTCCAAGCAAACAACTAAAAATCCTATTAACTCTGTTGGATGTAACGTATCTGATGGATCTGTCTGCATGTTATATTATGTTTTGAAAAAGATGTTAACCCCTTAAGGACGCAGCCAGTTTATAGCTTAAAGGGAACCTGTCACCAGGAGACCCATTTTTAGCACTCCCCCAGTCCCAACAGAGCATAGTACATACACTGCCAAAGTGTTTTTGTATTAAAAATTGGTTTTACAGAAAAAAAAGATATGTTATATTGTACCTTTCATTAGCATATGCTGTGTGACTAGGCAGTTGCCAAATGGGAGGGGCTGGAAAGGAGCAGTTCCCCCCACCCTCCACAAAACCAGAACAAACCATTATAAAAGGGTAGAGTCTAACTGGTTGTCACATTCAAAGAAAATCTACCATTAAAATCAAGCATGATAAACCAGTGACACTCATAGATCCAGGCACTGTGACTAAAATCTTCTTCTATATATTATTCATGGTCTCTTTCCTTCTAAAATCAACCTTTAAAATTATGCCAACAAGCCTGGAAGGCTACTGGGGCAGTTCCCAGAACCCCTCCAAGAAGCAGATCCACAGGCTTTTACACAGTCTCACGCTCCCCCTGCTCCCACAGTACTCCCCCTTCATCTGCATGCTGCAATCTCATTGTAGCAGAGTAAGTTTCAAAACACAGGAGGGGGCAAGATCTCCTGCACAGTGTAACAGCCTGTGAATATGCAGCAGGGGCTCTGGTAAAACCTCCAGGAGCCCTTCTGGCAAGTTAATTTTTAAAAGGAAGGAGGCCATGGCTAGCAAATTTACAGTCACAGTGCCTGGATCTATGAGCAAGTGTCCCTGCTCAAAAGGAGCTTCTATAATCAATACCGAGCAAAGGATCTGAATACTTATGACCATGTGATATTTCAGTTTTTCTTGTTTAATAATTAAGCAAAAATATCTGTCAAGGTGGGGTGTAGAGTGTACGTTAACGAGTGAAAAATGTAAAGGGGTCTAAGTGCTTTTCCTAGACATCATAATGGTTTTTTCTTTGCTATACTTCCCACACCGTCCTCGGTACTTTGTATTTTTTTTATCAGAATTTTGAGAGAACATTGCTGAAACACAATGCAGCCTTTCTTATATCACTAAGTTTTCTTTTCTGGTGAACAAAGACTGTTCACCTTTTCAAGTGTATGATCCGATTTGAGAGTAAAAGAACCCCACAAAATAGAATACAGATGTTTCATAAATGCTTTATATATTACATTTTTTCATCCTTTCATTAATACTTTTTCCACTGTATCCTGCCAAGTAAAACAAAATGACATTTCATACAAAAAATAACTGGTACAGGGGGATGACAACACTTTTATGGTCATTGGTTACAGATGTAGAAAACTACATTGCCACATGAGCCCCTAATGTGAAAATCTTGGTAGCGCATATATCACATTCTGACAGAACCCAATAGACATTCTGCCAGTAGAGAGTATTTTATGCTCTGTTGATGCAGATTCATTCAGACTGTGGATGGTTGAATAGAGATTGATATGTTTTAAGTATTGTGCTAAGTTTGCATGTCATCCCCTATCCATGAGATAGTGGAGAACAACATGCAAACACCAGGAATCCAGAGGATGAAGGTCCCAGTCTCATTCATTGATGGAGTGGCAGGTATAGCATTAGTCTTGCTGCTCCATTCAACACTATGAGCACATTACTCATCTGTATCTATGTGTATCACATGGTAAGGAAAATTAAAAGTCAAGTTTAATCTACTGACAAGAAATATTAAAAACCTCAAAATGTAGAGGCCAATTTTATTCTCGACTTGCTGCCTGTGTTTGTATCCGTTTTTGTCACCTCCATACAGTATCAGTTTTTTTCACATATGGGGGAAAAAAAAATGATGCATTCTAATCTACTTCTTGCCCTACTCCGTTGGTTGCCTAACAACACGACAGATGTGCCATCCATATTTTTTTTTGCAGATCCATTGACTTCTATGGATGTACGCGTTCAGGACAAAATAATGCATGCTGCTAATTTTTTTCTATGTGACATAGGAAACAATCGATCCGTTTGCCATCCACCCAAAATAGATAGCATATGGACACTTTAAAAACGCCCATTTAAATAAACCCTAAATTATATTATTTAGTAGTATTTTATATTAACATTACTAGGACAACCTTTACATCACATATCCAACACTGTCAAAACCAAACTCTCCTGGCACATCACTGATTGACCGTTACTGATCGCATGCGGATCAAGGAAATACGTATGAGATCAGACTGAGCCCCGTCCCCAGACGTTTGCATTGCATTTCTAAACATAATGTAAACGCCCCGTGTGACCGCACCCTAAACATTGAGATAATAATTTTTTTGTTATTTTTTTTTTCTTGAAAGTATCAGATCGGTATCGAGTATCATGATACTTTTCTGGGTATCGTATTGGAATCAAAACTGGTGAAGCCCTAATACTGGCAGTGTTTTTTTTTTTTTTCGGTCCATTTCTGCCAACAGGTTTCCTTTAAGTGTATCAAAGACATTGAATAGCAAGGTGGATAATTATGTTCTAAATATGGATTCCTATGGGCCACACATGAATGTACTCTGTACTGCAAATCAGTATCATTAACATGATGAGTGGGAAATAATGTCCCAAGCTCAGGAAGCCAGATCTGCACCTAAATATTTATGCAGCACTTGGATGGGTTGTGTTTACATGCGGTTGCACACAAGAGTGTATATTGTGGTGGGAGTTATCAGACAGAACAAAGAATTGCTCATCTGAGCTTTAATGCAGAGTTCAGTTCAGCAATTCCATGTTCGGATTGGCAAATCCTGCAAACATATGGTAAGACAATGGCCCACATTTACCATTAGTGAGGCAAACTACAATACGTGCAATTAGCCTCACTAATGTACTCAGTTTAACAGTTTAATTGTTCTCCACAATTATGTCAAACGTGCTGACCTAAATGTGGTGGCTGGTGCAAATACGCACTGGAATGCCCCTTTAGGTGCACACATTGGCCTACATTAACCGGTTCATGCTCTGCGTCCGATATATATCAGGCGCCGAGCACAGTGACTTAGCGCTCAGCGTCCGATATATCGGGCACAGAGCGGATGCCGGCTTAGCTTGAGATCGGAGCTGAGCCAGCATCAGAATACATTGGGTGTCAGCTGTAACTAACAGCTGACATCACAGAGTAACACCTTTGGTCAGAGTGAGCTCTGATCGCGGATGTTTAACCCGTGAAAAGCTGTGGTCAGAGCAACCGTGGAATTTAACTCACCTGACAGGGGTCTTTTCCCCATGATCATATTGCAGGGTATTTTTATGAACAAGCAATAAGGTGATTGCTTGTTCATGTCCCATGGTGAAACAAATTAATAAAATATTTATTTTTATTTAAAAACTTAACTGCCATTAAGCCCCATAAACATATAAAGAGACATAACGCAAAAAAAGTCTAAATCATAACACAAACCCCACGTATAAAGATAGAATCACCGCATCCATAACAATCAAAAGATTTAAAAAAGACCATTATTGAACTCGCTTGATGAACACTGTAGAAAATAAAATTTAGATTTTTACCAACTTCATCCCACAAAAAAATGCAATAAAAAGTGATCAAAAAACATAAGCACTACAGAATCATATTGCTGAAACTAAAAGTGTTATGCCAGACTTCAATGCAAAAATGATAGATTTTTCCCCACATTAGGGTTTTATTTGGCAAATTTAGTAAACTGTAAGAAAAAATATCTAAGTATGGTATCCCAGTTATCGTATTGACCCATAGAATAAAGATATAATAGGTTATATGGTGAATCCTCATAAATTTTCAACAATAGTGGATACCAACCCCAAAATGGTAACACTGGAAAATGCAACTCTCCTCCCCACCCCTCAAAAAAAATGCTGTCGTATGGCCCCAATAACAAAAAAGCTAAAATTTTATAGCCTGCCATTTGTTATTCGGATTCTGCAATAAAAGAAAAAGTTAAAAAAAAAAAATATGGCATACAAAAGGGGCCAATGAGGAAACTAAAATCCTGCAGCTGCAGGTCCCTTCTCTTCGGCGTCACGCTCTTCGCCCATAAAACAAGTGGGGGGGGGGGGGTTCTATACTCGGGAGAAATTGCGTAACAAATCTTTAAGATGGGTTTTCTCTTAGAGCTAATTGAACATTTAATCGACACAATTTGACCATTCTAAATTTCACCTCCTTTCACCTACTAAGAAAGGCTCAAGGGGTTAACCATCTTCCTAAAAGCGGTTTCTGATAGTCTGAGGGATACAGATTCAAAAATGGGTTGATATATAGGGAGTTTTAATGTGATATATATAAAAATTTCATTAAAAACAGTAAGTATCCACAAAATAGTCAATTCTAAAAATACAGAAAAAACGATATTCGATTTGTAAGTCACATGACATCTAAATAAATTATCAAGACATTTCAAATATGATGAAAATGTAAAGTGGACATATGGGAAATGTTTTACAGCAACTAATTTAGATAGCCAATCTATATCCCTGAAAGAGCGATGATTTTGAAAATGGCAAATTTGAAACACAAAACTTATCAGTCAAAATGTACAAACTAAAATAAAGTATAACATGTGAGGGAAAAAAAACAAACAAAATCTCAGAATCGCTTTGATAAGTAACAGAGTTCAAAAGTTATAACCATATAAAGCAACGCATGTCAGATTACCAAAAAATGGGGCTGAGCCTTAAGCTACAAAATGGCTGCGTTATGAAGGGGTTAATACATGTGGGACAATGTGTCAAAAACTAATTTGTGTACCGGCGCAAGCGCCATCTATGCTGCTATAAATAGCCTTTTTTATTCAGTTTTTTTGTTTCCTTTTGACCACCACCCAACACAAAAGACCTTTAATACGAATATACTGTAAGGTTAAAAAGGATAAACCTTATAGTACTACATTGTGACATTTACCCTTATTGGCTACATTGAATATTTCAAGCAAGTTCAAAAATTCACCAAACCACAGAGGTCAAATGCTCACAACAGGAACTGTTAGAAATCAGGAATCATTTAAACATTCACATACCTTAGAGGCATTTTAAAGGTTAAATAAAATACTAAACAAAAGTGTGTAAGCAGCTATCCACAAATTAAATTTAAATAAATACATGCCATGGCATAAAGAAATATAATTAAAAAGATGCAGATAGCTTCATCAGTATTATGATGATGACGATTATTATGAAGGCCTCCTTTGACTACTTTAAACATTGCAATAAATATAAAAACAACTAAATATCAACTAAAGGTCAATCAGGAAGTGAAAATAAAACCAGTGGTTTATACAATTCTGCATCCAAGAAAAAAAAAAAGGATCAAGTCATGTAAGCATTTGTCCTTTAGGCCTATAGCCCAAGAGTGAGTTCGATGCGTATAACTCGTATTATGTGCTTGCAGGACAGTCCGACCCGAATACTCATAAACCGGGACCGAATTGACATGCTTAGTTCAGTTCCGGTTTCTGAGCGTTCAGGCTGGACGTTCCAGCAAACACACGATCCGAGTTCAAACTTGCTCGTGGGCAATAGGCCTTCATGTAACACATTTCTGATACTATGGACCGCTAGGTCTCATTCACCCTAGGGCCTAAACCAATCGTGGACATTTGCCAGCAGTTGTTTTCACAACCAGTATGCGCTCCCATGTAATTCTATGGGCTGACACATGGTTGTGGATTCCACGACCCACCGTATGAGCCGACTGTGCTGGAGAAAAATAAATACAGGATAACGCATATGATTTTGGTAAAACTGAACAGCCAAAAATTATGAAACATTGTTATGTAAATTACTTTTTGTTTGTAGTTCTGATAGCAAACTCATTCTGCAGTCTAATCATTTTCTCAAATTGTTCCCTGCTTTGTGCTGACAATGCTTTGATGATCACCTGTGTTACTTTACATACACCGTGAGGTCAGTTTATATATCACTCCAAGATGACCCCGACTCCCAAAGAAACAAAAACATATGAGATCCAGCCTGTATCTGTAGAATACTGAGAAGTTTTACTTCCTTATGGGATGACTTTGGTGGGATACACAATTCTGAGCAGATCAGACAGCCACAAGTCTGTTACAGAAACCTCAGGCCTGTGGTTCAAATTCTTCCTTTTGCACACACAATATCATAAGAAAACAGCTGAGAAATAAATACAAGCCTCAGATCTGCACTTCACTAAGTAACACAGCTTTTCCTAAGAACACTGTCACTTTTTCTAATACAGTAGTTTTTACACTTCCCTTCCCGTCAGCAATTCCAAAAAAAATAATCTAATTAGCAAATATAGAGTCAGTATAACTCTCTAGAAAGGTGAAGAAAACTAACTATTCTGAAACTGGGAAGTGTAACTTATAGCCACCATACAGACCAGATGTCCAAGTCCAGGACTATACCGTGCAGGATACTACAAAACACACAGCCTTGTTAGTATACACAGCCACCTTATGACGCAGTCTGGGCTGGACCACCTATGAAACATATACACAGACTTGTTTCCTTCCTTTATTAGATAAGCATCTTTGAAGAGTTTCCCTTTTTCCTTTATACAGCACTAACAAATACAAAGACAAGTAAAAGTAACATAAAAAAACACTGCAAAGCTGAGTTGGTTACATGAGATGCGTCACATGACAGCTGATAATATCATGACATTTTACTATGATATGAGATATATATACACACCCCTTAATGTTTTAGTATGTCACATTGTCATTTTATATGAATGAACTCCCAACGGTAATGCAATCGCAGCACCAACTCCGTGGTGATATTTTTATTTAGTATTAAGATACCTACAAATCTATAGAAATTTCTGTGATTTTTCTGATCAAAAAAAAGTAGAAGAAAGGTGTCTGGGCTACCTGTACGAAATCTGTAAAACAAAGCACGCAAGAAAAAGGTGCATCTGGGATTTGATTTGGTCAATTGCACCACATTTTGAATTTATGCTTCCCAGCAGATTGTACAGAATATAATACCAGTAGTGCCACCAGGAAGTATTCATTCATATGGCATATAATAGGCCCTTATACAGCTCTATAAACAGGAAAGAAAAAAAGGGTATGGAAAGCGAGTGATGAAAATGCAAACACGGAAAAAAAATGTGAGATAGATTGTGGATTATCATCCACAGAATTGCAGCAAAGTGTATGAGATTTAAAAAAACTTGCATCCCTACACTGCACCATAAATTCAGCTGCAGTGCTGATCTTAAATAGGCAGTGTAACATTTTATGTTTTCAACCTTTAATATATACAATTGGTACAATGAGAAAAACCCGAGGCCACTGGACAACAACTCTACAAGAAAAAGCATAACATTCACTGCTGCAGAAAGTCAGTGGATCAGACCTGCTGTGATTGGGGCCCAGTGAATTCTTGACCTGGTGATAGACTACAGATAAGACCATAGAACAATCACAAGACTCCAGTTATATTACTGAAGTCAAATTCCATAGACAAGCAGTGTTACCTGGACCTAATTTTTAATTCTGTCTCATCCTCAAGAAGAAAGCAGTGAGCTTGTACACTGGACCTAGTCCCTGGCCTTCTTCCCCTCCGCCTCAGAGAGCAGCGAGCCTGTACCTGGACCCAGTCCCTGCTCTTCTCCCCCCCTCCGTCTATATAGAGCAGTGACCTGTACCTGGACCCAGTCTCCTGCTCTTCTTCCCCCTCTCTCCATAGAGAGCAGCGAGCCTGTACCTGGACCCAGTCCCTGCGCTTCTACCCCCTCCCCTCCTCCATGGAGCGCATGAGCCTGTACCTGGACCCAGTCCTGCTCTTCCCCCTCCCCCCTCCTCCATAGAGAGCAGTGATCCTGTACCTGGACCCAGTCCCCCTGTGCTTCTCTCCCTCCCCTTCCCTCCATAAGAGCATGAAGCCTGTACCTGACCCAGTCCCCTGCTCTTCTCCTCCCCTCCTCCATAGACAGCAGTGAAGTCCTGTACTTGGCGCCCAGTCTCTGCTCTTTCTCCCCCCTCCCCTCCTAGAGAACAGTGAGCCTGTACCTGGTTCCCAGTCCCTGCTCTCCTCCCCCCTCCTCCATAGGAGCAGTGAGCCTGTACCTGGACCCAGTCCCTGCTCTTCTCCCCCTCCTCCATATAGTAGCAGGAGCCTGTACTCTGCCCAACCCGCTGCTCTTCTCTCCCCTCCTCCATAGAGAGCAGTGAGCCTGTACCTGGACCCAGCTCCCTGCTCTCCTTCCCCCTACTCATCCATAGAGAGCAGTGAGACCTTCCTGGACCCAGTCTCCTGCTCTTCTCCCCTCCTCCATAGACAGCAGTGAGCCTGTACCTGGACCCAGTCCCTGTTCTTCTCCCCTCCTCCCATAGAGAGCAGTGGCCTGTACCTGGACCCAGTCCCTGCTCTTCTCCCCCTCCTCCTTGACAGCAGAGCCTGTACCTGGACCCGTCCCTGTTCTTCTCCCCCCCTCCATGAGAGCAGTGAGCCTGTACCTGGACCCAGTCCCTGCTCTTCTCCCCTCCTCTATAGAGAGCATGAGCCTGTACCTGCACCTCCACGCTCTGCTCTTCTCCCCCTCCTCCATAGAAGCAGTGACCCTGTATCCTGGACCCAGTCCCTGCTCGTTCTATCCCTCCTCCATAGAGACAGTGAGCCTGTACCTGGACCCAGTCCCTGTCTTCTCCCCCTCCTCCATAAGAGAACAGTGAGCCTGTACCTGGACCACATGCCCGCTCTTCTTCCTCTTCCCCCTCCTCCAAGAGAGCATGAGCCTGTACCTGGACCCAGTCCCTGCTCTTCCTCCCCCTCCTCCTCCTAGACAGCAGTGAGCCTGTACCTGGACCCAGTCCCTGCTCTGCCCCCCCCTCCATAAGAGCAGTGAGCCGGTACCTGACCACCCTGTCCTTCTCTCTCTCCCCCTCTCCATAAGAGCAGTGAGCCTGTACTGGACCCAGTCCCGCTCTTCTACCCCCCTCCATAGAGAACAGTGAGCCTGTACCTGGACCCAGTCCTGATTTCTCCCCCTCCTCCATAGAGAGACAGTGAGCCTGTACCTGGACCCGTCCCCTGCTCTTCCCCTCCTCCATAGAGAGACAGTGAGCCGTACCTGGAACCCAGTCCCTTGCCTTCTTCCCCCTCTCTCATAGAGACATGAGCTGTACCTGGACCCAGTCCCTGCTCTTCTTCCCCTCCTCCATAGAGACAGTGAGCCTGTACCTGGACCCAGTCCCTGCTTTTCTCCCCTCCCCATAGAGAGCATGAGCCTGTACCTGGACCTAGTCCCGCTCTTCTCCCCCTCCATAGAGAGCATTGAGCCTGTACCTGGACCAGTCCCTGTCTTCTCCCCCTCTCTCCATAAGAGCAGTGAGCCTGTACCTGGACCTAGTCCCTGCTCTTCTCCCCTCCCCCTCCTCATAGAGAGTGAGCCTGTACCTGGACCCAGTCCCTGCTCTTCTCCCCCTCCTCCATAGAGACATGAGCCTGTACCTGGACCCGTCCCCGCTCTTCTCTCCCCCGCCTCCATAAGAGCAGTGAGCTGACCTGGCACCCCCTCGCTCTTCTCCCCTCTCCTCCCAAGAACAGTGAGCCTGTACCTGGACCCGTCCCTGTTCTTACTCCCCCCTCCGCCATAGAGGCAGTGAGCCTGTACGGACCCAGGCCCTGCTCTCCCCCCTCCTCCATAGAGAGTAGTGAGCCTGTGGCCATTCTCTGACACCATGGTGTATTGTACAGTCAGCAGACATTCCTCACACAGACACTACAAGCGGCGGCTACCCGGACACGGCACACAGGTCAGGTGACCCCGCTAGAGCCCCTGCTGTCACTCAGGAACTTTCAGCCAGTTTCAGAGTCCTAATCCGCACCCGGTCGCTACCTGCAAACAAATGTTACCTAAACCGGGCGAGTCCTTCAGACACTACCTCGAAATCCACCGTCACCCATGTCCCCGGCCTGCGCTCTAAGCGGTCTACGTTGTGATTGGGGCCCAGTGAATTCTTGACCTGGTGATAGACTACAGATGAGACCATAGAACAATCACAAGACTCCAGTTATATTACTGAAGTCAAATTCCATAGACAGCAGTGTACCTGTACCTGATCTTAATTCTGTCTCATCCATAGAGAGCAGTGAGCCTGTACCTGGACCCAGTCCCTGCTCTTCTCCCCCTCCTCCATAGAGAGCAGTGAGCCTGTACCTGGACCCAGTCCCTGCTCTTCTAAACCTGACCGCCCGCCGTCTATATAAGCAGTGCCCTGTACCTGGGACCCGTCTCCTGCTCTTCTCTTCCCCTCACTCATAGAGAGCAGCGAGCCTGTACCTGGACCCAGTCCCTGCCTTCTCCCCCCTCCCCCTCCTCCATGGAGAGCAGTGAGCCTGTTACCTGGACCCAGTCCCCGCCTCTTCTCCCCTCCCCCCTCCTCCATAGAGAGCAGTGCGACCTGTACCTGGACCCAGTCCCTGGCTCTCTCCCTCCCCTCCTCCATACCAAGAGCATGCAAGCCTGTACCTGGACCCAGTCCTGCTCTTCCTCTCCCCCTCCTCCATAGATAGCAGTGATCCTGTACCTGGCCCCCAGTCTCTGCTCTTTCTCCCCCCCTCCTCCCCTCCTCCATAAGAAGCAGTGAGCCTGTACCTGGACCCAGTCCCCTGCTCTCTCCCCCCTCCTCCATAGACAGTGGAGCCCTGTACGGACCCAGTCCCTGCTCTTCTCCCCCTCCTCCATAGAGCAGACATGGAGCCTGTACTCTGCCCCAAGCCCGCGCTCTTCTCCCCCTCCTCCATAGAGAGCAGTGAGCCTGTACCTGGACCCATCCCTGCTCTCTTCCCCCTACTCATCCATAGAGAGCAGTGAGCCTCCTGGACCCAGTCCCTGCTCTTCTCCCCTCCTCCATAGACAGCAGTGAGCCTGTACCTGGACCCAGTCCTGTTCTTCTCCCCTCCTCCATAGAGAGCAGTGGCCTGTACCTGGACCCAGTCCCTGCTCTTCTCCCCCTCCTCCTAGACAGCAGAGCCTGTACCTGGACCCGTCCCTGTTCTTCTCCCCCCCTCCATGAGAGCAGTGAGCCTGTACCTGGACCCAGTCCCTGCTCTTCTCCCCTCCTCTATAGAGAGCATTGAGCCTGTACCTGCACCCAGCTCTGCTCTTCTCCCCCTCCTCCATAGAAAGCAGTGAGCCTGTACCTGGACCCCAGTCCCTGCTCGTTCTATCCCTCCTCCATAGAGACAGTGAGCCTGTACCTGGACCCAGTCCCTGTTCTTCTCCCCCTCCTCCATAGAGAACAGTGAGCCTGTACCCTGGACCACATCCCTGCTCCGTTCCTCTTCCCCCTCCTCCAAGAGAGCAGTGAGCCTGTACCTGGACCCAGTCCCTGCTCTTCCTCCCCCTCCTCCTCAGAAGCAGTGAGCCTGTACCTGGACCCAGTCCCTGCTCTGTCCCCCCTCCTCCATAAAGAGCAGTGAGCCGGTACCTGCACCCTGTCCTTCTGCTCTCTCCCCCTCTCCATAAGAGCAGTGAGCCTGTACTGGACCAGTCCCGGCTCTTCTACCCCCCTCCATAGAGACAGTGAGCCTGTACCTGGACCCAGTCCCGCTCTCTCTCCCCCTCCTCCATAGAGAGACAGTGAGCCTGTCCTGGACCCGTCCCCTGCTCTTCTCCCCTCCTCCATAAGAGCAGTGCAGCCTGTACCTGGACCCAGTCCCTGCTCTTCTCCCCTCTCTCATAGAGAACATGAGCTGTACCTGGACCCAGTCCCTGCTCTTCTTCCCCCTCCTCCATAGAGACAGTGAGCCTGTACCTGGACCCAGTCCCTGCTCTTCTCTCCCCTCCCCATAGAGAGCAGTGAGCCTGTACCTGGACCAGTCCCGCTCTTCTCCCCCTCCCATAGAGAGCAGTGAGCCTGTACCTGGACCAGTCCCTGTCTTCTCCCCCTCCTCCATAGAGAGCAGTGAGCCTGTACTGGACCTAGTCCCTGCTCTTCTCCCCCTCCTCCTCCATAGGAGCAGTGAGCCTGTACCTGGACCCAGTCCCCTGCTTCTTCTCCCCCTCCTCCATAGAGACATTGAGCCTGTACCCTGGACCCGTCCCCGCTCTTCTCTCCCCCCCTCATAAGAGGCAGTGAGCTGTACCGGCACCCGCTCCTCTTCTCCCCTCTCCTCCAAGAACAGTGAGCCTGTACCTGGACCCAGTCCCTGTTCTTCTCTCCCCTCCGCCAAGAGAGCAGTGAGCCTGTACGGGACCCAGGCCCTGCTCTCCCCCCTCCTCCATAGAGAGCAGTGAGCCTGTGGCCATTCTCTGACAACCATGTGTGTATTGTACAGTCAGCAGACTTCCTCACACAGACACTACAAGCGGCGGCTACCCGGACACGTGCACACAGGTCAGGTGACCCCGCTATGACCCCTGCATGTACTCAGGAACTTCAGCCAGTTTCAGAGTCCTAATCCGCACCCGGTCGCTACTGAACAAATGTTACCTAAACCGGGCGAGTCCTTCAGACACTACCTCGAAATCCACCGTCACCCATGTCCCCGGCCTGCGCTCTATCGCGGTCTACGTCCTGCTCTTCTCCCCCTCCTCCATAGAGAGCAGTGAGCCTGTACCTGGACCCAGTCCCTGTTCTTCTCCCCCTCCTCCATAGAGAGCAGTGAGCCTGTACCTGGACCTAGTCCCTGCTCTTCTCCCCCTCCTCCATAGAGAGCAGTGAGCCTGTACCTGGACCCAGTCCCTGTTCTTCTCCCCCTCCTCCATAGAGAGTAGTGAGCCTGTGGCCATTCTGCTGACACCATGTGTATTGTACAGTCAGCACAGACTTCCTCACACAGACACTACAAGCGGCAGGCTACCCGGACACTGCACACAGGTCAGGTGACCCCGCTAGGAGCCCCTGCATGTGACCTCACTGGGGACTGGGTCCAGGTCAGCTCACTGCTCTCTATGGAGGAGGGGGAAAGAGCGGGGACTGGGGTCCCGGGACAGGCTCACTGCTCTCTATGTAGGAGGGGGAGAAGAGCAGGGGACTGGGCAGGTACAGGCTCACTGCTCTATGGAGGAGGGGGAGAGAAGCAGGGACTGGGTCCGTACAAGCTCACTGCTTCTCTATGGAGGAGGGGGAGAAGAGCAGGACTGGGTCCAGGTACAGGCTCACTGCTCTCTATGGAGGAGGGGAAGAGAGCAGGGACTGGCAGGTACAGGCTCACTGTCTCTATGGAGGAGGGGGAGAAGAACGGGACTGGGTCAGGTACAGGCTCACTGCTCTCTATGGAGGAGGGGAGAGAAGAGCGGGGACTGGGTCCAGGACAGCGCACTGCTCTCTATGAGGAGGGGAGAAGAGCGGACTGGTCCAGTACAGGCTCACTGCTCTCTATGGAGAGGGGAAGAGCAGGGACTGGGTCCAGGTACAGCTCACTGCTCTCTATGGAGGAGGGGGAGAAGACAGGGACTGGGTCCAGGTACAGGCTCACTGCTCTCTGAGGAGGGGAGAAGAGCAGGACTGGGTCCAGGTCAGGCTCACTGCTCTCTATGGAGGAGGGGAAGAAGAGCAGGGACTGGGTCCAGGTACGCTCACTGCTCTCTATGGGAGGGGAAAGCAGGACGGGTCCAGGTACAGGCTCACTGCTCTCTATGGAGAGGGGGGAAGAGCAGGACTGGGTCCAGGTACAGCTCACTGCTCCTATGGAGGAGGGGGAGAAGAGCAGGGACTGGGTCCAGGTACAGCCTCACTGCTCTCTGGGAGAGGGGAGAAGAGCAGGGACTGGGTCCAGGTACGGCTCACTGCTCCTATGGAGAGGGGAGAAGAGCAGGACTGGGTCCAGTACAGGCTCACGCTCTCTATGGAGGAGGGGGAGAAGACAGGGACTGGGTCCAGGTACAGGCTCACTGCTCTCTATGGAGGAGGGGAGGAAAGAGGGACGGGTCCAGGTACAGGACCACTGCTCTCTATGGAGGAGGGGAAGAAGAGCAGGGACTGGGTCCAGGTACAGGCTCACTGCTCTCTATGGAGGAGGGGAGAAGAGCAGGACTGGGTCCAGGTACAGGCCGCACGCTCTCTATGAGGGAGGGGGAGAGAGCAGGCTGGGTCCAGGTACAGGCTCACTGCCTCTATGGAGGAGGGGAGAAAGGCAGGGACTGGGTCCAGGTACAGGCTCACTGGCTCTCTATGGAGGAGGGAGAAGAGCAGGGACTGGTCCAGGTACAGCTCACTGCCTCTATGGATGAACAGAATTAAGATTCAGGTACAGGTAACACTGCTAGTCTATGGAATTTGACTTCAGTAATATAACTGAGGCTTGTGATTGTTCTATGGTCTCATCTGTAGTCTATCAACCAGGTCAGAATTCACTGGGCCCCAATCACAGCGTCGATCCACTGACTTCTGCAGCAGTGAAGTTATGCTTTTTCTGTAAGTTGTTGTCCAGTGGCCTCGGGTTTTTCTCATTGTACCAATTGTATATTTGGGAAGGTTGAAAACATAAAAGTTACACTGCCTATTTAAGACAGCACTGCAGCTGAATTATGGTGCAGTGTAGGGATGCAGTTTTTCTAAAACTCAACACTTTGGCGGCAATTCTGTGGCTGATAATCCACAATCTATCTCACATTTTTTTTCCGTGTTTGCATTTTCACACGCTGTTCCAGCCCGTTTTTTCTTCGGTTATAGAGCTGTAATAGGGCCATATATGCCATATGAATGAATACTCCTGGGGGCAACACTGGTATTATATTCTGTACAACTGCGGGAAGCATAAATTCAAAATGTGGTGCAATTGACCAAATCAAATCCCAGAGCACCTTTTCTGGCGCTGTTACAGATTCGTACAGGAGCCTAGACACCTTTCTCTATTTTTTGATCAGAAAATCACACGAAATTTCTATAGATTGTGGTATCTACTAAACTAAAAAGTATCACCACGGAGTTGGTGCGCGATTGCATTACCGTTGGGAGTTCATTCATATAAAATGACAATGTGACATACTAAAACATTAAGGGGTGTGTATATATATCTCATATCATAGTAAAATGTCATATATACAGCTGTCATGTGACGCATCTATGTACACCAACTCAGCTTGCAGTGTTTTTTATGTTACTTTACTTGTCTTGTATGTGTAGTGCTGTATAAGGAAAAAGGGAAACTCGTCAAGATGCTTATCTAATAAGGAAAGGAAACAAGTCTGGTGTATATGTTTCATAGGTGGTCCAGCCCAGACTGCGTCATAAGGTGACTGTGATACTAACATGGCTGTGTGTTTTGTAGTATCCTGCACGGTATAGTCCTGGACTTGGACTCTGGTCTGAGGTGGCTATAAGTTACACTTCCCAGTTTCAGAATAGTTAGTTTTCTTCACCTTTCGAAGTTATACGACTCATATTGCTGATTAGATAATTTTTTGGAATTGCTGACGGGAAGGGAAGTGTAAAAACTACTGTATTAGAAAAAAGTGCACAGTGTTCTTAGGAAAAGCGTGTTCTTAGTGAAGTGCAGATCTAGGCGTGATTTATTCTCAGCTGTGTTCGATGATGGTGTGTCAAAAGGAAGAATTGAACCACAGGCCTGAGGTTTCTGTAACGACTTGTGGGCTTCTGATCGCTCAGAATTGTACCCACCAAAGTCATCCCGTAAGGAAGTAAAACTGTCGCAGTATCTACAGATACAGAGCTGGAATCTCATATGTTTTTGTTTCTTTGGGAGCGGGGTCATCTTGGAGTGATATATAAACTGACGCCTCACGGTGTATGGTAAGTACACAGGTGATCATCAAAGCATGTCAGCACAAAGCAGGGAACAATTTGAGAAAATGATAGACTGCAGAATGAGTTGTTTCTATCAAACACCAAAAGTATTACATACAAGTTTCATAATTTTTGGCTGTTCAGTTTTACCAAAATCAATGCGGTATCCTGTATTTATTTTTCTCCAGCACAGTCCGCTCAGACGTGGGGTCGTGGAATCCACACCATGTGTGAGGACCAGCATACATGGGAGCGCACTACTGGTTGTGAAAAAACTGCTGGCAAATGTCCCATAGTATCAGAAATGTGTTACATAAGGCCTATTCCCACGACAATGTGAACGCTCAAGCCGGAACGAACTAAGCTGTCAATTCGGTCGGTTATGAGTATCGGGTCGGACTGTCCGCAAGCACATGAATACAGTTATACGATCGAACTCACTCTTGGGCTATAGGCCTAGACAATGCTACATGACTTGATCCTTTTTTTTTCTTGGGATGCGAATTGTCATAACCACTGGTTTTATTTCACTTCTGATTCCTTGTTGATATTACCTTATACTCGAGTATAAGCTAGTTTTTCAGCACAAAAAATGTGCTGAAACCAAACTCTGCTATACTCGAGTAAAAATTATATTTTGACGCAGGTTTTGTGAAAATTGGGGCCTCGGCTTATATTGGGACGCTTATACCGGTATATACGGGTTGTTTTATATTTATTGCAATTTTTAGATCAAAGGAGGCCTTCATAATATCAGCATCATCATATACTGATGAAGCTATCTGCATCTTTTTAATTATTTCTTATGCCATGGCATGTATTATTTAAATTTAATTTGTGGATAGCTGCTTACACACTTTTTGTTTATTTTTTTAACCTAAATGCCTCTAAGGTATGTGAATGTTTAATGATTCCTGATTTCTAACAGTTCTTGTTGTGAGCATTTGACCTCTGTGGTTTGGTGAATTTTTGAACTTGCTTGAAATTCATGTAGCCAATAAGGGTAAATGTCACAATGCAGTACTATAAGGTTTATCCTTTTTATCCTACAGTATATTCGTATGAGTCTTTTGTGTTGTGGTGGTCAAAGGAAACAAAAACAGAATAAAAAGGCTATTTATAGCAGCATAGATGGTGCTTGCGCCGGTACACAAATTAGTTTTGACACATTGTCCCACATGTATTAACCCCTTCATAACGCAGCCATTTTGTAGCTTAGGTCAGCCCTTTTTGGTATCTGACATCTTGCTTTATACTGGGTATAACTTTGAACTGCTGTTACTTATCAAAGCGATTCTGAGATTTGGTTTTTTTTCCCTCACATGTTATACTTTATTTTATTGGTACATTTTGACTGATAAGTTTTGTGTTTCAAATGCCATTTTCAAAATCATCGCTCTTTCAGGGATATAGATTGGCTATCTAAATTAGTTGCTGTAAAACATTTCCCATATGTCCACTTTACATTTCATCATATTGAAATGTCGATAATTTATGTTGATGTCATGTGACTTACAAATCGAATATCGTTTTTTTCGTATTTTTAGAATCTACTATTTTGTGGATATTACTGTTTTAATGAATTTCTTATTTATCATCATTAAAAACTCCCTATATCAACCCATTTTTGAATCTGTATCCCTCAGACTATCAGAAACCGCTTTTAGGAAGATGGTTAACCCCTTGAGCCTTCTTAGTAGGTGAAGGAGTGTGAATTTAGAATGGTCAAATTGTGTCGATTAAATGTTCAATTAGCTCTAAGAGAAAACCCATCTTAAAATTTTTACGCAATTTCTCCGAGTATTGAAACAACCCTCCACGTGTGTAGTTACTGGTTATGGCGAAGAGCGTGACGCAGAAGAGAAGGGACCTGCAGCTGCAGGATTTTAGTTTCCTCATTGGCCCCTTTTGTAGCATATTTTTTTTTTTTTACTTTTTTTTTTGTATTGCAGAAATCGAATAACATGGCAGGCTATAAAATTTAGCTTTTTTTTGATTGGGGCCATACGACAGCATTTTGTTTGAGGGGTGGGGAGAGAGATTGCATTTTCAGTGTTACCATTTTGGGGTGGTATCCACTATTGTTGAAATTTATGAGGATTCACCATATAACCTATTATATCTTTATTCTATGGTCAATACGATAACTGGGATACCATATTAGATATTTTTCTTACGTTTACTAAATTTGCCAAATAAACCCTAAGTGGGAAAATCTCATTTTTGCATTGAAGTCTGGCATAACACTTTAGTTTCAGCATATGATTCTGTAGTTCTTTTTTTTGATCATTTTTTTGCATTTTTTTGGGGGATAAGTTGTAAAAATCTAATTTTATTTTCTACAGTGTCATCAAGCGAGTTCAATAATGGTCTTTTAACTCTTTGATTGTTAGGATGCGGTGATGCTATCTTTAGTGGGGTTTGTTTTGATTTAGACTTTTTTTGCGTTAGGTCTCTTTATATGTTTATGGGCTTAATGGCAGTTACGTTTTTAAATAAATAAATATTTTATTAATTTTTCACCATGGGACATGAACAAGCAATCACCTTAGGCTTGTTCATAAAAATACCCTGCAATATGATCATGGGGGAAAAGACCCTGTCAGGTGAGTTAATTCCACGTTGCTCTGACAGCTTTTCACGGGTTAAACATCCGCGATCAGAGCTCACTCTGACCACAGGGTTACTCTGGTGTCAGCTGTTAGTTACAGCTGACGCCACTGTATTCTGATGGCTCTCAGCTCCGATCTCAAGCTAAGCGGCATCCGCTCTGTGCCGATATATCGGACGCGAGCGCTAAGTCACTGTCGCGCCCTGATATTATCGGACGCAGAGCATGAACGGTTAATGTAGGCCAATGGTTGCACCTAAAGGGCCTTCCAGTGGCGATTGCACCAGCCACCACATTTGAGGTCAGCACGTTTGACATAATGTGGAGAACAATAAACTGTAAACTGAGTTACATTAGTGAGGCTAATGGCACGATTGTAGTTTGTGCCGACTATGTAAAGTGGGCCATGTCTTACATATGTTTGCAGGATTTTCCAATCCGAACATGGAATTGCTGAACTGAACTCGCATTAAAGCTCAGATGAGCAATTCTTGTTCTGTCTGAACTCCCACCAATATACACTCTTGTGTGCAACCGCATGTAAACCAACCCTCCAAGTGCTGCATAATATTTAGGTGCAGATCTGGCTTCCTGAGCTTGGAGGACTTATTTCCCACTCATCACTGTTAATGATACTGATTTGCAGTACAGAGTACATTAATGTGTGGCCCATAGATCCATATTTAGAAATAAGTATCCACCTTGCTACATGTCCTTTGAACACTTAAAGGAACTGTTGGCAGAAATGGACCGAAAAAAAAAAAAAACCTGCAGTATTAGGGTTCACCAGTTTTGATCCATACGATACCCAGACAAGTGATCATGATACTCGATACCGATCTGATACTTCAAGAAAAAAACAATACAAAAAAATGATTATCTCAAGTTTAGGGTCGTCACACGGGCGTTACTCTAGTTTAGAAATGCATCAAACGTCTGGGACGGGGCTCAGTCGATCTCATCGTATTTCCTGATCCGCATGCGATCAGTACGGTCAAGCATGATGTGCCATGAGAGTTTTGGTTTTGACGGGGTGGATATGTGATTAAAGGTTGTCCTAGTATGTTAATATAAATCCTACTATAATAAATTAGGGTTTTATTTAAATGGGCGTTTTTAAAGTGTCCCATATGCTATCTATTTTGGGTGGATGGCAAACGACGATTGTTTCCGATGTCCACATAGAAAAAAATTAGCAGCATGCATTATTTTGTCCTGAACGCTAATCCAGAGAATCATGGATCTGCCAAAAAAATATGATGGCACATCTGTCGTGTGTTAGGCAACCAACGGAGTAGGGCAAGAAGTATATGAATGCATCATTTTTTTTCCCCCATATGTAAAAAAACTGATACGGGGAGTGACAAAAACGGATACAAACCAGGCAGCAGTCGAGAATAAAATTGGCCCTACATTTTGAGGTTTTTTATATTTCTTGTCAGTAGATTAAACTGACTTTTAATTCCTTACAGTGGATACACATAGACAGATGAGTAATGTCTCATAGTGTGAATGGGCAGCAAGACTAATGCTATACCGCCCACTCCATCAATAGAGACTGGGACCTTCTCCTGGATTCCTGGGGTTTGCATGTTGTTCTCCCACTATCTCATGGATAGGGGATGACACTGAAACTTAGCACACATACTTAAACATATCAATCTTATTCACCATCCACAGTCTGAATGAATCTGCATCAACAAGCATAAAATACTCTCTACTGGCAGAAGGTCTATTGGTTCTGTCAGATGTGATATATGCGCTACCAAGATTTTCACATTAGGGCTCATGTGGCAATGTGTTTCTACATCTGTCCCAATGACCATAAAAGTGTTGTCATCCCCTGTACACGTTGATTTTTGTATGAAATGTCTTTTGTTTTATTGCAGGATCAGTGGAAAAAGTATTAATGAAAGGATGAAAACAATGTATATTAACATTATGAAACATCTGTATGTCATTTTGTGGGGTTCTTTTACTTTCAAATCGGATCATCATTGAAAGGTGAACAGTCTTGTTCACCAGAAAAGATACTAGTATATAGAAAGGCTGCATGTGTTTCGCAATGTTCTCTCAAAATTCTGATAAAAAAAATACAATACCGAGGACGGTGTGGGTTATAGCAAAGAAAGCCATATGATGTCTAGGAAAGCACTTAGACCCTCTTACATTTTCACTCTTAACGTACACTCACACCCACCTTGACAGATATTTGCTTAATTTATAAACAAGAAAAACTGAAATACACATGTGCATAAGTTCAGATCCTTGCTCGGTTGATTGAAGCCCCTTTGAGCAGGACACTTGCTCATAGACCAGCACTGGGACTGTAATTTTGCTAGCCATGCCTCCTCCTTTTAAAAATCACTTGCCAGAAGGGCTCCGGGAGTTTTACCAGAGCCCTGCTGCATATTCACAGGCTGTTACACTGTGCGGAGATCTTGCCCCCTCCTTTGTTTTGAAACTTACTCTGCTACAAGAGATTGCAGCATGCGATGAAGGGGGAGTACTGTGGGAGCAGGGAGGTGAGACGTGTAAAGCCTGGGATCTGCTTCTTGGAGGGTTCTGGAACTGCCCAGTAGCCTTCCAGCTTGTTGGCATAATTTTAAAGGTTGATTTAGAAGGAAAGGACCATGAATAAATATAGAAGAAGATTTTAGTCACAGTGCGGATCTATGAGTGTCACGTTTATCATGCTGATTTTAATGGTAGATTGTCTTTGAATTGACAACCAGTTGACTCTACCTTTATAATGGGTTTGTTCGGTTTGTGGAGGTGGGGGGAACTGCTCCTTTCCAGCCCCTCCCATTTGGCAACATGCCTAGTCACACACGCATAGCTAATGAAAGGTACATATAACAATCTTTTTGTTTCTGTTAAAACCAATTTTAATACAAAACACTTTGGCAGTGTATGTACTATGCTCGTTGGACGGGGGGGAGCTAAAAATGGGTCCTGGTGGACAGGTTCCCTTTAAGCTATAAACTGGCTGCGTCCTTAAGGGTTAACATCTTTTCAAAACATATATACACAGACAGACCCATCAGATACGTTACATCCAACAGAGTTAATAGGATTTTTAGTGTTTGCTGGGTTGTTGAAACGTTTCCCTTGTAATAAAAATAAACTCACAGAGATGTATAAAAATTCCAGCCCATTACAACAATAGCAGCCGACCTCTTGTCTTCTCATTATGCGAGAGAATAACTTAAAGCTTACCATAGACATTGGTGTTATTTACATAACACTTGGCTGTATGTAATGTGTATGTATAAACTGGAGTGGAAAATAGTGATCTCCTCAGCCCATAGATACACCCTGACAGACGGAATATGCATTTTAGGAAGGGAGTACAGACCGTTCGGCGCTTCATGTCTAACTTGCGTTTTATCTCAGAGGACCTCACCCTAGAAGGCTAATTGAAAAAAAAATGGAGAGTCATCATGGAGGTTATAATCAATGGTATGATTGGGTTTTTGGTGTGTGTACACAGTTGTGTTTCTCAGCATCACTCAGCACCCACCGAGAGAGTGATCCGCCCCCGGACAGGAAACCTGAGACCTCCCCCTAGCCTCAGTGGTGGCCTGTCCCTGACAAGACTTGAGGTGCCTGAGCATGCGGAGGATTGGCACTGTCTGAGGGCAGGTACTGTGGTCGCAGTGCGTTGAGGCTGATGCCACAAGACATTCCCAGCCATTGACTGATGAGCCTGCTCTTCTCCCCCTCCTCCATAGACAGCAGTGAGCCTGTACCTGGACCCAGTCCCTGCTCTTCTCCCCCTCCTCCATAGACAGCAGTGAGCCTGTACCTGGACCCAGTCCCTGCTCTTCTCCCCCTCCTCCATAGAGAGCAGTGAGCCTGTGGCCATTCTGCTGACACCATGTGTATTGTACAGTCAGCAGACACTTCCTCACACAGACACTACAAGCGGCAGGCTACCCGGACACGGCACACAGGTCAGGTGACCCCGCTAGGAGCCCCTGCATGTGACCTCAGAACAGCTTTGGTATGATGGAACATCTGTTCAGTAACCAATTCACCCTCAAATAGGGGGCAGTTTTATTTATTTATATTCATATATTCATTTATCGATGCGATAATGATTATGTTTTCATTGTTTTATGGCAGTTTGTGGGGTCTAGTATAATGCTGGCATCTATACATTCGGAGAAGTGGAATTCACAAGCCTAACACATACAAAGAAATAGCAAAGTGAACCTGTGGGGATTGATAAGAATCACAAAAGCATTTTTACCATTAGTACGGCAAAAGAAGGTAAGTTCAAGCAAATGTCAACAGGAAGAAAAGACCTGGTAATATTCAGTGCACTGAGAAAACTTATTAGGCATATACTGGTCGGTCATGATCACTTTGCTACTGTGTGCCTTTAACCAATCATTCTGTGAGAGTCTAGTAAGACTAGAATTGTAAATGTGGGCAATGCCTAAGATCCGCAGAAAGCCTGGCTAACAGCTCTCCCCCAAAATATTTTAGCCTTGTATGAACGTGGAACAAACTTTTGCCAAATGTCTCCCTCAGCTGCCTTATCTCCATTAAAACAAAAGATTGACCATATGCCATCAGGGGAGAGTGAGAAAAACCATTAGCTGTTCAGACTGTTAAACTGCACATCTTCTTCTGCACTCATTTAATGTACAGCTTCATGTGAGTAAACATGTGTGTTTTAGTACCTCAGGACTGTGAAAATTCATTTATATTTTAGGACTGTAGCTGCACTTGTAATACTGGTAAGAGAGTATTCATCTTCTGTGATTGGTAGATTTACCGTACGGGCAACGGCAGTGCACGGGAGAGGAGGAGGAGGTGAGCGCAGCTCACCCAGGCCCCTCTCCATAGAAGTAATGGCGCACGGCGCCGTACTACGGACTAAATGAGGCATGTCCTATCTTTTTCCGTGTACGAGCGGTTACTGTCCCACGTTGCTGCACTGCCCTCTCCCTGTAGGCCGTGCACCCATTGCGTCTATGAGACGTAGTCGCCCGTATATACGTCCTCCATTCGGTAGTGTGATGTAGCCTAAGAGCGGTATCCGCTAGAAACGCGTAGATCTTGTACTCCAATGGTGATTTATGATAAAGAAGTGTGCACTGGAACCATCTGGACCGTGTATTGCATTACAATTTAGAGCTTTAATTACCTCAGCAGCGAGGTGGTCCGTGCCTACTCCACCACACTAGGCAATTGTTTGGAAGGTGACTCACTCCCCTCTCTTTTGGTACTAATAAATCTTACCCAATGTGCCCTACCAAAAAAGCCCTCCTGCATAAAATGCTAAATGTAGCAGTAATAATAAATACACAATGAGATATTAAGAAAGAGAGGTGTAAGTGGGGTACAACTCACAGTATGTCTAAGTTGTTGTTATTACAGTATTTAACAGTAAAAGGAAAGAATGGGTTAAAGGGGTTTTGCCATGACAGAAAGTTCTCCAATTTATATCCCCTAGTGATGTCTACACAATAAAGATCATTGTAACCCTTTACTTTAGAATCCTACTCAGTTTTATTGCTGTTTTAGCTCCTGTAACTCAGTGATGATCAGTGTAAGATTCCAGAGTGTGGACGGGGACTCTCTAAGCAGACACTTCATGATCTCTCTTTGCTATGAGATGATGCGTGCTTTTACAATGTGCTAACATTATCAGGGTCCAGGTTTATCTACACTTTCATTTAGCTTCTGAATATTCTACTAGTATCTGACACGCAGAAAAAGAGAGAGGAGACAGATCCGAGATGAGAGATGATGAGTTCCATGAGATGGATATAATACACAATGACACACTTCAGCTCTGCTATAACTCCTTCCGTGCTATGAAGATCTTGTCTGATCTGTAGCTTGTAGAGCAGGTCTCCAAACACTGCTGATTTCTGGCAAGAAGTTTCTGTAATGGTCTGTGGTGTGAGCTTGTGTTGGAATGCAGTGGGGAGGGGCAGGAGGCAGAGAGATACTGCCGCGTGCAGATAGAGAAGCTATTTATGCGAAGAATATATCATGCCTGACCCTAGTTAGAAGAAGATTTACAGTCGGATTCTAGGGCAACCGAAATTGTATGCACCAGAACTGATTTGAATTATATCTGTGAAATGCTGTATTTTTGTTAATAACAGTAAATTAGAGAATTAGAGTGTTATTTTGCTATCCTGAGTAAATATAAGAATTTTGTCTTTGTGGAAATATCCATTTAAAAAGAAAAGAACTATTGAGATTAATAATAATAATTCCTTTATATAGCGCACACAGATACTGCAGCGCTGCACAGAGCTTCCCAAACCGCTCACTGTCCCCAATGGGGCTCACACTCTAATCAATTTACCAGTATGTTTTGGAGTGTGGGAGGAAACTGGAGGACCCGGAGGAAACCCACACAAACACGGGGAGAACATACAAACTCTTTGCAGATGTTGACCCTGGGACTTGAACCCAGGTCCCCAGCGCTGCAAGGCTGTATTGCTAACAATAAGCCTCCATGCTGCCCCAGATTATTGACTGTATAGAGCGGGTGTGATACATGCAGAACTAACATTCCCAGCATGCCAAGCATGAGTTTATTGACTTGAATAGAAGATCACAAGGAGGATAGTGTAAAACAAGAGAGCATCAGCTCCCAGCACTTACAATACAGCAACAGTCGGCCGATGTATGGCTCTGTGCTGTAATGAGACTAATCACAAGGTGGTAGCATCTTCAAAGGTACTGCAGCCACTACTTCTCCTCTCACTACTGAGGTTCCCCTCTTATATACTGGTCACATGGTGGGACATACTCACAGGCTGTACAGCCACCACTCTGCACACCATACAACACTACCACTTGGTTGTGCAAGGCTCCCATTCATATTTGTTCACACTGCACTACTTGGCTCCCCCCAGAGCAGGACAGAATTCATGATTCTGCCAAGTGTTAGATTATTCACAAGCCTCATCCTTTACTAGGTGTTCTATGCACTGCAACTGCAAACAAATAGTTTCTTTACAAATTCTACAGTGTCAGAACTGCTGTTAAGCCAGCAGACAGGGACTCCTTGCTTAGTATTTCTGTATCATGCAGGGACTCCCCATCCACTGCACTGTGCTGGGTCCGAGGGATGTGCCCAACACACAGGTCCGATTCCAAAGACCGAAACGTTTGTTAGCTGGGGGTCTCACTCTAATGCGTGGGAGTTATATGCTGCTACAAGTGTAAGTGCAGCTTAGTGTCAAAATGATAAAACCCTGGTATTGAACCATTTTGAATCTGAAAATTCAAAAATATAGGACACTATACAGGGAAGAGGAGGGTATGAAATGTACTTTCTAGAATTATCTCTTTAATGTGAATACTCACACTTCCACCAAAGTCATGTGAAAATGAGCATAGAATAGGCAGATAATACCAGTGACGGCACAAGTAATACAGTGTTGGTAGTGATGTTTGGCCGTCAGACAGAGTCTTGCATCATATTTTTGTATGATGCCAGGACTCCTGCGCTGTGCAAGGCATGGAGTCTGTGGAATCGGGCAAATATATGTGCCTGTTTGCATGGGTGTACAGACAGCCTTAATATGATACCGGAACCATGATTCTGCCATAGAGCCCAAAATAAAGGCATCCAAAGCCTCTTAACTTGACTCAACTATGTCAAAGTCTCTTTGATTATTTTCACATGACATTATAAGTCAACAAGTGAGATTTCACATAATTGATACAAGACCTAAATGGCAATGGTATAGAGCCATAGACATAGGGGCTTATTTACAAAGGTCCCGAGGCCGCATTTCCGTCGGGTTTTCTGTTGTTTTCGGGGATCGCACCGGGGATTGTGTCACACGTGATCGGATTTTGGCGCATCGGCGCCATCGGCCCCCAAATGTGCCCCACAATGTTGTAGATCATTACTCTTGTTCAGTTTTTGTCCCTTGTTCATATAGCCTCAATTACATCAATATGATACTATTTCCAAAAATATCTTGTGGAAGCATTTAAAAGTACCTTCATCACTGTCGTCAAGGTTTTTCTTTACATACTCTACAGCTTTTGTAACTTCTTCCTCTTTGGTGACATTCAGCTGAAGCACTTTCATACGATTACAATGGAAGCTTTCCAGTTCCTGAGCACCTTCGCCATTTTGGTTCTGGATACACACATTGGAAAGACCATCATACATCACAATACAATAACAGAAGTAAATATAATAAAAAAATTGCTACAAAGTATTTCTACAGACAAAAATGCTTGAAGTTACACATGGATGAGGGCACGTGGTTGAGCTACAGCACTTGCTGTGAGGCTCCTGTGTGAGAATACAGAAGATATAGGTATAGAGAATGACCCTCTAAATCTTACAGATTTTATTGAGCTGTGTATAGTCATCCATGATACCTACCTGGCACAAAGGGTAGGAATTTTTGACACATTCCTACTGGAAATTTGATTTTGGATTCTTCTGCCTTCTTAATTGTTATCCTGGGATTGTACACACCAGGATGTCAGACTCTTGCCGACATTATAGTGTTTGCGCCGCCATCGACACACACTATGATGTCAGCAAGCGGCTGAGGTCATGATATATTTTGGTATGGTATTTTTTTTTCAATAGGCTGAGCATACTGGGCGCAGAGGGCTGCTGGCTATATACAAGGGGGCAGGCACTGGCTATATACAAGAGGGAGGCTGGCTATATACTAGGAATAGAATAGAATACTTTATTGTCCCCATAGGGGGAAATGAATTTGTCACGACAACAGTAGCAACACCACCATCCATGATCACAGTTATACATATATAAGCAATAAGGGATAATAACATACATAATACAATACACACAGAGAACACCAACACAGGTTTAAAAGTTTAGAAAAAAAGTAAAAAAAACCATAGATTGAGAGAATAATAAAAGTGTACACCTTGGTTAAAATAGCCTTAGTCACTTACTTAGGTTAACCAGCCCAATTATCCTAGGAATAAAAGTGTTTTTAAATCAATTTGTTCTACATTTGATATGAAGAATGTACACTGAATGTACAGCGTTGTCCGATTAGTGTATTGTGCAATGGGTTTGCCTCATTACTCAAAATTGACCTGAATTTGGAAAGCATGCGTACATGCAGGACCGACTCCCAGTCCTCCGTCTTAGAGCCAACGATTGAGCTCACCTTTTTGACCAGTTTCTTAAATTTGTTTGTGTCAGACACACGAACGTTATTTCACCAGCACACTACCACATAGAATAGGACACTCCCAATTACAGACTGGTAAAAGGACATCAACATCCTACGGTCCACATTGAGAGACCTAAGCGATCTTAAAAAATACAGTCTCCCAGATGCCTTCTTGTACAATTTCTCAGAGTTTATATGCCACAACAGCTTGTCATCCAGATAGACACCCAGGTACTTATAACTTGTGACCCGCTCTACTGTAGCTCCCCTAATCTGGATTGACTCACAATCAGTATTCCATTCCTTTCGGAAACTAATTACCATTTCCTTCCTCTTTGAAAGATTCAATTTCAATCTGTTTAAATCACACCACTCCGAGAACAAATCAATGGTCGCCCTATACTCTGACAAGTATACCTGTTTATGCATCCTATTATCACCGTGTCATCCGAGTATTTTGACAGGACACATTGACTGACATTTTTTTGGAGTCAGCAGTGTAAATATTAAATAAAAAAAAGAGGCAAGAACAGGGGGAAAGAGGTTGGAAAGATAGGGGACAGGGGGGCTGGGCAATATACTGGGTGCTGGGGGGATTCCAGCTATATACTGGGGGCAGGAGGCTACTGGCTATAACCTATAGGGGGCAGGGACTGGAAATATACTGGGGGGCTGCCGGCTATATACTAGGGGGGGGGGGGGGCAGGGGGCTGGCTAGTTATATACTGGCTGGCGGCTGTGACCAATGCATTTCCCACCCTGGGCTTATACTAGAGTCAATAGGTTTTCTCACTTTTATGTGGTAAAATGAGGTACCTTGGCTTATACTCGGGTCTGCTTTTATTCGAGTATACACAGTAATTGGCTTAGAGATTAACAATACAATTATTATTATTTTTGTACAATGTTGTATGTACTAACAAATCTGCCAGCGTACGTAGTATTTAAATATGTAGCTAGAGACATGAACCAATTGGTGTCCAAATATACAAATGCTACAAAGGACAAAGAACTGCACTGTTTCATAAGAAATAATTTTCTACATTGTATGTCTAAGATGCTAGACACTTACCTTTAATAAACAACCTGCAAATACTGTAAATCCTATTTTATGTAAATGTTTCGCCAAGGCCAGTCCAAACCCTGAGTCACAGCCTGTGATCAGTACCACCTTGCCTTGAACCTGGGAGCGTACTTCAATCTGTTAACTTGTTTAGCCGTGCCCACCCCGTTTAGGACCTTTCATCCCTACCCCTCTCCTTGGGTCCTTGGGCCGTTTTCTCCACCGTCTGGGGTTTGGATTTTCTTTATAGCCTTCACAGTCTCAGAGCAATCAATGTCCTGTTTTCAACCCTCTACTGTCAGCTGGGAGTAACAGATTTCTTTTGCTGTAAAGGACTACCCAAGACAAGCAGTGGTCGAAATTGTAATAGGTACCAAACTTCCAAAAACAATTCTAATTGGCTCTCTACTGTCAAATGGAAAATCCTGGAAAGACAGTAACTTCTAACGGTCAGTGTAAAAGTTATGTATAATCACCCATGCTGCTAGACAATGCTATTTTGCAGGCAATGCTTATAAGAAAATCATGCAATCTCTAGTAAGAGTTTGCTCTGCTTTCTTGAAATGCACATTCTATATTTATATCTTGGAGGACAAAGGGGGGAATTTATAAGGCTTGCACATTGTGATTCCAAAAGCCTCCATCAATGCAGCCCTCCACCTCGTCCGAAGGTGGAGGAGACAAGATCGGTAGAGATACTGCTGAGTTCATGGTGTCTCCATGAAACTTCCATGTATTGCAATTACACAGTGAGGGATGGTTTAGCATGTTCCGGCCGGACCGAAAACTTCCGGGCCCCCATACACAAGCTGTGTATAGGGACGGATAGACGTACCCGGCCACGGCGGGCCGGAAGCTGAATCCAGCGCGTGCTCCGGGGCCATGTTTGTTTACATGGCGCCCGGACCGGAGTGACAGCACGTGGATACCGGAGGGCACCGGAAGGTAAGTACATCTTTATTTTTTTTAAGCAGCCCTGTCCTGGCCACTTTTAGCTTTTTTCAAGAACTCGGACAACCCCTTTAATATAAAAATAAAATACATTTACATAATATTTTATAGTTCACCAAATATGCATCAGCAAATACTTGCAAAACAGTCTCTTGTATGTTTCATCCTTTATCCAAAGTAAGACTTTTAGAGACTTTGTCCATTGCAAAATCAGTTACACTGGTCAATGTGTAGTCGGGCTCCCTTTACACAATAACAGTGTTAATCTGCTAAAGTGATGTATTTTTTTTTACCATGTTGTAATACTGCTAGTATAAGTAAATGATTCATCTTTCTATCTGAACTTTACTAAATATTTTGGCACTGTGACCATTAGTGTAAAGTCTAAATCACATGTAACATTAGTTACAATTAGTATATACAATTAGTATATTACAATATGGTTCAGTCATACATTTGACTTCTTGCTGACAGAATAAGGTAGGATAAATGAAGAAGCCAGCAGCAATCCAAAACTATTAAAAGGAAAGTACCTAATTCTTTATTCAACCAAATGGCATAGCAGCAACATTTTGACTCTCAATGGGGGACATGTATAACTCTATTGCTTCCTTTTTATTTTTTTTGTGCAAATTTTGTGCGACTTTTGCAGTTTGCAAATTTTTAAACGTAAAATCAAGCACCAAAGATTGCCGCTGAAGGATTTAATGCAGTGTGCCGGATTTTCTTTGTAGCCCAGATGTTTTGTGCAACTTGTGAGACTTTTGGGCATACTTGTGCCTAAATAAGTCGTCAAAACAGTGCATGCTAGACCCAAGACATAACTTTGGTAAGCTACTATTTGGGACTAAAAGTCCGCACACAACAAAAAGTCCTAAAAGTGAGACTAAATGGGCAAACTCATCACATGTATCACAAAGTAAAAAAAACCTGAAATACATTGCAATGATAAGTAGGACGCTTCAGGAAACTTGAAAAAAGTGGCAGCCGCAAAACTATTACATGGTGTGTTTTTCAAGCAAGACTGGAGGACATCTACTTTATTTTGATCGTGTTTTATCTGTTCTTTTTGCAGGTTTTTTAGTTTTTGGGACTTTTTTGTTGCATTTTTGTGACTATGCCAGGGTTTAAGTAGTTAGCGGGTGTGTCTGTTGCCGTGTTTCTTCCAAGAAGATGTTTCTTTGTTTTGCGATTTTTTAGGTACCAATAGAGAATTTTTTGGGCAAAATGAAGTACAATTAACCATGCTTAGTTCACATACCCTGCACCATATGTCGCAAAAAAAGAAAAAAACAACTGCAAATCAGAAACAACGGAGAAAAAACAGACATGTATAAATACTGCAAATTTAGACAAGATATTAGAACTGCTGAAGTATCCAGCCTTCACCCAAAAAGTAGCAAAGGAAAACAAATGATACATGTGCTCCACTGAGAGTCGAAAGTTACTGCTAGTTGACATAGTTGCACTAATGCATAGTTTATCCTGCTGACTATGGATCCTGGATGGCGCACACCCACCATAACTATTGGCAGTTTGAGGCAGTATAAAATGGTACTGAGAACAGCGACCAAACGCAGCTAACTCCAAAACATTTCCAGGACTTGCAATGATCTTCGCCCGTTTTATCCATGTTCATATGAATGAGTCTGATGATTGATGGCACCTACAGATATAAAGATCTGAGCAGTCTGGTTACAATGGGATGTAAAATGGGATTCTATAACATAGGACACAGCATAGAGGAATATACTCATGCTACTTCTATAGAGTGTACTATGTCCATGTACTGTGCCTTCTGTAACCTAAGACCCTGCTACATAACAGAGCTATCTACACACTAGCTGTTTTGTATAGGAGACAACAATATGAGGATGGCATTACTCACTGGTTACAGAGCCCCTTGTATGGATGGCATGGCCAAAAACAGCTGAAACACAAGCTACATCAAGACAATGGCATGTGGGCATTATCACAGGGTAACCCCCAAAAATGTCAAAAACAGCTTGAGAGCCTCTGGGAGCAGCAGACCCAGAGCCAGGGTAAGCCCAGGGAAAGCAGCACCAGCAGGGTGTCCTCAGACTGGACACTGGCAGTGCCACTCTCTCCTCTCACATCCAGTAGCTGTACTGTAGCTGTTTCCTGAGCTTATTATACGGAAAGGAGGAGCTGGAGAACTGATGCGAGCATATCAATTTCTTTGTCCGAGGGAGAAGCGTATACATAACTATAAACTACACCCCTCCTCCTCTCCTACCTGTGCAATCAAGGGCAGGTTCAGTAGAGTAGCAGTTGGACAAGCTCAGGTTGTAGAAAAGACCCTATATAAAATTTATGTGGCATTGTAAAAGCTTGTTGTCTGTAGCTAAAATTCTGCGGCTACCTCTGTGATGTATACAGTATGCCTGTACTGTTCTCAGCAGCCCATTACTGACCTCCTGGTGCTTCTAACATCCTGCAACATGCTCTCGTAAGCATGACGGGTGCGGCCCCACAGAAATACAGTCCATTATATATTTAGGACTTACAATGATTATTAGGTGATATGTGTAAATTGCAGCATGTGATACATTTCTGTAAAAGACAAAACTAATTGATAATACGGACAGGCCTTTTTAGGATGAGGGGGTTTGTTGAGAAGAAAAGACAGTAGTCAAAGGGACTAATGAATGGATATATTTGAAAGAATAAGGAGGATTTGTTAGTTTTGATACATTTAAAGGATTTAATAGTGAACCTGTTTCTCAGTATTCAACCTTGTCAACACAACTGACTGCTATTAAACGATTGGGAACCTTCATAGGTGAAAGGTCTTGTAACCCTGATGACAGGTTTTGTCTTTAGAAAGTATCCATTATATTGCTGTTGCATTCCCGCTCTCCCTCTCCCCCCGCTCCCTATCTCAGAGGTTCTGCAGATCGTGTGATTGTGTGAATTTCATCATTGTTGGGTTCTGGGCTCCTCATCAGCTTACTACGCTGCTCCTATTCCCTTTCAAACTAGAAGGCCACAGCTCCAACAAATTATCACTACCAGTGGAATCATCGATAGAGAGCTAAACACCACTCCACTGGTCTATACACTGCAGTCAATGTCATGTTGCCTCAATCTTGTCTATGTTCCCTTTTTTCCTTCTCCCACTGCTCTCACCCTGAACAGCAGGTTGCGCTGAGATGCTGTAGATCTTCTTGCCGTGGCAGGGACACTGAGGCCTCAGGGCCTGTGGTAGTCACAGTTGCGACCATTTTAGTGGAAATAGAGTTTCTGATAAAATGGACCAAATCTACGACCTAGTAACATTATATATAATTTTTACAGTTTGATTAAAGCACGAATATTTTTTATTAAAATGTGGAAAATGAGATGATGTCCTTTAAATGTTGTTACATTCTGCTGTAAGGATTTAGGCAAGGGGATAACAATCTGTTATTGGTCATGGCGATATCATACTCAAATTTAGAGGGGCCGACCACCAGTAACCACGCCCTAGATGACCAACAACTACAGTACAGACCAAAATGCCACCTCAGAAATATGAATACAACAGTACTCAATCAATGATACTCACCCCAGCCACCAAATACTGCATTCAGAGCAGATCATAATAATGGAACCTCCAATCAGACCAATCTGATAATAGTAATATGGAGACCTTGGGTAGGTAGGATGCACATGCATGCAATTTCGATACTTGTTGTTTTTCAAAAAGCTAAAAGTTTTGAGACTGCACAGATAGCTGCTCACCACCAATCTGTGGAATATCATCCTGAGGGAGGGCAAAGGAAACAGCTGGAAGATCCTGTGCTGTGGCGCTTAGGTATTAACTCCTCCTTTAACACCCCTCCCGTCGACTTCACATTGAACTGTCCAGAATCTCCCTTCACGGTCATCGAATATCGATGATATAGCGATTGCTGGAGCGATGGCGGCCAAGTCGTAACACCTGCAGCATTAAGGGAACTCACCACCACATATCTACCTATACAGGTAGATGGTGGTAAAGTACATCTATAGGACGTGACAATACCCTTTTAAGGGTTAATCCTCACGTCCCCACAATTTTTGCTAACTTGTTATTGCAAATATGTAATTTTCTAAAGGCGGCGTACTGGAAGCGTGGAGTAGCTGAAGCGTGTGGCTTCTCGGACGAGGGCGCGTAGCTACGAGTGAGCTGCACGCGCGAAGATGTTTTGTGTACCTCAGCTCTTGCTACTTCACACCCCAAAACGTAGAAAATTTCATAGGCCAATATTAGCAAAGATTGTGGGGACGCGAGGATTAACCTTTAACAAGGGCTATCCTCATATCCTTTAGATGTACCTACCACCCGGGTTACCTTTATAGTATACATGTAGTGGTGTTTCAATTACCTTTCACCCCAGAGGCTTCAGTGGCAGATTTAAAGCACCACTGAGCTAATTCTGGCAGTGTACACCTTTTGCACTAAATTCCTTCTTCTGCCCCCCCCCACCAGACAAAAAGGGAAATTGTACACAAAACCTACAAGAGCCGTTGTACGAATATACAGGTAATATCACCTCGTGCCCTGGGCGCCCGCCGAGCGTCGTACGTAAGGAGTGTCAGGGAGAGGAGGTAGGCGAGTCGCCTCTCTGTCCCAATCTACGTTGCGACCACCATCCTAGGGGGCCGAGCATATGGAATCGGGGTTATACGTCGCCGTATATATGCCCCCGTTTGTATGGTATATTATTTAATTGAACCTGCACAAGGAAAAAGAAAATAAACAAATGTTACTCTTCGTTTATATAAATGTAAAATCGAAAGTGATAATAAAAACAACTTACTGTATCATTCCACAGTGTACTGGTATAAGAACATCATTTTCCCACAAAAATAAATCCCTCAATCAAAAGTGTATTCCTCTTGGAAGACGGCGACGCAAAACTATACATTTTTCACCACATTGGGTTTATTTTTGGCCAAAAATGTATAAAAATAAGAAAAAAGATAGAAGAGGTATGGCGAATCCTACTGACCGATTGAATGAAGGTAAAATTAGGCTATATGGTGAACACCAAGAGAAAAAAAAAGTCAAAAATCTACAATAGTATTGATATATTTCCTAACCCCCCTCCCCAAAAAATTAGTTAATTAATTTTGATCATTAGTGCATAGCCACTCCAAACCTTAAAATGTATCTCATCCTGCAAAAAATAAGCCCTTACATGGTCACATTGACACTAAAAACTGTTACATCTTATAGAGCCAACGTGGCTACTGCATAGCTCTCCTTTCCTTGTGTACTACGAATGTGGAGCAGTGCTGCTTTGCACTATAATGACGCTTTTTTCTTTTTGTGAAAAGTATTGAGTACAAATTCTGATATCAGTGCCAACCTACCTTAGAGCAGAGAACTACAATAATGGAAAAGACCCAGGATAGGACAAATACTGCAGAAAAAAAGATATACTTTTCCTGCCTTTTATCTGGCCACCCATCCCCTCTGTGATCTGGCTTTCTAGCCTGTTACACTGTCTTCCCCCATGCTTCCTCAGCAACAGAAATGCTGCAGAAGGAGAAAGCCTATTCTTCACCTCCTGCTATGACCATTGTGGACAATAAATACTCAGGAGTCACCTGCGAGAAAGGCAAGAAGATACTCTGGAGTGACGAAAGCAAAAGCTATGAACTTATTACCTAATTATTAATACTAACGGACTGTGTAAATATTACAGGCTGGAGAGGCTATTATGTAATTGATAACCATTAGTACATTTATCTCATAGATAAGCATAACAGACTGAATTATCACTTTAATTAGGACTAATTACTGAAGACATATGTGCTACTGAGCCGTAATGTACTAGATCAGATAAATAGAGGACAGGTTATTTCTTTTTATAGGACTCAAGGTGAAAGTAACTGATAGAGAGAATGCTGGCTGCCAGGACCTGCTTCAATATCCCCGCAAGGACAAAGTACTTCAGGGACCATACTAGTTATACAAGGTATGTGGCAGGTGCAGACTACATTTCTGCCAGAATATAACCTGGTCAAACAGCAAGGCTGTCTGCAAACATACACACAGTTTTCTTCAGATGTGTTCTTCTTAAAATGCTATTATTAACCCCTTAGAGGTATATTTCCAACTGGTGTTACTTGGAACTTGTTTAGATTTTCCATGGAAGACAGTAGCAGCAAGAGCTCTCAGTTTACAGCAGGCATGGCCAGCTCACTTCATCATGCCTTTGCAGTATAGTGGACATAAAGAAAGATCTATCTCCACTTTTACAAGTCAAGTTTTTGGTAAAGAATTGTATTATTAAATTCTGTAGGACCTTTTCTCAGAACTCAATGGGGTTATGTTCCTCTGTAATTCCTCTTAAATATTTATGAATATATTGACAATAGGCTGTTACCATTCATCTTTAGGTTATACAAGGATTAGTTTATAGCAAGGAAACACCCAAATCAGTGATGCCAAACCTTTTAGAGAATGTGTGCCCAAACTACAACCAACAATCCACTTATTTACCAGTGACGTTGCCAACATGGCATTTTAAGCTGTGACGTATTACGACCTGTTCTTCAACATCTTTCAATTGTATCATCCCATGAGGCACCAAACAATTGAAAGAAGAGGGAAAAATTCAGACTATAATTGTAGCTCTCTCCAGGACCTCTCGTGACATGAAGAATCGGTGGGTCCAGCAGAAAGACACTCAAAGAAATGCAGTTCTTGTCACAACCTTCCTCACTCTCATGCAGCTCAAACAGCCAATGAGGCGACACTTTAAAATAGTGCACAAGAGCAGAATGCCTTAAGTAGCCTGGGAAAGGAGGAAGATTCACTGTTGGTGAACTCCACCCTGGGGGCAAGGCCGAGTGCCCACAGAAAGGGCTCGAGAGTGCCACTCTGGCCCCCGTGTTTCAGGTTTGCCACCACTGGTAAATGCCATTTATTATACATGCCGCATATTTAAGCAGTTTCATATCCGTGACATATTTGGGATATTCCCATGACAAAAAATTGGCCCCTATTCCACAGGATTGGGCCTACATAAGTTTGTGATTGTTGGGGGTCTCGGTGAGGAGACTCCCACCGATCACGGAAAACGGGGTTCCGATGGGTCTTATGTACTCAGTCAGACCCTAGTCCGCTCCCCGAGATGAGCGGGCTGCCATTCATCCCTATGGAGCTGACCAAGATTGAACGTACACCGAACAATTCAATCATGAACGGAGAAAGACAGAAACCCAGACACCGAGATCATCCTGGGGGAGCAAAGAGGGGTTGACGGGGGTACATCGGATCCCCCGCTCTCTTGATAGTGAGGGTCTGGTACCAATGAGACCCCTATCGAGCAAGCAAGTTAGGCCTATTCTGTGGATAGGGCCTAACTTGTTCTCATGGGAAGACAACCAATTTAAATAGTTGTGCACTGTTGTAAATATTTACTGTGTTTTCAACTTCCTTAGATTTATGCAAAAGTTGTCTTCAGCTGTGACCGCACTACAAACCGTCCTATGCAAGTACAGAAGGGGTATGTAGTATTACATTTTTACCAACAAATATCCTTTAATCTGTTACTTACATTTCCAGATATATGCTTGGCTTACATTCTGTTGATTCCGAATACATTTCATCTGATTTTTTTATTAAAAATCAGCAAACCTCTTTTAAATCGATTTATAAAATGGATTAATTTGTCAAATAGCAAACACAGGCCTCTGTTTTAATCATTGTAGGGCAAACCAAGCAGTTCTGTGTCACAGATGCGACTAAGGATTTGGATTTTCATTGCTAAGCACTCCATGAGAAAGGGATTACTGTGTTTGCAGGATAGTTGTCTTTTAAAGGTAGTCACTTTATTTGGTGTCTCTATGTCGCAGATATGTATCCCTCTCCATGCAAATTGAATATTGGGACACATTTACGTACCACGGGAAAATGCGAAGTGCACGAAAGGCATTGTTGACGATTAAGCACTGTGCGCGCTTCACTAAGATGTGCGCCCGATATTCTGCATGTGTCGTTCCCTGCTCAGGTTCGAAGGAGCCTCACCTTATTCTCTCCTGGTGCCATGTAAAGTGCAATGTCTGCGACACAATGTGAAGTTAATCCCGGCACTCCGTTGCAGTCAGCAGATAGTCCGATTTCACCCCCCCCCATTTCTGTGGCATGAAAGCCAGCGAGCAGCTGCCCCACAATCCGATCACGTGAGACACAGTTAAAGTGCAACCCCGTGGTAAAACCGTCAAAGTGCACAAAGCCGAAAAAACGGGAACCGTTTAGAACGTGTGATCCGCGACCCTTAGTAAATAAGCCCAATTGTTTTCCAATCATAGAACTAGTAACTCCCTGGCAAGATCCAGCTAGGAGATTCCTTAAGCAGTCCCAGAAGAAACAAAAACATAGCATCTCGGAGACCATAACAGAACTTGGTAGGGATAACAGATCAAAAGCTCCAGTCCCTTTGGTGTGTTACAGAGCTTTGCTTATGATTGATTTTACATGTGGGAACTTATATTGACAGGTTTTTAAAAAGAGACAAAGCTAAATAAAATAACATTTTTTTTTTTCCAAGAAAGTAACAGGAAACGAATTAGATCATATAGCACGATGATGCACAGATAAACGTCCTCTGAGCCTGTGGAGTCTGTGAAATTGGTCACACACGGTCTTTTTTTGTTTTACACTAAAATCACAAAAAATCCTCATTGCCAATTTTTACACAACAACTAGAAACTCTCCTTTGTATCGTCCCGCGATGGAGGGTAACCCTCCCCTTGCCCATAGCGATGCACGGCGCCGTGACATTGGGAAAGAAAAGACAGTCGATTGCGAATATAAGCCGTATGCCCACTGTTTTTTTTGTTTTAGTTTTTCCGTCCCCAGTTTAGATTTTTTTTTTTTTTACTTTTGAAGGTATTTTACTATGTATGGAAAAGAAAACCAAACACAACTAAATGTACAGCAAGACACAAAATACACAAGTACACAAATCTTTGTACGCCTGCATACATTTCATGTAAATTAAAAACTTTGTAAAACTTCTTTGTAGGGGAGACATTAATACTATAATTTGAAATGCTTATAATATTGAATCATTAGGAAACCCCCCCCCCAAGGAGATGCTGGTGTGAAGGAACTTGACAACATGAAAAGTGATAGGACTGAAGACCATACAGTGTAAATGTTGTGTAATTTAAGCAGGAAGGAAAAGATTGACAAAGCTGGGAAATTCTAAAGAAAACTTGACAGACCAGAGAAAAGGGTAGGTGTGCAAGTCTTAGCCAAATGAATTGCATTAATTTTGCATATTAAGAAGAGCTTCACATGGTGGAACCTCCCACTCTAGGGCCCCATTTGCCACGACCGTTTTGTGGGGACCGAATATATACGTCTTTGTGATCCCTGTGGCCATTCACACATCGGTACACGGCGAAAAAGATAGAGCATGCTCTTCTTGACCCATGTTACGGCCATGCGACGCTGTTTCTATGAAGAGGGGAGGGGTCAGCAGCTATCTGGCAGCCGGGCGACCATACATTTGTGTGAATGCAGCCTGAAAGCTAGATGCACACAAGGCTTTGTTTTTGGTTGTGTCACTAACTACAACATGACCTTGTGGAAGTCCCCATGGACACATACACAACAAATGTTGTTTCTACAGCCCCATGTAGAGTCAAAACCTGAAATGCGAACTTATAGAACATCCTATTCTAGCTTGTGCTTGTGGTCGTGCAGGCAATTTTTTTGTATTATCATTGGGTTAGTGATGGATATTCTGACCATGGGCCCGTTGTTGCGGCCCACCAAGCTCATTCCATTTGCCAGCAGTCGCCTATAAATTGAAGATTTTGATTTTGCTTTATATTTTGTTTAGATCTTTAATAATATCGAGACTCTAAGGTAGTCTTGAAAGTACTCCGGATGAACACCTTTTCTACGACGCTGATCATAAGATATTTCACATCATGCTGCGTGTGGAGGCTGAAGCTATGTTATCCAGCACAGCCGGAAGGAAACTGACATCTGGATCGCAGGTGTTCTATGCGGGTGCAGAGGGAGACAAACAATAGGCATGGATAGGCCTGAAATTGCGCGTGTAGGTACCAACGGCTGTTGCAGGACAGTCCAAGGTATATGAAGTTCTCCAGGGCTGCTTTGTAACAGGCACCGATTTGGCCTGCCACATTGGACAAAAAAAATTGGCGTTGGAAGGTGGCCAATGCAAAAAGTTTTCATGTATACAAGAAGGTATTTTTCTGATTTTTTTTTTCTTTTTCAGATTTGAGTTTTTTTTTTTGTTTTTTAATTTCTGCAACATAAAGAGTTACCGTAATAAAAGTTCACCAGTAGGGACTACAGACTAGGTGGCCGAAAAATATAAAAGTTTTATATCTTGTAGAAGGACCCCATGATGAAAATAAACGAAACTGGCATGGGCATTAAGGTGCGAAAAATGGTTTTATATTTTATGTAATTTACTTTACGTTCTTAGTTCTTCAAAGCATGTTGCATATTATTACATAATTAAGGAATTATTTGTATCTGCTGTTCTGTTCAGGATGGCGGTGTTGTAAACAATGCTTGGAATACTCTTACATTTGGAGAAGTGGAGGTTCACCATATGGATTACCTACACAAAGAAGTTGTGAAGTGGGAATCTATGAGAGGACAGTCGGACTACCAAGGCCTGCTCCCTCTCATTCGCAGAGCTAAAGGTAACAAGGTTTTTTTGGTATGTGTAATTAATAGGAAAGCCCTTCTTGAAGTTTGGCCAAACCGTGTAAGGTTATAGCCCTAGAAAGCTGTGTTTGTAATTATCTTTATGGCTGCGTTTTCATCTTAGTAGGGACTGTGCACAAAATGAAGACAAGGTTCATAGTTAGGACTGTAGCTGGACTCTTGGAGCACCAGGGGCCCTTATCAAACTGGATATGTTCTTTGATCCCCCACATTCAACACTGCAGCACAGCCTCCCTTTTTAACCTATTCTGTAATATTCAGCAGGAATTATGCTATACAGCAATGAAGGGTAGGAGTTGTGCGTGAATCTCACATAGGAGTACAGATAAAAATACTGGAATATAAAATGCAGTTTTATTCTGCTACAACCGTACACACAAAAGTATGATTAGACATTATCTCAGGGCTGTACCTAACCTGTAAGATTTAATGGTCAAAAATGCTGGTAGCGACGGCAGTCTTAGAAGGATGTAACGTAAATGTAGAGGAAGGGGTCATTCCTTCCCCGTCCCTATAGACATGTAATGGAAGATTTACCATCTTTTAAAAGTGTAGATTAACAGGGCTGCTGCATGCAATATTTACTCTGATATAGTTCATTATGATTACCTGACTAAATGTATGTGTGAAAATACCATTCAGCTTTAACTCTGGGTTTACCGTATATACTCAAGTATAAGCCGAGACCTAATTTTACCACCAAAAAATTGGGAAAAACTATGGACTCGAGTAATAGCCGAGGGTGGGAAATGATTGGTCACAGACCCCCCCCCCCCCCGTATATAGCCAACCAGCCTCCTATAGTAACAGCCAGCCCAGCTTGACCCCCCAGCAGTATACAAGCAGCATGTTGCCAAGCAAATTACAGCCCAGCCCAGCTGCCCCCGCAGTTATACAGCCAGCCCCGCTTGCCCACAGCAGTATACAAGACAGCCCAGTAGCCCCAGGAATATACAGCAAGGCCCAGCCTGCCCCAAGCAGTATAAGCCTGCCCGCCAGTCAATTATACAGCATGCCCCCAGTAGTTACAGCCTGCCCCCAGTTAGTAACAGCCCATGCCCCAGTAGTATACAAGCTTGGACCCCAGTTAGAAGACACTACAGCTGCCCCCTTGTAGTATAAAGCTCTTGACCCCAGTCGGATACAGCCATGAATCATGTTGAACTGCTTGCCACAGTAGTATACAGCACAGCCCAGCATAAAAAAAAAAAAACGTATATACTCACCTCCAGTGGCCGATGTGCAGACGCTGCTCCCCGCTGCTCCATGCGGCTGTCTTCAGGTTCCGCGACGTCTTCTTTCTTCTGGCTGGGCCGCCGCCATTGATCTTCCCGGCAGGCGCTAGTATGACGCGCCGTGCTGACATTAGACTAGGCGCCGCCCCGGGATCAAAATGGGCGGAGGGGAGGAAACAGTTTATTATTTTTAAGTATTTTTTATTTTTATATTGATCGTGTAAAGCCTGCGGCGGAGTTTTCAGCACATTTTTTGTGAGTTGAAAAACTCGGAGTATACACGAGTATATACGGTATAATTTAATAAGAGACTGCAGGTTTTAAAAGGTAAATGAATGGATGTGCGTTTTAAAGGCCGTTGTAGTTGTTTGTAGTGAAATACCAGCAGTAGGATGAGACGTTCGCATGGCACAACCACTGCCCGCTCTCTTATTGTATCACCAAGTTTGGGGTTGAAGCTTTCTCGGATTGCTGCGTTATGAGATGCACCCCTTGGCGTGAAGGATGAGTGTGGTGGAACCAGTGAATGTCATGGCAGCCACAGATTATACCCGCAAAAGAATAAAAGCAATTGCTGAAAAAAAATGTGGAACGAAATACCAGAAAGTAGTGAAGAATGATTATGGAAGATAAAGAAAGAAAGAAAGACTTTGAAGAGAAGTTAGCCGTTGATGAACACATAATATCGGTAATAGTGTTCAACTGACACAAAGCCTGTCATTGATTCCGTCACCCACGCTCTCCCTCCTCAAACTCCATATATACACGCTACCACACCCCATGGACTACTATGGTGGATCAGGATGCAATTAGACACCATCTGCCGCAGCAATTCTGATAGGATTTATATTTATTAGATATTCACCGGTTCATGGTTAATTACAAGTAAAATAATGGACACCATATCAGCAGCCTACTACCTCTTATCATGTATTCACATAACAACCAGAATGTTATTCTTCTAAGGCTCTATCATGTTTGAGCATTACCCCCCCTGTTGCATCTGTAGTTACAGCACAGTACCTTGGCATCTGTTTATAAAGAGAAGGCCTCCATTGGCACGTGTATAAGGCCTTAAATGTATGTGCCTTATGTTTACACTCCACTAGTTAAGATCTAAAGTGAATGTTGAATAGCCAAACTTCTAAGATACCTGTCACCAGAGGCTTATGGCCAAAATTCATATAGTTTTTGGGACAGTCCCAGAAACGTGGTGTGTAAATATCCCGGCAACAAAACTGAGCACAGACACTGCAATAACTGTACATTGCTACCCTGTGGTTGACCAACAGGACAAAGAGTCCCTGCATCATAGAATCTATGATGCAAGGACTCCAGTCTACTGCACTCTGTTGGTCCATAGGTACTCGACCACCAAACCAGGTTTGTTTCCAGGGGCAACCTCCCTTCCCCAAAAACCCCACCGTCCCCCCTACAACCCCCCCGCCGATCCCCACCGAAAGCACGCTAATACTCTCCTTGGCAGCGACTTCATCGCGTCTCTTTGACCAACGACCCCCCCCCGCTCCTTCCTTCCCCACCCCCCCAATACACTGCAACCACGCTTCCCACCCCTCAACCCGCCAACACCCCTCCCCCGAGCACGGAAGGATGCACAAGGTATCCCTACCACGTTTCCAACCTACGGACCTCGCAGCCCCGTTTCAGGAACCCCCAGGGTTTACCACAGCGCCAACCCAACAGACCCCCCCTCACGGTACCCCGCCCCCTCGTCCCCCCAATCCGCGCCCCCCTTTCCGCAGCTTTCCCACCGGCCCCCCCCCCCGTTTCACCCACCGTCGGGCGCCCCGTCGTTTAAACCGCCCCCACCCCTTCCCCCGCCGCCCATTCAGCTTTTCTCTCCCAGCACGCGCGCTCATACCCCAGCCAGTATCCCTCGCACCCACACCCTGCGCCCCCCCCTCATTCCCTCCTAGGCGCCTTGTCAGGTCCATCTCTCACGCCGGCTCATCTGACGTCTCGAGCGGCGGCCGGAGACTCCGCCGCGAGTAATTCTACACCCTGCCTGAAGGGTAAGGTTACATTTCCTGATGAATGATTAACTGTGGTTTATGATCGATTGCCCACATTTCAGTATTTCCTCAGACACAGGACCGACAATGACTTCTACTGACACCATTACTCTAGTAATAGATTTCAGGAAAGGAAAGGGTTTCTGGGATGCACGGCAGCCATTTTTAAGGGACATGATCAGTTCAGGGGGGAGGACGCCCCAGTGGTGGGAGTGAGGAGGAGGGGTGGCCCAGAAAGTGGAGAAAGGGGGGGCCGGAACAATAGAAAGGGGGGCGAGGCGAAGAAGATTCCACCCGGCTTAATAAGGTTCTTAAGCGTAGTGCCCCTCCCCCACCCCCCCCACCACCAGTCACCCAGGAAATAGCGTCGAAAGCAGTCACGAAAAAAACAAAAGGAGAACCGTCGGGCCACCTCTTCCTTCCTGGTCCCTCTCCCTCAATTCGTGCGCTCTTCTGCACTCTACGTCTCCGCCCGGCTCTTTGGGTTTGCCTCTTTTTCCCTACACAAAGAAAGTGCTGGTGGGATCCTCTGGCGCTACTTCAGACGTGTTCTTGTATTTTTTTTTTAAATTCCTTACAGAAAAAAGAAAAAAACGGGAGCAAAAACATTGGGGCAGATTTGTTACCGTTTTTGAAGAACTTTGGTTGTTTAGTGATGAGCACCAAGCACAAACGGGGTGGGGCCTGGGTTGGAGGGGGGGTTGGGACACTTAGGGGGGAGACACGATGGAAAACAAAAGCAACGCTTCGGGGCTGCACGAAAACCTTGGGACATGGTAATCTATTAAAAGGGTCATTCGTGGCCAACTAAATTATGGTATTTTGCCAGAATTTTTGTGCAGCTTTCTGGGTAAAACATAAGGGCCAAACAATTAAAGTAGGAACAAGAGCAGTAGTGATAATATAAACCTCGGTGCATAAGACGTATGGTCTACCCCCTATGAATTTGATACAATTACCCCATTGTGTTATTAAAAGGGACTAACTGATTGTTTTTTTTTGAATTTTGTCTTTTTGACATTACGTGACTGGTATCTCCTCCATTCATTGGTCTGTTTTTCTTCAGGGAAAAATGTCAAAAGTGTCATATATTTAATGATATTGTAATTTAAACAGACAGGAAAGGGTTCAATGTAGGAGAAGTTATATACGACTCTTCCTGATCTTCGGGGAAGGTCATGGGACTCATAGAAGTACATATAATTCGTCCTGATATTCCGGGGATACTGTACTGGCACTCTTAGTAGAAGTTACATATACTCTTCCTGATATTCCTGGGATAATGTATGGGCACTCTAGTAGAAGGACATATACTTTCCCTGATATTCCTGGGTATGTATGGCACTCAGTAGAAGTTATTCTACCCTCCTCCCTGATAGTTCCTGGGATAATGTATGGCACTCCAGTTCCAGAAGTTATATATACTTTCCTGATATTCCTGGGATAAAGTATGGCATCCAGTAGAAGTTACATATACTGTTCTTGATATTCCTGGATAATGTTTGGCACTCTAGTAGAAGTCTACATATACTCTTCCTGATATTCATGGGACAATAAGGTATGGGCACTCCCAGTACGAAGTTTATATATTCGTCCTGAATTCCTGGGAGGATAATGTATGGCACTCCCAGTTAGAAGTTATCTATACTTTCTGATTATTCTTGGCAGAAGGTTGCGCACTCTCCAGTAGAAGTTATATTATTTCTGTAGTCCTGGCGATTAAGTATGGCACAGTAGAAGAAGTACCATATTAATATTCCTGATATTCCTGGGATACAGATGGTTGTCCAGGAGAAGTACAGCCTACTGTTATTGATATTCGCTGGGATACAAGTTACTGCCCTCCAGTAAAGTTACATATACCGTCTCATTGGATATTCATGGGCAAATGTTATCGGACGTTCACGTAGAGCCTTAAATTGTTTTCCTGTATATTACTGGGATAAAGTATGGCCAGTACAGTTCGGGTACTCTTCCTGCATATTCTGGGTTATTATGGTACTTGATCTAGTTTAGTAAAAAAAGGACGCTACTGCACCATAACCATGATGGTTGGTGGTAGACGGTCATGGCTGCCGGCTATAATATCAATACTGGCTACCATATCTTATTTAGCTAAATGATTGTGAAACCCCATAGGTGTAATTTGGTTCAGGTTAATAATAATGGACATGTCTTATGAAGACCCTACTCATAAGTTAAAGAAATCTCCACATGTTTTGCGCTAGAACACTTATACATTTATTTTACCTTATTCAGTCAGCTTGTTTTATATTGGTGTACGATTTGGAACTGTTATTACACAAATTTAAAAATACTTTAGCAGCCAATATATTGCTGTTGTATTTATTTTACTATATTATACTAGCTACATTACAACATTACATATAACATACTGATCGAAAAAATATAACTCATATGTGATAAAAGGTATAAAATTTACTGTGAATTAATAAATGTTAAAAAACTAAATTCTGGACTATTAATTTAAATATTATAACGCACACAACAAGTACACAATTGATACCTGATGCCAAACGTGGGACCAATTGATCCAAGGTATTAAATGCGTTAGCTTCCCAATTGTAATGCAGATAATACACGTCAACCAATTGTGTTAGGGAGACGCAGCGAATAGAGGATCCCTTGGGTGGAAAACCACCCAGTTACAGTTAGAAACCACCAGGGTGCGCTGCTTGCCGCATGAAATGAAAAGCATCGGAACGCGCTGGTGCGAGTGGAGTTAACCTGGCTGGGCTGAAGTTCAGTGAAGGTACAGTGCAAGTCCGTGAAGATTTTTTGTTTCTCAACCAAAAAGAGATTGGGCACTGCCACTGGTATGAACTGAGCCAAAGTGCAAAAAATTAAGAAATGGAAGAAAAGAAACGGGAGCCACCGATATGGCAAAAACAGTATCAAACTTAGTAAGTATGAAGGAGTGATATACATACAAACAGACACCGACAATGAAAAGCAATTAAAGTTGTGTAACACAGTAGACAATCAACCCCCAATTTTTAAGGGTATGGGCATAGAAATGCCCCCAACCGGGAAAACCCCCAGCTTGTCCAAAAAACCACCACCCAAAAGAAACCCCACTGGTAGACAATGAAAAAAAAATTTGGTTGTATAGGTCAGGAGCAGCCTGACTGTGAAAGAATAAAATACTAATACCAGCAGGTAAGAATGGAGCGGAGTAGGCAGATGCAACGGGGCGAGGGGAGGGGTGGGTTTTAAATTTTGTAAATGCAGGGCGGGTTTTTCTAAAATCCGCTCGGGTTTTGTTCGCGCCAAGAACCGACTTTCCGTCGAGGGCAGCGACTAGCGTCGACCCCTGCGCCACCAAACCGCCTTGCGTTTCCCTGCGCCAAAAACCCCCGGCGGGCAATGCACGGGAAAATCTGCTGCAAATCGGAAAAATTCGGCGGTGCGGTAGCCCCGGGTGAACACGTTGGAAAACTAGAATCGCGGCACCTTAGTAAAGGACCCCACAATGTTATCAGATAACAAGGTCACTAAGTCTCTTTAATAACCGTCGTAAAGCTTGAGCCCTGAGATTTGTGGATTATGACAACAGACTTCTCACAACCTGACATCAGGAGTTGGAAAAAAAGTAGAATAAGTAAAATTACTCTATATCAGTCCTTTACCTATTCAGTCTCTATTTTCAAATCATTATATCTTTTAGTAAATGTGCTCCATTTGTGCAGCACATTTACCCAGAAAGAATTGGTTAGGTTGTCGTGTAGGTCAGAGAGATATGCCATTATTTTGGGACAATAAGAACTTATTATACAAGATTGCACACAAACATAAGGTCAGTTAACATTGAATACATTTTTCCATCCAGGATTTGGAATGCCATAAATCAGAAAAGGAAACTAAACACAATCGATGTACAAATTATATCTATATATTAGTCTCTGTAAGCCCCTCCTTAACTTTAATCCCTTTGGAAAGCCATGCTGATTGTGAGAGAGCTAATCGGACAGAGCCACTTTCCATTCCGGGTCCGTTTGCTGATTAGACAGTACCGATCCCCCTGCCGCTAATACATCCATGATCCATTGTACATTCGAAGGCAGGGAGAGCTTGGATTTTTTTTTGTTCTATACACCAAATAGCATATATAACATGTTACCTATATTGTATGGGTCAGTACGGTTATGGCGATATCCCATTTATGTAGCTGTTTTATGTTTGACTTGTTCTACAGAATAAAAACTCATTTAGAGAGGAAAATCCCTCGAGTTTGCATTGCCGTCTACTAGGTGGTATAAAATTTTTATTATTTTGTTGAGTAAGCTGTTTAAGAGCTTATTATTTGTGGGATGAGTTGTACTTTTTATTTGTATGCATTGGTAAATGTGACCTTTTAATCACTTTTTATGGATGTACAAAAAATGATAATTTTTGCTGTGTTTTTTATTTGTATTTAAAGGGTTCACCTTAAGTGTTAAGCAAAGATTTTAATTATTGTACGGGTTGTTATGGACATGGCTGTTTCTGTGGTTATTTTCAAGTTTTATTGTGTTTGGGAGTATTAACGCTATATGGGACTATTATAATGATTATTATTATTATTATTATTAGGGGACTTTTATTTCATATAAAACATTTTTAGCTTAGCATTTCATGAAAACTTTGTAAAAAAAAACCCCAAAACATTATTAATATAAAAATAAAATACATTTACATAATATTTTATAGTACACCAAATATGCATCAGCAAATACTTGCAATAAACAGTCTATTTTATAGTTCATCCTTTATCCAAAGTAAGACAGACTTTTAGAGACTTTGTCCATTGCAAAATCAGTTACACATGGTCTAATGTGTAGCCTGGGCTCCCTTTACACAATAACAGTGTTAATCTGCTAAAGTGATGTATTATTTTTTTTACCAATGTTGTTAATACCTGCTATGTATAAGTAAATGATTCATCTTTCTATCTGAACTTTACTAACTATTTTTGGCACTGTGACCATTAGTGTAAAGTCTAAATCCACATGTAACATTAAGTTACAATTAGTATATACAATTAGTATATTACAATATGGTTCAGTCATACATTAGACTTCTTGCTGACAGAATAAGGTAGGATAAATGAAGAAGCAGCAGCAATCCAAAACTATCTAAAAGGAAGTACCCTAATTCTTTATTCACCAAATGGCATAGCAGCAACATTTTGACTCTCAATGGGGGACATGTATAACTCCTATTGCTTCCTTTTTATTTTTTTTGTGCAAATTTTTGTGCGACTTTTTGCAGTTTGCAAATTTTTAAACGTAAAATCAAGCACCAAAGCTTGCCGCCTGAAGGATTTAATGCAGTGTGCCGGATTTATCTTTGTAGCCCAGATGTTTGTGCAACTTGTGAGACTTTTGGGCATTCTTGTGCCTAAATAAGTCGCAAAACAGTGCATGCTAGACCCAGACTAACCTTTGGTAAACTACTATTTGGGACTAAAAAGTCGCACACAACAAAAAGTCCTAAAAGTGAGACTAAATGGGCAACTCATCACATGTATCACAAAGTAAAAAAAACCTGAAGATACATTGCAATGATTAAGTAGGACGACTTCAGGAAACTTGAAAAAGTGGCAGCCGCAAAACTATGATACATGTGTGTTTTTCAAGCAAGACTGGAGGACATCTATCTTTATTTTGATCTGTGTTTTATCTGTTCTTTTTGCAGGTTTTTTGAGTTTTTGGGACTTTTTTGTTGCATTTTTGTGACTATGCCAGGGTCTTAAGTAGTTAGCTGGTGGTTGTGTCTGTTGCAGTGTTTCTTTCCAAGACAGATGTTTTCTTTGTTTTGCGATTTTTTAGGTACAAATAAGAGACTTTTTTGGTGCAAAATGAAGTACAATTAACCCATGCTTAGTTCCATACATGCACCATAGTCGCAAAAAAGAAAAAAACAACTGCAAATCAGAAACAAAGGGAAAAAAACAGACATGTATCAATACTGCAAATTTAGAAAGATATTAGAACTGCTGAAGTATCCAGCCTTCACCCAAAAAGTAGCAAAGGAAAACAAATGATACATGTGCTCCACTGAGAGTCGAAATGTTACTGCTATGTTTGCATAGTTGTATACTGCATAGTTTATCCTGCTGACTATGGATCCCTGGATGGCGCACACCCACCATAACTAGTTGGCAGTTTGAGGCATTATAAAATGGTACTGAGAACAGCGACCAAACTGCAGCTAACTCCAACACATTTCCAGATTGCAATAATTTATATATTTGTCTTTTATCATAAAATTTGGTGGACTGCTTCGCAATGATCTTGCGCCAGTTTTATCCATGTTCATATGAATGAGTCTGATGATTTATGGCACCTACAAGATATAAAGATCTGAGCAGTCTGGTTACAATGGGATGTAAAATGGGATTCTATAACATAGGACACAGCAATAGAGGAATATACTCATGTACTTCTATAGAGTGTCATATGTCCATGTACTGTGCCTTCTGTAACCTAAGACCCTGCTACATAACAGAGCATCATCTACACACTAGCTGTTTGTATAGGAGACAACAATATGAAGGATGGTATTACTCACTGGTACAGAGCCCCTTGGTATGGATGGCATGGCCAAAAACAGCATGAACACAAAGTACATCAAGACAATGGCATGTGAGGCATTATCACAGGGTAACCCCAAAAATGTCAAAAACAGCTTGAGAGCCTCTGGGAGCAGCAGACCCAGAGCCAGGGTAAGCCCCAGGGAAAGCAGCACCAGCAGGGTAGTCCTCAGACTGGACACTGGCAGTGCCATCTCTCCTCTCACATCCAGTAGCTGTACTGTAGCTGTTTCCTGAGCTTATTATACGGAAAGGAGGAGCTGGAGACTGAGCAGATCACTTCCGAGGGAGAGCACTACTACTACACCCCTCCTCCTCCTCCACTGTGCAAGTCAAGGGCAGGTTCAAGTAGCAGTTTGGGCAAGCTCAGGTTTGTATGAAAAGAGCCCTATATAAAGTTTATGTGGCATTGTAAAGCTTGTTGTATGTGTAGCTAAAATGTCTGCGGCACCTCTGTGTGTATACAGTATTGTCCTGTACTGGTGCTGCAGCCTCCATTACTGAGCCTCCTGGTGCTTCTAGCATTCCTGCACATGCTCTCTAACATGACGTGGCCCCACAGAAATACAGTCATTTATTATTAGGACTACATTATTATTAGGTGATATGTGTAGAATTGCAGCATGTGGTACATTTGTGCCTGTAAAAGACCTAATAACTAATTGATAATACTGACAGGCTTTTTAGGATGAGGGTGTTGAGAAGAAGAAAGTAGCAAAGGGATCTAATGAGATGAGATATTTGAAAGAATAGAGGCAGGATTTGTTAGTTTGATACATTTAAAGGATTAAAGTGAACCTGTCTTCAGGATCAGACATTGTCAACTGAACTGCTATTAAAAAGCATATGGGAACCTGTCATTAGGTGAAAAGGTGTAATCCTGATGACAGGTTTGCTTTAAACAGCTATCCAATATATTGCTGCGCTCTCACCTCTCCCTGTTCTCCAGATGTCTGCAGATCTGTGCATTGTGTGAATTCTCATCATTGTGGGTTCTGGGCTCCTTCAGCTTACACTACGCTGCTCTATTCCCTTATCAAACTAGAAGGCCCACACTCCAACACATTATCACTACCAGTGATCAGCAGATAGAGAGCTAAACTACCACTCCCTGTCTATACACTGCAGTCAGTATGTGCCTCAATCTTGCTATGTTCCCTATTCCTTCTCCCACTGCTCTCACCCTACAGCAGGTGCACTGAGATGCTGTAGATGCTTCTTCTCGTGGCAGTGACACTGAGCCTCAGGGCTGTGGAGTCACAGTTGCTGACCATTTTAGTGGAAATAGAGTTCTGATAAAATGGACCAAACTCGACTCTAACATTATATAATAAATTTGTACAGTTTGATTAAAGCACTGAATATTTTTTATTTAAATTTGGAAAATGATGAGATGTCCTTTAAATGTTTGTTCTATTCCTGCTGTAAGGATTTAGGCAAGGGATTAACAATCTGTATTGGTCCTACTACTCAAATTTAAGGGGCCGCACCAGTAACCTACGCCCTAGATGTACCAACAACTACAGTACAGACCAAAATGCCATCTCAGAAATTATGAATACAACAGTACATCAATGAATACCACCCCAGCAACCAAATACTGCATTCAGAGCAGATAATAATAATGGAGACCCCAAATCAGACAATGATAATAGTAATACTGGAGACCTCGGAGTAGGAATGCACAATGCATGCAAATTTTCGATACCTTTTTGTTTTCAAAAAGCTAAAATGTTTTGAGACTGCACATGATTACTGCTCCACCAATCTGTGGGAAATTACATCCTGAGGGAGGGCAAAGGAAACAGCAGGGAGATCCTGTGCTGTGGCGCTTAGGGTATTTAACCCCTCCTTTAACCCCTTCCCGTCGTCTTCATCATTGAACCTGTCCCGCTATCTCCCTTCACGGTCATCGATGGATATAGCTGATGCTGAGCTGATGCCGGCAGTGTAACACCTGCAGCATTTAAAGGGAACCTACCACCACATATCTACCTATAAAGGTAGATCGGGTGGTAAGTACATCTATAGGACGTGACAATAGCCCTTTTAAGGGTTAATCCTCACGTCCCCACAATCTTTTGCTAACTTTTATTTTAAGGGTTAATCCTCACGTCCCCACAATCTTTTGCTAACTTTTATTTGGCAAATATGTATATTTTCTAAAGCGGCTACTGGAGCGTGGAGTAGCTGAAGCTGTGGCTTCTCGGACGAGGGCGCGTAGCTACGAGGAGCTGCACGCCGAAGATTTTTGGTGTAGCCTCAGCTCTTGCTACTTCACACCCCAGTAGACGCTTCAGAAAATTTACATAGTGAAAAGTTAGCAAAAGATTGGGGACGTGAGGATTAACCCTTAAAAAGGGCTATCCTCATATCCTTAGATGTACCTACCACCGATCTACCTTTTAGGTAGTACATGTAGTGGTAGGTTGCCAGATGATGGCATATCAGTGGCAGATAAGCACCACTGAGCTAATGCTGGCAGTGTAGCACCTGTGCACTAAATTCCTTCTGTCGCCCCCCCCCCAGAAAAAAAGGGAAAATTGTCACCCCCTCCACATAAGACCTAGACGACTTTATGGTATTTGCTGAATCGTTAACCGGATCCCAACAGTAGCGAATACTTGCCTATGATTTATTGGAACCTGCATCACGGAAAAAAGAAGATCCAACGCTGTTTCCCTAGTTTGGTTTTCATAGTCACGTACCACTCGCCGCAGATAACAAAGCATGTTACTGTGCTATTCGCACAGAATTGGATTCTGGTCTACAACCCCCGCCCTTTCCCCCACCACCAATTCACTTCCCTCCTAAGTGAGAGTTATACCTCTTGTCCGTACCCAGCGCCGCACGCGCCACCTCCCCTCTCATCACCTCCCCCCCCCCCACCTCCCCTCCACTTTTTACACCCTAGACGCCCGCAGGTGTTTTATATCCCTATTGCCAAAGTATAAAAAAGTAAGAAAAAAGTATAGGACATTATGTATGGCTGAATCTATGACCGAATTGACATGAAGACAAGGAGGCTTAGTATGTGCAACCCCCAACCGCCAGCACCGCCGTCCAAATCTTCCGATCATAAGTATGAATGATTTCCAACCCCCCGACCCTATCGACACGCGCACAAAAAATTAGTTAATTAATTTGTATTAGTGGCGGAGCACTCACAGCAACCTTTAAAAATGTCTCTCATCCTGACCAAAAATGTAAGTACCTTACATGCCGGTACATTGACAGGTAAAAACTGCTACATCTTTCTAGAGCCAACGGGCTACTGAAATTAGCTGTCTCCTTTCCTTGGTGTACTACGAATGTTGGGAGCAGTGCTGATTTTGCACTATAAGACGACTGTTCTTGTGTTGTTAAAAAGTATTGAGACTCAATATTACTTATCAGTGCCAACCTACCTTAGAGCAGAGAACTACACTAATGGAAGACCCCAGAATAGACAAATACTGCAGAAAAATACTCCTCTTTCCTGCCTTTTCTTCTGACCAACCAATCCCCTCTGTGATCTGGACGTTATCGCCCGTTCCACCAAACTGTTCACTTCCCCCATGTTCCTCCCGCACACAGAAATGCTGCAGAAGGAGAAAGCTATTTTCACCTCACTGCTATGACCAGTGAGACAAAATACTCAGGAGTCACCTGCTAGAAAAGGGAAGAAGATACTCTGAGTTAAACGAAAGCAAAAGGACTATGAACTTATTACCTAATTATTATACTAACGACTGTGTAAATATACAGGCTGAGAGTATGGCTATTATGTAATGATAACCATTAGTACATTTATCTCATACGATAGCATAACCAGACTGGAATATCACTTTATTAGGAGCTAACTTACTGAACCCTTATGTGCTACTGAGGGCCCGTAACTGGTATCTAAGATCAGAATAAGAATATAGCACGGGGTATTCTTTTATAGGACTCAAGGTGAAGTAACTGATGAGAGAGAATCTGGCTGCCAGGGAGCGCCTGCTTCAACTATCCCCGGCCAAGGACCACAAGTACTTCAGGGGACATACTAGTTATACAAAGGGTATGTGGTCCAGGTGCAGACTACAATTTATGCCAGCATAATTAACCTGGTTCATATCACAGCAGCTGTCTGCAAACATACACACAGTTTCTTCAGAGTTGTTCTCTAAAATGCTAGTATAACCCCTTAGAGGTATAATTTTTCCAACTGGGTGTTACTTGGAACTTGTTTAGATTTTCCATGGAAGTACAGTAGTCAGCAGCAAGAGCTCTCAGTTACCGCAGGCATGGCCAGCTACTTCAGTCATGCCTTTGCAGTTATAGTGGACATAAAGAAAGATCTATCTCACTTTTACAAGTCAGTCGTTGGTAAGGAATTGTTATATTAAATTCTGTAGGACCTTTTTCTCAGAGATCAAGTGGGGTTGGTTATGGTCCTCTGTAGTCACCTCGTAAATATTTATGAATATATTGACAATAGGATGGTACCATTCATATTTAGTCTATCACAGGGTAGAATATAGGCAACGAAAAACACCACTCTAAACAGTGATGCCAAACACTTTTTTTTAGAGACTGTGTGCCCAAAACACAACACAAGAAATCCACCTTTTACCGTGAAGTGCCAAATGGAATTTTAAGCGTTGTTGACTTATTACTACCTGTTCTTCAAACAATCTTTCATTTTATCATCCCCCGGAGGCCACCAAATCCCAATGAAAAGAAGGAGGGCAAAATTCAGAATATAATTGTAGCTTCTCCTCCAGGGACCTCTCTGTACAGAAGATGGGGGGTCCCGCAGGAAGACATCCAAAGATAAGCAGCTTACTGTCAACACCTTTCTCAACCTGCTCACTGCCAGCATCCAAACATCGCAAATGAGGTGCGACACTCTTTACAAAGTGTGCCAAGAGCTAAGCATCCTTTTACGTAGCTGGGACGCGAGTGGAAGGAGAGATACGATCACTATTTGGTGACCTCCACCCTGGGGTGCCAATGGGACATGAGGGCCACAGAGAGAGGAGGCACTCGAGAGTGACCACCTCTGGCCCCCGGTCATAGGTTTGCAACACTAATGGTATGTCCATTATTTATTACATGCGAATTTGTTCAGACCAGATTTGCCTATCCTGGTGTATCATATGTGGGATATTTCCCATGAATAAAAAAATATTTGGCCCCCATCCAAGGATTGGGCCTATCAGTTTGTGTGATTGTTGCGGGGTCCGGTGATTGGTTCCCAAAGATGTATACGGAGAACGGAGGGTGGATGGAGGTCTCTTATGTACGCTCCGTCAGACCCCTAGCTCGCTCCCCGAGATGAGCGGTGCTGACCAGTTTCATCCCTATGGAACGATGCATAAAAAACGATGGAAAACGTAAAAGAAATCCTCCATACATGAAAGGAGGAAGAAACCAAAGACCACGAGATAATCCATGCGGGGGGGGAGAAAAAGGGGGTAAGGCAGGGCAGGGTACATCGGATCCCGTCCCTCCCGCCTCTCTCTTGATCTGTGAGGGTCTGGTCTCAGACACTGAGGACCCCTATCGCTCAGCAAGTTAGGCCCTATCTAGTGGTTGGTAGGGCACGCTATGTTCTATGGGAAACCAATTTAAATAGACACTCTGTTTGTAAATATTACTGTGTGTTTTCAAAACTTCCCTTGGAAAAAAATTTCTGCAAAAGTGTCTCAGCTGTGACCCCCAAAAAGAGCATACACAAGAAACAAGTAAAGGATGTTATCCTAGTTGCAAATGGTCAAACCAGAAGGGGTAGTAGATATGACATTTTACCACAACTATCCTTTATCTAGTTACTTACATTTTTCCAGATATATTGCTTGGCTTACATTCTGTTATCCAATACATTCTTCATCTGATTTTTTTTTCATAAATAATCAGCAAACTCTTTTAACTCTGATTATAAAATGGGATAATTTGTCAAATAGCAAAAACACAGGCCTCTGTTTAATCATTGTAGGGAAACCAAAGCAGTTTTGTCACAGGATGCGACTCAGGATTGGATTTTCAGTTGGCTACCTAACATTAGCACCTCCATGGAAAAGGATTGACTGTGTTTTCAGGATGTCTTTTAAAGGTATATGTCACTTTATGGGTGTGCTCTAGGTCAGCAGAGTTATCCATCTAAACCAAGCAAGCTGTGGCTTCTCGGACGAGGGCGCGTAGCTACGAGGAGCTGCACGCCGAAGATTTTTGGTGTAGCCTCAGCTCTTGCTACTTCACACCCCAGTAGATGCTTCAGAAAATTTAGCAAAAGATTGTGGGGACGTGAGGATTAACCCTTAAAAAGGGCTATCCTCATATCCTTTAGATGTACCTACCACCCGGTCTACCTTTATAGGTAGACATGTAGTGGTAGGTTCCATTCAAATACCTTTGGACCACCCCATGATTGGCACCTTCTCACTCAGTGGCAGATAAAGCCACCACTGAGCTAATGCTGGCAGTGTAGCACCTTTTGCACTTAAATTCCTTCTGCACCCCCCCCAGAAAAAAAGGGAAAATTGTCACACAAACCTAGACATTAGGTATTGCTGTATCTGTAAGACCATAAGCTGATAATACGTATATTATTGACCTGCACAAGGAAAAAGAAAATAAAAAATGTTTACCTATTTCGTTTTATATAAATGTAAAAATAGAAAGTGATAAAAACTTACTGTATCTATTCCACAGTGTACTGGTATAAAACAGCATTTCCCTCAAAAAATAATCCCTCAATCAAAAGTGTTATTTCCTTTGGAAGACGGCGACGCAAAAACTATACATTTTTCACCACATTAGGTTTTATTTTGCAAAATGTATAAAAAGTAAGAAAAAAGATAGAAATATGGTATGGCTGAAATCCTACTGACCGATTGAATGAAGGTAAAATTAGGCTATATGGTGAACACCAAGAGAAAAAAAAGTCAAAATCTAATTAGTATTGATATATCCTAACCCCCTCCCCAAAAAATTAGTTAATTAATTTGATCATTAGTGCAGCCACTACAAACCTTAAATGATCTCATCCTGCAAAAATAAGGCCTTACATGGTACATTGACACTAAAAAATGTTATATCTTATAGAGCCAACGGGCTATGCATAGCCTCCTGGTGTACTACGAATGGAGCAGATGCTTTGCACTATAATGACGCTATTTTTCTTTTGTGAAAAGTTATGAGTACAAATTCTGATATCAGTGCCAACCTACCTTAGAGCAGAGAACTACAATAATGGAAAGACCCCAGAATAGACAAATACTGCAGAAAAAAATACTCCTCTTTCCTGCCTTTTCTTCTGCCACCCATCCCCTCTGTGATCTGGCTTTCCAGCCTGTTACACTGTCTTCCCCCATGCTTCCTCAGCAACAGAAATGCTGCAGAAGGAGAAAGCCTATCTTCACCTCCTGCTATGACCATTGTGGACAATAATACTCAGGAGTCACCTGCTAGAAAGGCAGAAGATACTCTGGAGTAGACGAAAGCAAAAGGCTATGAACTTATTACCTAATTATTAATACTAACGGACTGTGTAAATATTACAGGCTGGAGAGGCTATTATGTAATTGATAACCATTAGTACATTTATCTCATAGATAAGCATAACAGACTGAATTATCACTTTATTAGGAGCTACTTACTGAAGACCTATGTGCTACTGAGCAGTAACTGTATCTAGATCAGATAAATAAGAGACAGGTTTATTTCTTTTTATAGGACTCAAGGTGAAAGTAACTGATAGAGAGAATGCTGGCTGCCAGGACCTGTCAACTCCCACAAGACACAGTACTTCAGGGACCATACTAGTTATACAAGGTATGTGGCAGGTGCAGACTACATTTCTGCCCAGAATATAACCTGGTCATACACAGCAAGGCTGTCTGCAAACATACACACAGTTTTCTTCAGATGTGTTCTTCTTAAAATGCTTATAACCCCTTGGGTATATTTCCAACTGGTGTTACTTGGAATGTTTAGATTTTCCATGAAGACTTAGCAGCAAGAGCTCTCAGTGTTACAGCAGGCATGGCCAGCTCACTTCATCATGCTTTGCAGTATAGTGGACATAAAGAAAGATCTATCTCACTTTACAAGTCAAGTTTTTGGTAAAGAATTGTATATTAAATTCTGTAGGACCTTTCTCAGAACTCAATGGGGGTTATGTTCCTCTGTATACTCTCTAAATATTATGAATAATTGACAATAGGACTGTTACCATCATTAGTCTATAACAGGCTAGATAGTATAGAACGAAATCACCTAAATCAGTGATGCCAAACCTTTTAGAGACTGTGTGCCCAAACTACAACCAAAATCCACTTATTTACCGTGAAGTGCCAACATGGCATTTTAAGCTGTGACTTATTACTACCTGTTCTTCAACATCTTTCAATTGTATCATCCCCCTGAGGCCACCAATACAATTGAAAGAAGGAGGGAAAATTCAGACTATAATTGTAGCTTCTCTCCAGGACCTCTCTGTACATGAAGAATGGTGGGTCCAGCAGGAAGACCTCCAAAGATAATGCAGTTCTGTCAACACCTTCTCACCTCTCCTGCAGCTCCAAACAGCCAATGAGGCGACACTTTAAAATAGTGCCAAGAGCAGCATCTCTTAAGTAGCCTGGGAACGGAGGAAGATTCACTGTTTGGTGAACTCCACCCTGGGGCAATGGCCTGAGTGCCCACAGAAAGGGCTCCGAGTGCCACCTCTGGCCCCCGTGTCATAGGTTTGCCACCACTGGTAATGTCCATTTATTTATACATGCGCATATTTCAGCAGTTTCATATCCTGTGTACATATTTGGGATATTTCCCATGAAAAAAATTTGGCCCTATCCACAGGATTGGGCCTAAGTTTGTCATTGGTGGGGGTCTCGGTGATGAGACTCCCACAGATCACGAAAACGGGGGTCCGATGGGGTCTTATGTACCTCCGTCAGACCCCTCGTCGCTCCCCGAGATGAGCGGGCTGCCACATTCATCCCTATGGAGCTGACCAAGATTGAACCGTACCCGACAATCTCCATCATGAACGGAGAAACCCAGACACGAGATCATCCTGGGGGAGCAAAGAGGGGTCTGACAGGGGTACATCGGATCCCCCGCTCTCGTGATCTGTGGGGGTCTGGTCTCACCACTGAGACCCCTATCGATCAGCAAGTTAGGCCCTATTCTGTGGATAGGGCCTAACTTGTTCTATGGGAAAACCAATTTAAATACTTGTTGTAAATATTACTGTGTTTTCAAACTTCCCTTAGATTTCTGCAAAAGTTGTCTTCAGCTGTGACCTCACCTACAAACCGTTCCTATGCAAGTCAACCAGAAGGGGTATGTAGTATTACATTTTACCACAACTATCCTTTTATCTGTTACTTACATTTTCCAGATATATTGCTTGGCTTACATTCTGTTTATTCCTAATACATTTTCATCTGATTTTTTTTTCTAAAAATCAGCAAACCTCTTTTAACTGCTGATTTATAAAATGGATAATTTGGCAAATAGCAAACACAGGCCTCTGTTTCATCATTGTAGGGCAACAAAGCAGTTCTTGTCACAGGATGCGACTCAGGATTTGGATTTTCATTGGCTAAGCACCTCCATGGAAAAGGATTTACTGTGTTTGCAGGATGTCTTTTAAAGGTATGTCACTTTATTTAGTGTCTCTATGTCGCAGATTTATCCCTCTCCATGCAAATTGAATATTGGGACACATTTACTTACCCGGTCCTGCGAAGTTCACGAAAGTGCATTGTCTGACGATAATGCACTGTGCCGCGATTCACTAAGATCGTGCGCCCGATATTCTGCATGTGTCGCTTCCCTGCTCAGGTTCGACGGAGCTCACCTTCTTCTTCCTGGTGCATGTAAGTGCAATGTCTTGCGACACAATTTGAAAGTTAAATCCCGCACTCCGTCTGAGTCAGTCAGATCGTCCGATTTCACCCCCCCCATTTCTGTGGCATGAAAGCCAGCGCAGCTGCCCCACAATCCGATCACGTGAGACACAGTTAAAGTGCAAACCCCTGTTAAATACCTGTCAAAGCTGCACAAATGCCGAAAACCGGGAACCGTCTTATGAAAGTGTGATCCGCGACCCTTAGTAAATAAGCCCAATTGTTTTCAAATCATAGGAACTAGAACTCCCTGGGAAAGATCCAGCTAGGAGATCCTTAAGCAGTCCCAGAAACCAAAAACATAGCATCTCGGAGACCATAACAGAACTTTGTAAGGATAACGATCAAAAGCTCCAGTCCCTTTCTTGTTGTGTTACAGAGCTTTGCTTATGATTGATTTATACAAGTGGGAACTTATATTTTGAACAGGTTTTTAAAAATAGACAGCTAAATAAAATAACATTTTATTTTTTTTCCAAGAAAATTAACAGGAAAGAATAGACTCATATAGCACGATGATGCACAGATAAACGTCCTCTGAGCTGTGGTCAGTCTGTGAAATCTGGTCATCACACGGGTCTTTTTTTTTTTACACTAAAATCACAAAAATCCTCATTGCCACTTTTTTCCACCAAAAACTAGAAACTCTCCCTTTGTATATGTTCCCACGCGATGGAGAGGAGGAGTGACCCCTCCCCTTTCCATAGAGATGCACGGCGCCGTAAAATTGGGAAAGAAAGGGCGGTCGTGCGAAAATAGCCTTATGCTACAGCGTTTTTTTCTGTTTTAGTTTTCCTTCCCCAGTTTAGCTTTTTTTTTTTTTTTTTTTTTACTTTTGAAGCATACTAGTTTTGAAGGTATTTTACTTCTGTATGGAAAGAAAACAAAACACAAATAAATGTACAGAAAGACACAAAGTACACAAGTACAAAAATGCTTGTAATGCCTGCATACATTTCATGTCATAGTAAAAACTTTGTAAAACTCTTTGTATGGGAGACATTAATACATATAATTTGAAATGGCTTTATAATATTGAATCATAGGACAAGGGAGATGCTGGTGTGAAGGAACTTGACAACATGAAAAGTGATAGGATGAAGACCATACAGTTAAATGTTGTAAAGCAGGAAGAAATTGACAAAGCTGTGGAAATTATAAAAGAAAACTTGAAAGACCCAGAAAAGGGTAGGTGCAAGTATTAGCCAAATGAAATTGCAATGTAATTGCTATATTAAGAAGAGCTGTCACATGTGGAACCTCCCACTCTAGGGCCCCATTTGCACGACCGTTGTGGGGACGATATATACGTCTTTGTAGATCGCTGTGGCCATCCGACATCGGTACACGGAGAAAAGATAGAGCATGCTCTATCTTGACCCATGTTTACGGCCATGCGGCGCTGTTTTCTATGAAGAGGGGGGGGGGCAGCAGCTCTGTAGCCGGGCGAGCATACATTTGTGTGAATGCAGCCTAAAGCTATATGCACACAAGCATTGTTTTTGGTCGTGTTCACCAACTACAACATGACCTTGTGGAAGTCAATGGACACATACACACAAATGTTGTTTCTACAGCCCCATGTATGAGTCAACAACCTGAAATGCTAATTATAAAGCATTCCTATTCTATCTTGTGCTCGTGGCTCGTGCAGGCAATATTTTTTGTATTTTCATTGGTTAGTGATGGATATCTGACCATGGGCCAGTTGCTTGCGGCCCACAATTGCTCACTTCCATTTGCCAGTAGCCTATAAGATTGAAGATATTTGATTTTTGCTTTATATTTTGTTTAGCTCTTTAATAATATCGAGACTCTAAGGTAGTCTTGAGAGTACTTCTGATGCAACACCTTTCTACGGCGCTGCATCATAAGAATATTTCCACGTCCTGCTGGTGTGGAGGCTGAGCTATGTTATCACAGCCCAGCCCGAAACTGACATCTGGGATCGCAGGTGTCTATGCGGGTGCAGAGGGAGCCACCCATCGGCACCTTGCGGCTGCAATTGCAGGGTGCCAACGGTGTTGCAGGACAGTCCAAGGTCTAGTGAAGTTCCCCAGGGCTGCTTGTAACAGGCACCTATTTGGCCTGCCACATTGACAAAAAAATTGGAAGGTGGCAATGCCAAAAGTTTTTAATTATACAAAGAAAGGTCATTTTTGATTTTTCTTTTCAGATTTGTGTTTTGTTTTTTTTTAATTTACTGCACATAAAGAGTTACAGTAGGGCCATACAGCTAGTGGCCGAAAAATATAAAAGTTTTATATCTTGTAGAAGGAAATTATGAAAATAAAAGAAAAATGGCCTGGGCATTAAGGTGGAAAATGTGTGTTTTCTATTTTATGTAATTTATTTACTTTCTAGTTCTTCAAAGCATGTTGCATTATACATAATTCAGGATTTTTTTTATCTGTTTCTGTTCAGGACTATGGGGTGTTGTAAACAATGCTGGAATATCTACATTTGGAGAAGTGGAGTTCACCAGTATGGATACCTACAAAGAAGTTGCTGAAGTGAATCTATGGGGCACAGTCCGGACTACCAAGGCCTGTCTCCCTCTCATTCGCAGAGCTAAAGGTAACAAGGTTTTTCTTGGTCTGTGTATTAAAGGAGCCTTCTTGAAGTTTTGGCCAAACAGTGTAAGGTTATAGCCCTAGAAAGCTGTGTAATTATCTTTATGTGTGTTTTCAGTATTAGTAGGACTGTGCACAAATTGAACACAAATTCATATTTCAGGACTGTAGCTGAACTCTTCTAAAACTGGGGCACCAGGGGCCTCTTCTAAAACTGATATGTTCTTTGATCCCCACATTCAAACTGCAGCACAGCCTCTTACCTATTCTGTAATATTCAGCAGGAATTATGCTACAGCAATGAAGGGTAGGAGTTCTCACATAGGAGTACAGCTACAATACTGGAATATAAATGCATTTTTCATTCTGCTACCAACAGTACACACAAATGTATGATTAGACATTATCTCTAGGGCTGCTACCTAACACTGTCTACAGATTTATATGGTCAAAAATGCTGGTAGACTGCCGTTTTTAGAAGAATGTAACGTAAATGTAGAAAGGAATGTCTGTCATTCACTTTCTGTTCCCTATAGACATGTATGGAAGATTACCATCTTTTAAAGTGTAGAATTTAACATGGGCTTCTGCAATATTTACTCTGCTATAAGTTCATTATGATACCTGCTAAATGTATGTGTGAAAATACCCTCAGCTTTAACATCTGGTTTACCGTATATACTCAAGTATAAGCCGAGACCCTTAATTTTACCACCAAAAACTGGGAAAACCTATTGACTCGAGTATAAGCGAGGGTGGAAATGCATTGGTCACAGCCACCCCCCAGTATATACGCAACAGCCTCCTATAGTATACAGCCAGCCAGCTTGCCCCAGCAGTATACGCAGCATAGTCTGCCCCAGCAATTACAGCCAGCCAGCTGCCCCCAGCAGTATACAGCCAGCCCAGCTTGCCCCCAGCAGTATACAGCCAAGCCAGTTGCCCCAGCAATATACAGCCAGCCAGCCTGCCCCAGCCAGTATACAGCCTGCCCGCAGTAGTATACAGCCGCCCCCAGTAGTTTACAGCCTGCCCAGTAGTATACAGCCTGCCCCCAGTAGTATACAGCTTGACCCCGTAGAATACAGCTGCCCCCTGTAGTATAAAGCTTGACCCCAGTAGAATACAGCCTGCCTCATGTTTGTATACGCTGCCACCAGTAGTATACAGCCCAGGCCCAGCATTAAAAAAAAAAACGTATATACTCACCCTCCAGTGGCCCCGATGTGCAGCGCTGCTCCCCGCTGCTCCATGCGGCTTGTCTTCAGGCTTCCGCGCCGTCTTCTTTCTTCTGCTGGGCGCCGCCATTGATCTTCCCGGCAGGCGCCTAGTATGACGCGCCGCTGCTGACATTATACTAGGCGCCGCCCCGGGGAAAAACATGGTGGCGGAGGGTGAGTAAACAAGTTTATTATTTTTTAAGTATTTTTTATTTTTATATTGACTCGTGTATAAGCCGCGGGGACGTTTTTCAGCACATTTTTTGTGCTGAAAAACTCGGCTTATACACGAGTATATACGGTATTTGCTGAAAAACGTCCCCAGCGGCTTATACACGAGTCATATAAAATAAATAAATCTTAAAAAATAATAAACTTGTTACTCACCCCTCCGCCACCATGTTTTTCCCGGGGCGGCGCCTAGTATAATGTCAGCAGCGGCGCTTCATACTAGGCGCCTGCCGGGAAGATCAATGGCGGCGCCAGCAGAAGAAAGAAGACGCGCGGGAGCTGAAGACAAGCCGCATGGAGCAGCGGGAGCAGCGCTGCACATCGGGCCACTGGAGGGTGATTATATACGTTTTTTTTTTTATGCTGGGCTGGGCTGTATACTACTGGTGGCAGCGTATACAACATGAGGCAGGCTGTATTCTACTGGGGTCAAGCTTTATACTACCGGGGGCAGACTGTATTCTAACGGGGTCAAGCTGTATACTACTGGGGGCAGGCTGTATACTACTGGGCAGGCTGTAAACTACTGGGGGCGGCTGTATACTACTGCGGGCAGGCTGTATACTGTCTGGGGCAGGCTGGCTGGCTGTATATTGCTGGGGCAGACTGGCTTGCTGTATACTGCTGGGGGCAAGCTGGGCTGGCTGTATACTGCTGGGGGCAGCTGGCTGGCTGTAATTGCTGGGGCAGACTATGCTGCGTATACTGCTGGGGCAAGCTGGCTGGCTGTATACTATAGGAGGCTGCTTGCGTATATACTGGGGGGTGGCTGTGACCAATGCATTTCCACCCTCGGTTATACTCGAGTCAATGTTTTCCAGTTTTGGTGGTAAAATTAGGGTCTCGGCTTATACTTCTTGATATATACGGTAAACCAGATGTTAAAGCTGAGGTATTTTCACACATACTTTAGCAGGTATCATAATGACTTATAGCAGATAAATATTGCAGCAGCCCCATGTTAAATTCTACACTTTAAAAGATGGTAATCTGTCCATACATGTCTATAGGGAACGGAAGTGATGAACAGACATTCCTTCTACACATTTACTTTACATTCTTCTAAAGACGGGCAGTACCCAGCATTTTTGACCATATAATCTGTAGACAGTGTTAGGTAGCAGCCCTAGAGATAAGGTCTAATCATACATTTGTGTGTACAGTTCGTATAGCAGAATAAAAGGTTCTTTATATTGCCATTATTGAGCTGTAACTCCTTGTGAGATTCACACACAACTGCCTGCCCTCATTGTCGTACGCATAAGTTCCTGCTGAATATACAGAATAGTAATGGCTGTGCTTGCATTTGATGTGGAATCAAGAACATATCAGTGTGAAAAGGCCCATGTGCTCCAGTCCCAAGCTACAGTCCGAACATATGATTTGTCCTTCAATTTGTGCACAGTCCTCCTAAATACTGAAACACACTAAATAATTACACAGCTTTCTGAGCTATAACCTTACCACTGTTTGGCCCAAAACTTCAAGAAGGCTCCTTTAAACACGACCAAGAAAAACCTTGTTACCTTAGCTCTGCGAATGAGAGGGAGACAGGCCTTTGGTAGTCCGCACTGTGCCCCATAGATCCCTTCAGCAAACTTCTTTTTTAGGTATCCATCTGTGACTCCCACTTTTCCAAATGAGATATTCCAGCATTGTTTACAACACCCCATAGTCCTGACAGAAACAATAAAAAATATCCTAACTTATGTATACCAACATGCTTTGAAAGAACTAAAAGTAAATAAATTACATAAATGAAAACACATTTTCCACTTAATGCCCAGGCCATTTTTCGTTTATTTCATCATTCCCTTCTCAAGATATAAAACTTTTATTATTTTTCGGCCACTAGCTGTATGGCCCTACGGTGAACTTTTATTACTGTAACTCTTTATGTGCAGTAAATTAAAAAAAAAACAAAACGCAAATCTGAAAAGAAAAATCAAAAAATGACCTTTCTTTGTATAATGAAAAAACTTTTTGCATTGCCACCCTTCCAAACGCCAATTTTTTGTCATGTGCAGGCCAAATAGTGCCGTAAGTAAAACAGCCCTGGGGAACTTCACTAGACCTGGGACTGTCCTGCCAACACCGTTGGTACCCTGCATTGCAGCCGCATGGTGCAGGGGTAGGCTCCCTCTGCACCTCAAGACAACCTGCGATCCCAGATGTCATTTTCCGGCTGGGGTTATCACATAGCATTCAGCCTCCACACCAGCAGGATGTGAAATAATTCTTATGAATCCGCGCCGTAGAAAGGTGTTGCATCAGGAGTACTTTCAAGACTAACCTTAGAGTCTCGATATTATTAAAGAGCTAAACAAATAAAGCAAAAATCAAATATCTTCATCTTATAGGCTACTGGCAATGGATTGAGCAATTGTGGGCCGCAACAACTGGCCCATGGTCAGATATCCATCACTACCAATGAAATACAAAAATATGTCCTGCACGAGCCAGCAAGCACAAGCTAGAATAGGAATGTTCTATAATTACATTTCATGTTGTTTGACTCATACACTGGGGCTGTAGAAACAACATTTGTGTTTATGGGTCCATTGACTTCCACAAGGTCATGTTGTAGTTGGTGAACACGACCAAAAACAATGCTTGTGTGCATATAGCTTCAGGCTGCATTCACACCAAATGTTGGTCGCCCGGCGCCAGAGCTGCTGACCCTCCACCTCTTCATATAAACAGCGCCGCATGGCCGTAACTGGGTCAAGATAGAGCATGCTCTATCTTTTCTCCGCGTACCGATGTTGATGGCCACAGTGATCTACAAAGACGTATATTCTCCCCACAACGATCGTGCAAATGGGCCCTAGAGTGGAGAGGTTCCACATGTGACAGCTCTTCTTAATATAGCAATTACATTGCAATTTCTTTTGCTAATACTTGCACCTACCCTTTTCTGGGTCTTTCATTTTTTTCTTTTATATTTCCACACTTTGTCAATTTCTTCCTGCGTTATCAACATTTAATGTATGGTCTTCATACCTATCATTTTTCATTTTGTCAAGTTCCTTCACACCGCACTCCCTTGTCCTATGATTCAATATTATAAGCCATTTCAAATTATATGTATAATTCCCATACAAAGAAGTTTTCAAAAGTTTTTAATTTGACATGAAATGTATGCAGGCATTACAGCATTTTGTACTTGTTATTTTGTGTCTTGCTGTACATTTATTTGTGTTTGGTTTTCTTCCATACGAGAGTAAAATACCTTCAAAAGTAAAAAAAAAAAAAAACTAAACTGGGGAAGGAAACTAAAAACAGAAAAAAACGTGTAGCAAGGCTTATTCGCACGACTGTCTTTCTTTCCCAATGTCACGGCGCCGTGCATCGCTATGTAAAGGGGAGGGTTACTCCTCCATCGCAGGACGTATACAAAGGGGAGAGTTTCTAGTTTTGGTGTAAAAATGGCAATGAGGATTTTTGTGATTTTAGTGTAAAAAAAAAAGACCCGGTGATGACCAGATTTCACAGACTGACCACACTCAAGGACGTTTATCTGTGCATCATCGTGCTAATGAGTCTATTCTTTCCTTTCTTTGATTTTCTTGGAAAAAAAATAAAGATTTTTTATTTAGACTGTCTATTTTTAAAACCTGTTCAAATATAAGTTCCCACATGTATAAATCAATCATAAGCAAAGCTCTGTAACCAACAAGAAAGGGACTGGAGCTTTTGATCGTTATCCTTAACAAAGTTCTGTTATGGTCTCGAGATGCTATGTTTTTGGTTTCTGGGACGCTTAAGATCTCCTAGCTGATCTTTCCCAGGAGTCTAGTTCCTATGATTTGAAAACAATTGGCTTATTTACGAATGGTCGCGGATCACACTTTCATAGACGGTTCCCGTTTTCGCATTTGTGCAGCTTTGACAGGTATTTAACAGGGGTTTGCATCTTAAATGGGTCTCACGTGATCGGATTGTGGGGCAGCTGCGCATGGCTTTCACTGCCACAGAAATGGGGGGGGTGAAATCGGACGATCTACTGACTCAGACGGAGTGCGGGATTTAACTTTCAAATTGTGTCGCAAGACATGTCACTTACATGCACCAGGAAAAAGAAGGTGAGCTCCGTCAACCTGACAGGGAAGCGACCATGCAGAATATCGGTGCGCACGATCTTAGTGAATCGCGGCACAGTGCATTATCGTCAGACAATGCACTTTCGTGAACTTCGCAGGACCAGGTAGTAATGTGTCCCAATATTCAATTTGCATGAAGGGATAATCTGCGACATAGAGACACCCAAATAAGTGACATACTTTAAAAGACATCCTGCACACACAGTAAATCCTTTTCCATGGAGGTGTTAGCCAATGAAAATCCAAATCCTGAGTCGCATCCTGTGACAAACTGCTTTTTTGCCCTACAATGATTAACAGGGCCTGTGTTTGCTATTTGAGACAAATTATCCATTTTATAATCAGCAGTTAAAAGAGTTGCGGATTTTTAGAAAAAAACTCAGATGAAAATGTATTAGGAATAAACAGAATGTAAGCAAGCATATATCTGGAAAGTAAGTAACGATAAAGGATAGTTGTGTAAAATGTAAATACTACTACCCTTTCTGGTTGACTTGCATAGGAACGGTTTGTAGGTGAGGTCACAGCTGAAGACAACTTTTGCAGAAATCTAAGGGAAGTTTGAAACACAGTAATATTTACAACAAGTATTTAAATTGGTTTTCCCATAGAAACAGTTAGGACCCTATCCACCAGAATAGGCCTAACTTGCTGATCGATGGGGTCTCAGTGGTGAGACCAGACCCTCACAGATCAAGAAGAGCGGGGGATCCGATGTACCCGCCTGTCAACCCACTTTGCTCCCCCAGATGATCTCTGTCTGGGTTTCTCCGTTCAGATGGAGATTGTCGGTACGGTTCAATCTTGGTCAGCTCCATAGGGATGAATGTGGCAGCCCGTTACCTCTCGGGAGTCGACGAGGGGTCTGACGGAGGTACATAACCCCATCGGACCCCGTTTTCGTGATCTGTGGAGTCCTCATCACCGAGACCCCCAACACACAAACTTCTGGCCCAATCCTGTGGATAGGGCCAAATTTTGTTTCATGGGAAATATCCCAAATATGTACACAGGATATGAACTGCTGAAATATGCCAGTTAACTAAATGGAACATGTACCAGGTGTGTGCAAACCTATGACACGGGGAGCAGAAGGTTGCACTCGAGCCCTTCTTCGTGAGCACTCTCAGGCCATTGCCTCCCAGGTGGAGTTCACCAAGACGATGAATCTCCCTACCGTTCGCCACAGCCTACTTAAGAGATCTGCTCTTGGCACTGATTTAAATTAGTCGCCTCATTGGCTTTTGGAGCTGCAGGAGAGGTGAAAGGGTTGACAGAACCTGCTTATCTTTGGCGAGGTTCTTCCTGCTGGACCCACCATCTTCATTACAGAGAGTGTCCTGGTAGAGTAGCTACAATTAATAGTCCTGAATGTTTCCCGCCTTCTTTCAATTGTAGTGGTGGCCTCAGGGGGATGAAATACATTGATAAGATGTTGAGAAACAGGTAGATAATTCAAGCTAAATGCCATGATTGCATGCACAGGTAAAAGTCAATGTAGCTAAGTGTTTGGTTGTAGTATTGGGCACACAGTCCTCTAAAGAAACAAAATTTTGGCATCACTGAGTTTAGGGAGTTCGTTCTATACTACTAGCCTGATTATAGACTACAGTGATTGGTAACAGTCCTATTGGTCAATTATTGCATACATATGTTAGAGACTAATCAGAGGAACTAACCCCCATTGAGTTCTGAGAAAGGTCCTACACGAATTTAAATACATTCTTTACCAACAACTTGACTTGTTAACAGTGAGAATAGATCTTTCTTTATGTCGACACACACTGCAAATGACGCATGATGAATACTGTGCCAATGCCTGCTGTAACCTGAGAGCTCTGCCTCGACAAGTCTTCATGGAAAATCTAACATCCAAGTAACACAGTTGGAAATATACTCGCGAAGGGTAATCATAAAGCATTTTAATGAAAACACATCTGAAGAAAACTGTGTGTATGTTGCCATGACCCTTGCGTGTATGACCAGGTTATATTCTGGGCAGAATGAGTCTCCCTGCCACATACCTGTGAATAAACTAGCTTATGTCCCTGAAGTACTGTGTCGCTTGGGAGATTGACAGGATACATGCAGCCATGCATTCCTCTCATCTTTACTTCACCTTGAGTCCTATAAAAGAAATAAACTGTCTCTTATTATCTGATCTAGATACAGTTCTACTGCTCAGTAGCACATAGGTCCTTCAGTACGTAGCTGCCTAATCAGTGATAATTCAGTCTGTATTTATGCTTTACTATGAGATAAATTACTATGGGTTACATTCATGAAGAGCCTCTCCACCTGTAACTATTACACACAGTCCCGTTAGTATTATAATTAGGTAATAAAGTGCTAGCCTGCTTTTGCCGTTTCGATCTACCCAAGTATCTTCTGCCTTCGTGCGACTAGAGTTGACTCCTGAGTATTATTGTCCACAATGTTCAAGCAGAGGTGGAGATAGGCCTTTACTCCGTCCTGCAGCTTTCGTTGCTGAGGAAGCATAGGGGAGACTGTAACATGCATAAAGCCAATCACAGAGGGGACTGGGTGGCAGAAGAAAGGCAGAAAGATGAGTATTTTTTTCTGCGATCTTGTCTATGCTGGGTCTTTCAGTTATTGTCGAGTTTCTCTGAGCTCTAAGTAGGTTGTGCACGCTATCAGAATTTAGTACTCAATACTTTTCACAAAAAAAAAAGCGTCATTATAAGTGCAACATACCTGCTTCACATTTCCCGGTAAGTAACACCAGGAGGGGCCTAATGCACAACCACTTTGGCTCTTAAGGTGGAACATGTTTTTAGTGATTCATGTACCATGTAAGGCTTTTTTTTGCAGATCAGACTACATTTTAAGGTTTGTCAGTGGCCTGCACTAATATCAAATTATTAAGCTAATTTTTGGGGAGGGGGTTAGGATAATCAATACTAATTTTAGATTTTTGCTTTTTTTTTTCTCTTGGTGTTCACCATATAGCCTAATTTTATTTACCTTCATTCAATCGGTCAGTAGGATTTCAGCCTACCGCATAGTTTTCTATCTTTTTTCTTACTTTTATACATTTTGCCAAAATAAAACCTATATGGTTGAAAAATGTATAATTTTTGCGTCGCCGTCTTCCACATAGGAATAACAACTTTTGATTGAGGGATTATTTTTTGTGGGAATCTTTCTTTATACCATACACTGTGGAATAATACAGTAAGTATTTTTATCACTTCTATTTTTTAACTTTAATAAAACGAAATAGGTAAACATTTTTATTTTCTTTTTCCCTGTGCGGTGTCAATAATATCGTCTTATCGTTATGGTCGTTACAGATACAGCATACCTAATGTCTAGGTTTTGTGACGATATTCCCTCTTTTTCTGGGTGGGGCAGAAGGAATTTAGTGCAAAAGGTGCTACATCTGCCAGCATTGCTCAGTGTGGCTTTATCTGCCACTGAAGTGAGAAAGGTGCCAATCATGGGGTGTCCATAAGGCGTTTGAATGGAACTACCACTAACTATTCTACCTATACGGTAGAACCGGGTGGTAGGTACTCCTGACAGGATAATGAGTACCCTTTTATGGGTTAATCTCACAGTCCCCACATCTTTTGCTAAATTTTCTGGACAAATCTACTGGGTGTGAGTAGCAAAGCTAAGGGCTACACCAAAAATCTCTGCGCGTGCGCTCCTCGTAGCTCGCGCCCTCGTCCGAGAAGCCACACTCAGCTACTCCACGCTTTCCATAGCCGCTTTAGAAAATTTACATATTTGCCAGATAAAAAGTGACAAATTTGTGGGGACGTGAGGATTAACCCTTAAAAAGGGCTAATGTCACGTCCTATAGATGTACTTACCACCCGATCTACTTTATAGGTAGATATGTGTGTGGTAGTTCCTTTAAAGCTGCAGGTGTTTCACTGCGGCTCAGCTCAGCATCACTATATCCACGTGACCGTAGAAGGGAGATAGCGGGACAGGTTTCATGATGAAACGACGGGAGGGTTAAAGGAGGGGTGAATACCCTAAGCGCCACATGCACATGTGATCTTCCCGCATGTTTTCCTTTGCCCACCCTCTGGATGTCAATTTCCCCAAGATTGGTGGAGCATAATTATGTGCAGATCTCAAACATTTTTAGCTTTTGAAAACAAAAAGGTATCGAAAATTTGCATGCATGTTGCATTCCTACTGACTCCAAAGTCTCCAGTATTCTATTTCATTGTCTGATTTAAGGTCTCCATTATTTTTATCTGCTCTGAATGCTATTTGGTTGCTGGGGGTGGTATTATTGATGTATCTGTTGATATCCTAATTGTGAGAGGTGGCATTTTGTCTATACTGTAGTTGTTGGTTCTCTAGGGCGTAGGTGACTGGGTGCGGCCCTTAATTTGAGCATAGACAATATCCCCATGGACCAATACAGATTGTTAATCCTTGCCTAAATCCTTACGCAGGAATAGTACAACATTTAAAAGGACATCTCATTAAACATTTTCCCAAATTTTGTACTAAATAAAAAATTAGTCAGTCATTAATCAAACGTGACAAATTTTATATAATAAGTTAGAGTTGAGTTTGAGTCGCATTTATCAACTCGATTTCACTAAAATGGTCAGTAACTGTGCTCCACCCATGAGGCTCAGTGTCCCTGCACGCAAAGATACCTCTACAGCATCTCACCGTGCACCTGCGGTAGGGTGATGAGCAGTGGAGAAGGAATAGGAACATAACAGAATTTGAGGCACATTCTGACATACAGGTATATACCCAGGGAGTGGTGGTTTAGCTCTCTATCTGCTATCACTCCGGTAGTTGATAATGTGTTGAGGTTGTGGCGCTTCTAGTTTGATAAGGGAACCAGAGCAGCGTAGTGAAGCTGAAGGAGCCCACACCCACAATGATGAGAATTCACACACAATGCCATCAGATCTGGCATACATCTGGAGTATACAGGACGAGGTGAGTGCAGCAATATAATTGGATGCTGTTCTAAAGAAACCTGTCATCAGGATTACAACCTTTTCATTACCTAATGACAGGTTTCCCATATGCGTTTTAATAGCGTTCAGTTGACAATGTCTGATCCTGAGAGACAGGTTCCTTTAACGCTTTAATGTATCAAACTAACAATCCTGCCTCTATTCTTTCAAATATCTCTCTCATTAGATCCCTTTGCTATGCTCTCTCTTCTTCTCATCAACCCTCATCATCCCTAAAAGCCGTCATTAGTATCAATTCGTTATTAGGTCTTTTACAGGCACCATGTTATCACATGCTGCAATTCTACACATATCCCCTAACAATGAAGTCCTAATAATAAATGACTGTCTTTCGTGGGCCACTCATCGTTAGAGAGCACTATGCAGAATGCTAAAGCACCAGGAGGCTATAATGGAGGCTGCAGCACCAGTACCGGGACATACTGTATACACACGGCCGGTGCCCGCAGACATTTTTCTACAAACAACAAGCGTTTACTAATTTACAAAAAAGCATAAACTTTATATAGGGCTCTTTTCATACAAACCTGAGCTTGCCCAAACTGCTACTGCTACCTGCCCTTGACTTGCACAGTGGAGGAGGAGGAGGGTGTAGTGTAGTGCTCTCCCCTCGGAAGTGATCTGCTCAGTTCTCCCAGCTCCTCCTTTCCGTAAATAACTCGGAAACGCTAAGTACAGCTAACTGGATGTGAGAGGAGAGATGGCACTGCCAGTGGTTTCCCCCTTGTGAGTACTACCTCTGCTGGTGCTAGCTTCCCTGGGCTTACCCTGGCTCTGGGTCTTGCTGCTCCCGAGGCTCTCAGCTTGTTTTGACATTTTTTGGGTGTTACCCTGTGAATACGCCTCAATGCCATTGTCTTGAGTAACTTTGTGTTCATGCTGTTTTTGCTCATTCATCCATACAAAGGGGCCTCTGTATCAGTGAGTAAGAATGCCATCCTTCATATTGTTGTCTCCTATACAAACAGCTAGTGTGTGTAATGATGCTCTGTTATGTAGCCGGGGTTCCTTAGGTTTACAGAGGACAGTACTGGACAATATGACACGCTATAGAAGTACATGAGTTAATCCTCTATTGCTTTCCTATGTTTATAGAATCCATTCCATTTTACATCCCATTGTAACCAGACTGCTCAGATCTTAATATTGTGGGTGCCATAAATCATCAGACTCATTCATACTGACAGGATAATACTGGCGGCAGATCCATTGCAATCTGGAAATTGTTTGGAGGTTAGCTGCATGCTTGGTCGACTGTTCTCGTTACCATTTTATAATTGCCTCAACTGCCATACTAGGTTATGTGGTGCGCGCCATCCAGGATCCATTCACAGGATAAACTATGGCAGTTATGCAACTATGCAAACATAGCGTACCATTTTCGACTCTCAGTGGAGCACATGTATCAATTTGTTTTTTTGCTACTTTTTGGGTGAATGCTGTACATCAGCAGTTCTAATATCTTGCTAAACTTTGCATAGTTGATACATGTCCTGTTTTTTTTCCCTTTGGTTTCTTGATTTGCAGTTTTTTTCTTTTTCTTTTTGCGACTAGTGCCATTTGGGAACTAAGCATGGGTTATTGTACTTCATTTTGCACCAAAAAAGTCTCTATTTGTACCTAAAAAATCCAAAACAAATGAAACATCTTGTCTGAAAGAACACGTGCAACAACACCAACCACCAGCTAACTACTTAAGACCCTGCATAGTCCCAAAAATGCAAACAAAATTCCCCAAAACTCAAAAAACCTCAAAAAACAGATAAAACACCAGATCAAAATAACAGATAGATGTCCTCCATCTTGCTTGAAAAACACACATGTATCATAGTTTTGCGGCTGCCACTTTTTCACGTTTCCCTGAAGTCGTCCTCTTAAATCGATGCATGTAGCTTCAGGTTTTTTTTTTTTACTTTGTGATACATGTGATATCCCATTTAGTCTCCACTTTTAGGACTTTTTGTTGTTGGCGACTTTTTAGTCCCAAATAGTAGTTTACCAATGTTAGTTCTGCTAGCATGCACTTTTTGGCGACTTATTTGCGGCACAACAGAATGCCCAAAGTCTCACAAGTTGCACAACATCTGGGCTACAAACAGTAACCGGCACACTCCATATCCTAATCCTTCAGGCGGCAAGCTTTGGTGCTTGATTTGTTACGTTTAAAAATTTGCCAAACTGCAAAAACATCGCACAAAATTTGGGCACAAACAGAAAATAAAAGGAAGCATATGAGTTATACTGTCCCCCATTGAGAGTCAAAAATGTTGCCTGCTATGCGCATTTGGTCCCATACAAGAAATATTAGAGTCATCAAAAAATCTCCTTTTAATAGTTGTTGGATTGCCTGCTGCTTGCTTCTTCATTTATCCTGACCTTATTCTGTCAGCAAGATCTAACTTGTATGACTGAACATATTGTAAATCTAATTTGTATATACTAATTGTAACTTATTTTACTTAGTTGGATTTTAGACTTTACCCTAGGTTCACAGTGCCACAAATAGTTAGTAAAGTGTCAATCAGAAGATGAAATCATTTACTTATACACAGTATTAACACATGGTAAACATAATACCATCACTTTAGCAGATACACTGTATTGTGTAAAGGGCCCAGACTACACATTAGACCATTTGTGTACGTGATTTGCAAGGCAAAGTCTCTAAAACCAAGTCTTACTCTTGGAAAAGATGAAACATACGAAGACTTTTTATTGCAAGATTTGCGATGCATAATTTGGTGAACTATAAAATTTATGTAATGTACTGTTTTAGTTTTATTATTAAAGGGGTGTCCCGATTCTTGAAAAAAAGCTAAAAGGGCCAGGACGCAGGCTTGCTTAAAAAAATAAAGATGTAGCTTCCTTTTTACCTTACGGAAGGGGTAGAAGCGGGGAAAGAAGGAAAAAAAAAGGAAAAAAGGAAGTGTGGGGAAAGAGGAAGGGGGGGGGTGAGAGAAGGGAGAGGGGGAAAGGGGAAGGGGGAAAGGGGGGGGGAAGAAGTGGGGGGGGAAAAAAGGGGGTGGGTTACTGTCATAGACCGGGAAGCGTTTTTAGGCACTGTGACCATAGGTAGTCTATCACATGTACATTAATTCACTTATTATATCCATTGTATATTCCCCTGGTTCCAGTCATACTTTAGACTTTCTGCTTGAAGAATAAGTTATATAACTGAAGAAGCAAGCAGCAATCCCACAACTCCCTCAAAAGGAAGTACCCCTAATTCTTATTTCAACCAATGTCCGTAATCACATCACCCATTTTTGACTCTCAATTGGGGACAATTATACCCTCCTATTGCTACCTTGTTTTCTCTTTTTTTTTGTGGGCCGAATTTTTGTGCTCCTTTTTGCAGTTTGCAAATTTTAAACGTAAAAGCAGCACCAAGCTTCCGCCTGAATGATTAATGCATTGTGCCCGGATTTTATCTTTGTATCCCATATTTGTGCAACTTGTGAGACTTTTGGGCAGTCTTGTGCCTAAATAATCGGGCAAAACAGTGCATGCTAGACCCAGACTACCTTTGGTAACTACTTTTGGGTAACTAAAAAAAAAGTCGCACACAACAAAAAGTCCTAAAGTGAGACTAAATGGGCCCTCAATCACATGTAGCCAAGTAAACAAACCTGAAGATACATTGCATGATTAAGTAGGACGACTTCAGGAACTTGAAAAAGTGGCAGCCGCAAAACTATATACTTGTGTTTTTCAAGCAATGACTGGGAGGACATCTATCTTTAGTTTTGATCTGTGTTTTATCTGTTTTCTTTTTTGCCGGTTTTTTGAGTTTTGGGACTTTTGTTTGTTGCCTTTTTGTGCTATCAGGGTCTTAGTAGTTAGCTGGTGGTTTAGTCTGTTGCATGTTTCTTCAAACAATTTTTTCTTTGTTTGCGATTTTTAGGTACAAATAAGAGACTTTTTTGGTGCAAATGAGTACAATTAACCCTATGCTTAGTTCCATACATGTCACCTAGTCCCGCAAAAAGACAAAACACTGTCAAATCAAAACAAGGGAAAAAACAGACATGTACAATACTGCAACTTTAGAAGATCTTAGAACTGCTGATTAATCCAGCCTTCACCCAAATAGCAAAGGAAAACAAATGCCTAATGTGCTCCACTGAGAGTCGAATGTTTCCTGCTATTTTTGCATAGTTTCCTAATACCCCCCCCCCGCATGTTTATCCTGCTACTATGGATTGTGTGGCCTGGATGGCGCACACCCACCTAACTAGTGGCATTTGAGGCATTATAATGTACTGAGACAGCGACCAAACTGCAAGCTACTCCAACACATTTCAGATTGCAATGATCTTGCGCCAGTTTTAACCCATGTTCATATGAATGAGTCTGATGATTTATGGCACTACACGATCTAAAGACTTAGCAGTCTGGTTACATGGGATGTTAAATGGGATTTCTATAAATAGACACAGCAATAGAGGAATTCTCATGTACCTATAAGTGTCCTATTCCAGGTACTGGGTCCTTCTGTAACTAAGACCCTGCTACATAACGAGCATCACTACACACTGCTGTTTGTATGAGGAGACCCAATATGAAGGATGGCATTACTCACTGGTAACAGAGCCCCTTGTAGGATTGGCATCCAAAACAGCATGAACACAAAGTACATCCAGACATGGCAAAAATGTGAGGCATTATCACGTGTACCCAAAATGTCAAAAACACTTGAGAGCCCTCGTAGGTACAAAGACCCAATCCCGGGTAACCCCAGGACGCAGCACCAGCAGGTAGCCTCAGACTGGACACTGGCGTGCCATCTCTCCTCTCACATCCAGTACGTACTGTACCTGGTTCCTGAGCTTATTATACAGGAAGGAGGAGCTGGAGACGGGGTGGGGGGGGGGGGAGGTGGCATATCACTTCCGAGGAGAGCACTACTACTACCCCTCCTCCTCCTCCACTGTGCAAGTCAAGTGGCATTTTCAAGAGCAGTTTTGGGCAAGCTCAGTTTTTGTATGAAAAGAGCCCGATATAGTTTATGTGGCATTTGTAACGCTTGTTGTATGTGTACTAAATGGTCTTCGGCGCACCCTCTGTGTGTAATAACGTAGATTGTCCGGTACTGGTGCTGCAGCCTCCATTACGGAGCCCTCCTGGTGCTTCTAGCATTCCTGCCCATTGCTCTCTAACATGACTGTGGCCCCCAAGAAATACAGTCATTTATAATTATACTTCATTATTATAGGGTGAGATGTTGAATTGCAGGCATTTTATACTGGGTGCCTGATAAGACCTAATAACTAATTGATTAATCCTGACAGGCTTTTTTCAGGATGAGGGTGGGTGAGAAGCAGAACGTAGGCAAAGGGATCTAATTAGATGAATATGTGAAAATAATAGAGGCAGGATTTGTTAGTTTGATACATTTAAAGGATTTAAAGTGAAACTCTGTCTTCCAGGATCGACATATTTTTTGTGCTGAAAAACTCGGCTTATACACGAGTATATACGGTATATATAATAATGAGACTGCAGGTTAAAATGTAAATGAATGTGATTTGCTGTTTTCATAGGCCGTGTAGTGAATATCAGCAGTATGATGGGTCGCATGGCAAACACTGCCCGCTCTCCTTATTGTATCACCAAGTTTGGGGTTGAAGCTTTCTCTGATTGCTTGCGTTATGAGATGCACCCCTTTGGAGTGAAGGTGAGTGTGGTGGAACCAGGGAATTTCATTGCAGCCACCAGCTTATACAGCCCAGAAAGAATAAAAGCAATTGCTGAAAAAATGTGGAACGAATTACCAGAAAGTGTGAAGAATGATTATGGAAGAAAGTACTTTGATGAGAAGTTAGCCGTGATGAATACATATTGTAATAGTGGTTCAACTGACACAACGCCTGTCATTGATTCCGTCACCCACGCTCTCACCTCCTCAACTCCATATACACGCTACCACCCCATGGACTACTACTGGTGGATCAGGATGCAGATTATGACACATCTGCCCGCAGCAATATCTGATAGGATTTATATTTATTAGATATTTCACCGGATTCATGGTTAATTACAAGTAAATAATGACACCATATCAGCAGCTTTACTACCTCTTATCATGTTATCACATAACAACCAGAATGTTGTATTCTCTAAGGCTCTGATCATGTTTGCATTACCCTGTTGATCTGTAGTACAGCACTCAGTACCTTGGCATCTGTTATAAAGAGAAGCCTCTTGGCACGTGTATACAGAGCCTTAAATGTATGTGCCTTATGTTTCACTCCACTAGTTTTAAGCTCTAAAGTGATGTGAATAGCAACCATCTAAGATACCTGTTACCTAGAGGCTTATGGCCAATTCATATAGTTTTGTGCAGTCCCAGAAACGTGGTGTAAGATCCCTGCACACAAACTGCAGCACAGACACTGCAATAACTGTTACATTGCTTACACTGTGGTTTGACCAACAGACAAAGAGTCCCTGCATCATAGAGATCTATGATGCAAGGACTCCCGTCTACTGCACTCTGCTTGGTCCATAGGTATCGACCACCAAACCAGTTTTTTTCCATTGGCTGAGCGCGTTCATCTACACCCTGCCTGAAGGTTACATTTCCTAGAATGATAACTGTGGTTTATGATGCCATTATTTCCAGACAGACAATGACTCTACTGACACCATACTCATAGTAGTATTTCAGAAAGGGTTTCTGGGATTGCACGCAGCCATTTCACTACATTGGTTGACTCCATTTTTGCTTTATTATTATGTGCCATAAATGTAGACATTTTGTTAACAATAAATGTGTTCTAATTCTAAAGGAAGATGGTAATAAGGTTCAGCTTAGTGCCCTTAGCATAAATGTCTGGTCTTACCTTATGACACTTTTGATAAATCTACCCCATTGTTGTTAAAAGGACTAACTGATTTGTTTTTTTTTAATTTTGTCTTCTGCATACTTGGACTGGTATCTAACCTCATTCATTGTCTGTTTTTCTCGCAAAAATGGTCAAAGTGTCATATATTTAATGTATAATTGGTATTTAAAAGAACAGGAAAGGGCAAATTAGAAGTAGATATACTCTCCTGATATTCCTGGATAATGTATGGGCCCCAGTTAGAAGTTACATATACTCTTCTGAATATTCCTGGGATAATGTATGGCACTCTAGTAGAAGTTACAATATACTCTTCCCTGATTTCCTGGGATATGTATGGCCCGATGAAGTTACAATATACTCTCCTGATATTCCTGGGATAATGTATGGCATCCAGTAAAGTTAATATACTCTTCCCTGATATTCTGGGATAAGTATGGCACTCCATTAATTTATATAGACTCTTCCTGATATTCTGGGTAAAATAATTTATGGCACTCCAGTAGAAGTTCACATATACTGTTCTGATATTCCTGGGATATATGTTTGGCACTCGAGTAGAAGTTACATATACTCTTTCCTGATATCCTGGATAATGTATGGCACTCCAGTAGAAGTTATATATACTCTATAATTCAAAGTAACTTTCGTAAGAAGAAAAAGAAGAAGTTAAGAAGAAGTAGTAAAGAAAGTACTTCTGAAGAAAGAGAGAAAGAAAGTAGAATAGTAAGATAGTACCTTTGAAGAGAAGTTAGCACGTGTGAGAGGTGAACACAATATGTTAATATATGGGGGTTCAGAGATATGAAACAACGGCGCGTTTTATAGAGGTCTTCGTTTTGTGTCTAGGCGTTTGTACCATTGATTCCCGGGTGCACCCTACGGGCTCCGCGCTACTCACTCTCCTTTCAAGAGGAAAAGGCAAAGACACATGCTAACTCCCCCCTAGGGATAACTACTGGTTGGGAAGGGTTGATTGAGGAATCAGGGATTGGGATTTGCAGATATAACAGGGGTAAGGAAAGTGATTTTGCGTTGGATATTGCGGCCTTAAGTGGACACCCTTGGATGGATCAGGAGTATAACTAATAGTTTATGCGATATATGGACCAATCTGCCGCAGAGCAAGATCTAGATAGGGAGGACATGGGTAGGTAGATTTTCATTAGTGGCTATTTCACGGATTCGTGGGTTAAATTACAACGAATAAGACACCATATCAGCAGCATAGCTAAGACAAGGCTTCCAGAGCTGGATGTACTACCTAATCTGATGTCAATATTGTATAATCACCAATAAACAAGCAAGAATGTCCAATGGTGTACGTGGTATTCTCTAAAGGGCGCGGGTTGTGATCCATGTTGCATTACCGACTTCAAGAGGGTAAAACAAAGTGTGAATGTTACTGGTACGAAAGAGTATCAATGTCACACGATCTTCGAAATAAGGTACCCTCAATGGAGCCATACTTGTTATTGGTTTTCCGCGAAGTCCGCATGCTAAATATGCTTGGAGTGTATACAGATCCCTTCCAATGTTGTGCCCTTCTGTTTTGCCATGCCACGGCGTTTTGAAGCTTCTGAGTTGGGTGCTACAGGTGGTTTTGTGAATGCATCCACCAGTGTAGCTACCAGTGTGACACGCCGTCGCGGTTAAGAATGGCGTCGACAGGTTGTAACCAGTAGTAAGTCGGAAGGTTTACGACGCCAAACTCGGCCCGAGGCGCCGACGATCACTTGTGATGTTGCTGGAAAAGTTTTAGTGGTTGGTGACGCTCCTGTCTTGCACCCAACACGTGCAGGCAAGACACTGTGCAAGAACTGTACATGGCTTAGCACTGTGGTTGAGTCACAGATCAACGAGTCCTGCCTCTTAGAGAGGGTATGAGCAAGCGGACTCCCGTTGGGGCTTTCTATTATTGTGTGTACTGCAATCTGCGTGGTCATACGGTAGATCGACCACCAACACCAGTTTTTTTCCCTGGCCTGAGCGAGGTTCATCTAACCTTGCACTGAAGGTGTACATTTCAGAATGATAACTGGGTTTTAGATGCCATTATTTCCGACAAGACATTAGGATCTAGTGGCGAACCATACTCATAGTAGTATTTAGAAAGGGTTTTCTGGTGATGCACGCAGCCATTTAATACATTGGTTGAACCATTTTTGCTTTATTTATATTGTGCATAAATGTCGGACATTTTGTTAACCATTAAAGTGTTCTAAGTCTTAAAGGAGATTGTCTAATAAGGTTCGCTTCGTGCCAATGCACAAGATCTTAAAAAATACAGTCTCCCAGATGCCTTCTTGTACAGTTTCTCAGAGTTTATATGCCACAACAGCTTGTCATCCAGATAGACACCCAGGTACTTATAACTTGTGACCCGCTCTACTGTAGCTCCCCTAATCTGGATTGACTCACAATCAGTATTCCATTCCTTTCGGAAACTAATTACCATTTCCTTCCTCTTTGAAAGATTCAATTCCAATCTGTTTAAGTCACACCACTCCGAGAACAAATCAATGGTCGCCCTATACTCTGACAAGTCTCCCTCTTTTATGCATCCTATTATCACAGTGTCATCCGAGTATTTCTGCAGGAAACATTGACTTGCATTTTTTTTGGAAGTCAGCAGTGTAAATATTAAATAAAAACGGAGGAGGAGCATGTGAGCGGACGTGACGTCACGTCGGCCCGCCTCCCCGCGCGCCTCCGAGACCGCGCTACACGCGCTGCCCTGAGGCTTCTACAACCACAACCTTTGATTATAGCGGGGGCCGCAAACCGGGGAGCGTTGAACCCTTAGGCTGTACGGATGGGATGCTCCAGGATATGGTAGCCCTTCTCACATCTTTGGCCATGAGTTGCGGTCGATCATAACGCTGGAGCCTGGTAAGGAGAACGCGAGAGGTCTGCCCGCGACAGGGGATCCTGTGGTGTCCTTGGCTGCTAGTATATGGTGATCCCCGGCGTCTGATCGGAAGTTCGAATGGTCACCTGAATCCCGCCTTCTTGGTTCATCTGATCTCCACAGGACTTTTTTGGACTTCGCCTCTATCCTATTGATCCGCTTCTCAAAAACAGTCGTATTCTTCCCCGTCAGCGTTGTAAAGCTTCAGCTGTGGAAATTGCCGCCTGATTTGCTTGCTTCTCTCTGTTTAACCTAACCCCTTCCCCCACCCTTCCCTCCCCGCGGCCTGTGCATAAATTTACTAAATGTTTGGGCTACCCCTGCTTTTGACAAAGAGGACCTACTGCTCTACTAACTCTTCTCTTCATGAGACCCTAAAACCGAGGTCAAAACTACCATCTGTGACTTGACTGCTTTCATTCCACCTTATTACCATTGGGCACATACAATAACTTCTCTGCGGCAATGATACTGCAAATTATGTTGAAACGGCATCCTCAAACTCTAATGTTTCCCAGTGTATTTATATAATAATGTTAGTTTTTTGATGTGGGTGTTCTGGGACTAAGCATAAGTCTGACCGGGTAGCAGCTTGTGCGTACTTAACTCCATTGCTCTGAGAACTGTTCCCTCACTAAACCGTCTAGCTTATACATATGTACTTGGCTCTCTCGAGTCTGTTGCGGTTACACTACCGTTGGTTTGGGCTAATTTTTGACACATCGTGTTATTGTTGCAAGCCCTAAGTTTGTATGCTCGCTTTGTTACTTTGAAATCCACCTTTTGAAATTTTGGAGGTGACCCATTTTAAATTTGTGTCCTTGCAGTCATCCCCTGTTTGAAAAAATGATATACCGCAACAAAAAAAACAAAGGGGACGAATGTTACCCCAAGTTCCTCCCCAAGTACCACACAAAAGAGCACGCGTAAAATTCTGGAAAATACTCAAAAAAAATAGATATCAGTATGTGGATCCCCCAAGGTACTGGAAACACGTGAGCACTGCCGGCAATGAATAAGAATGAATAAGTATGGGTTGCATATAACCACAGTACCCCAACGGGGGGAAGTGGCTTGCCTCACCTAGAAACTAGCCCAAGGTAAAAGCAGATAAGGCAAATGGGGAAGCAGCAAAATCTCGCTAGAGACCTCGATAGAGTATGAACCCAGCAGTCATTAATTCCTTAGGGTGGCCTCAATTGGCAAGGGGAAAGGGCAGGGGACAGGATCCCACCCTCACTGAATTTTACGAAGCCATCTGGCAGTTCAATAATTCCATAACGCCCTCACCCACCGAGTTGGTCACTTCAGAGAATGAAACGATTAATCTACTGTCATAAAGCAACATGGGGTAAGCGGTTTGTGAGAGTAACATTAGTAACCTCTGAGTTAAGGCATGACATAACAATTGCGGCGGAAGTACAAACTCTCAAATTAGGGTATGAGGAAATGAAAATGGAAAAACCGTCGACACGAGAAAATAGATCACGCAGGGCCACCTAAGATTCTGGGGTTTCCATCCAGGGTGGCGCGAGGGGGGTTGACCCCATCAATTTATGCAGACTTGCGTCTCAAACGGTTTCCCTCGGAGAGCTTGCGTCATTTTCCCTCATTCATTGAGGGGCCCATATGTTCCTAGTAACCTCCAACCCTGGTGGTACCCCCCCTCCCATAATTATAAATTGGTATTATCAAAGGATAGAGACGCAATTCGTTAGGAGATAACAGCTTGGTAGGTGGAATTGAAGGGCCATATATTTGGAATAGTTCCTGACTCCGCACTGATACCCATGAATAAAGGAACAAGTTTTTTTTTTGAATTAGAATAGACCAAAGAAAAGAATTCAAAATATTCTCTGTTTTTTCCAGTCCAGACTGAGGGTTATCTTGGAAAGAGACATTATTTTTTGAAAATACCCGCTGATGCTATGGATTGGGTTTAAATAGCCATGTGAAATGATGCCTAATCTTTTTTTTTTAGGTTTACCAATTTGGGGGCTCGTGTGGGGTGGGTCTTGGGGGGTGGGGATGCTAAATACGAGGCTGGAACTGAGACAGACGGGGTTTTTTGGGCCCTGACCAAGGACCAGCCATATGGTTGGTGGGGGGGGCGGGGTTGTCGTTTTTTTTTTTTTTTTTGCGGATTCTCCTCTCTCTCTTACCTACTAGTCCGATGCAGCTTTCGGGATTGTATGTCAAAATGTAATAAAAGGCAAGGAAGGAGCCACATAAAGTATTGTCTTGAACGTAAGAGTCCGGAATCTCCGTCTAAGAGAGTGGCTGTATTTGATCTTATATAACACATCGACCTGACTTATTGCTCTTCAAGAATCGTCAACTAGTAGGGAAATAGTGCATGTGGTGAAAACACCCCTGATAGGCAACTATTCCCCACTGGATCCTCATTTTCTAGGGGGGTTACATATGATACAGCTCGTAATTGCGGCTTCATAGAGGGACAGGGCCCAAATAACTCGATGGTAGGTTATATTCCTTGCAGGGATCTTGAAGGAAGAAGGTGGGCGATAAGCAATATCTACTACCGCCACCCCTATTCCCTCGAGGTATTATTAAAGTTCTATACCTTTTGGTCACTAGTGAGACCCATTGCATACGTCCTGTTAGGGGACCTTAAACATAATGGATTACCACATTGACACGCAACAATAAAGATGGGGAGGGTGCCTACCACAACAAATTCGTCACTTTCTTCTCATCTAAAACTGATAGCGGTTTCAAGTTGGTTTGACACTTGTGCGTGATCTTAACCAGGAAAAAGGGAATATTCTTGCTATTCTCGGCGCCTCACATCAGGTCTTTTCCTCTTCTTTCTCTTCGGTTTGGATTGGCGATAACTAATAGTAAGGCCCTAATTTATTGAGAAAATACATTACTGACTTACGTAGTTTCTCGGACCTTCACCACTGATATCTCCTATTAACTAGGTCGACACACAAAAAAGCCTATGAGATAGAATTTTTCGCCCACGTGGTTTAGGGTACTACTGGGTCGTCAACCGATTTAGAATAATTTGAAACTTTTCCTTCTCACACTGCGGAATAACCGCGAGGAAAGAATATGATTTGGGACACGCAAAAGCTTTTACTATTGGAGGAGGGAATACAAAGCACAATTTGGGTTATTATAAATCACAATTAATAGTGAGTTAACAGGAATTGGAAAGAAGGTTAAGAATTAGAAGAGGCTTTCCTTACCCGACCAGCCATTAGAAGCTAATAGACCACGTCGTGGAGAAACACTCGCAGTTGCTATTTGAGTGCTAAATAATCAGCACAGGAATATCTCGGCTCAACAGGCTATAAAATTGTGCCTGCATGCGCAAATGTCCTCTGGGAAAATGTTAGCCAATTTAATATAGGCGATAATAGGAGAAGCACATATTTCTTGTATTGAAACACAAGATCTTGGTTACACACCAAGACAACCCGGAGGAGATTATGGAAATGGTCACTAAATATCGAGGCACTATATACCTCTCGCAACGTCTCCCCCTCTGGAGGAAATAAACGTAATTTTTGGAAGTCATGCTCGTATCCTCACTAAATCTGGAGTAGTAAGAACATGCTAGTAAAGATATAGGGGTTGAACGAGGTCCCGACAGGGCCGCTTTCACACGGGGCGGGGGGTAGCACCCCGGGACTGGATGGCATTCCTTTCGAATCTATAGGATGTATGGTGAAAGTACTACTGTGGGCACCTATGGAACATGAATTTCTCTCCCTTAATAAAGGCATGTTACCATGTTTCTATAGGGAAGCACATTAATTCTTTAATACCCAAACCAGATAAGGCATATCGAAGAGTAGACCGCTTATCTCCCATTTCTTTCCTTATAATGTTGACATAAACTCCTTGCCAAGGTACTGGCGGAGGATTAAAAAAGGTGATTACGAAGGTAGTCACACACAGATCAATTGCTGTATTCCATGCGGATCAACCTCTCGATAATCTCCCGTTAGACTCTTCCTCAACATGCAGCCATGTCTCCAGTCCTGGGCAACGCTCTCCTGCTTCTCCTGCTCCTACGCTTAAGGGCCTTCGATACTTTGGGTGGAGGTTTTTTTGTGGCACACGATGACCCCGATGGGGTCGGAAGAGATTCATCTCCTGGGTCGGCCAGAGTAATGATTAACCGCTCTTGTATCTAGATCTCCTTAAATTGAATGGTTACTGCGCCAGGGGTTCCACGTATCACCACTCTTGTTTGCTATCGCAATGAACCCCTGGCCTTGTAGGATAGAATGGGATCGGGATATAGTGGGTTCAGACCAGGGGGAAGCCCACCGAAGAATCCTCTCATTGTATGCCGTAGTGTTTGTTATTTTCTCTGGTCAATACGGGTTTCTATGTCTATAGTGTTTCATATTTTTGAGAGTATGAGAAGCTTTCCGCGGCCTGTTGCAATTAAATTGGCACAAGTCTGCATGGTTTGCCCCTCGCTGTAATCTGATGAATCTTTTTTTTTTTATTCTTTTTTCTTTTGCTCTTTAGGTTTAAGTGGGGGGGTGGTGGGGGGTTGGGGGGAAGGGAGAATGCAAGTGGGATCATACCATAAAAAGAGAGGTGGACTAAACAGAGATCATGTAATGAAAAACTCCACAACACCTATAAGAAAGATAATGACAGCACGATAAAGAGAATATAAATCATACATGAGCTATTGTATCGCAAGACGGTTTGAAATTCACACTGAAAGATCACTATAATATTAATTGTTGCTACTGTGAGTTAGTAATACATTGTAGAGGGTCGTTTTTAGTTACTTTTGTAAAGAGGATTCCTCTGAATAACTGCAGTATTGTTTATGAAGAACACATGATATACACGGTAACGTGAATTACAAGAGTTTTTACTACTTTTGAGACCGGTCGCTGGGGTGCACTGCCGGATAGTCCATCATTACAATTGGTCCCATGCTGTCTCATATTGTGGAAAGAGGCTCTCCCACAATCTGTTTTGTATATGCTTGTGTCCCTAATCGGGGTTTGGGGGAGGGCAAGGGGCAGGGGTGGGTTCCCGGTGGGGGTGGAGGGCGGGTGGTTGGAGGTTACCAGAGTAAAAAATTGATCTTGGTTTAAACGGGATATTAAATGGGTCCACAAACACAGTATATGTAGAAGAGACGTTAGATAAGTTAAGGGTAGAGGGTAGGAAATAGTTAGAACTGGCCTGGGAGTGACACCAGTGATAGTAACCAGGGGGAGGGTAAACGTCGTTCTAGGCCAATTCAAGCGATCGGGATTGGTCCATGTCGGTGAATGTAGTATATGGAGTTTAGGGGTCGGAAGTTTTGTGAAACAGTTTATATGGTCATTACGACTCCCTCTAAAGATTCTCCTGTTTCTGACCTTAGAACACCAATCCGCAATCTCTTAGCATTTAATGCGAAATTCCATCGGGATTAATTACGGAAGAGATGTCGATGTTTTTTTGTGTAAAAGTGTTACATGGACAAAACATTCCCTGGCTAAAGAAGCGTAGACACCCGGTAAAAAACACATTGGGGTCATTACTAAGGGCCCGAATCGCGTTTTCCCGACGTGTTACCCCGAATATTTCCGATTTGCGCCGATTGTACCTGAATTGCCGCCGGATTGTGTCCAGCACGCGATCGGATTTTGTCGCATCGCGCCGGCATCGGCGCGACGGAAATCGGGGGCGTGGCCGAACGAAAACCCGACGTATTTGTAAAACCGCCGCATTTAAAAAACCGAAAAAGTGTCGCTTGGGGACCGCTTAACCTTCACTTGGTCCGAGGTGGTGCATTCCGGCGCGTGGATGATTTTCAGCGCAGCAGCCGCCACCTGTGGACGGCGGAGGACTCTGCCTTCATGAATCCCTCCCGCCGACACGAATCAGTAGCAGAGAACGCGCCGCTGGATCGCGAATGGGGCCGGTAAGTAAATTTGGCCCCATTGGGTTGAGTTTTTGAAGTTATGGTTAAATTTATATCGGAATGTTTATAATTGACTGATAACTCTGGGTTGTTCCACATTATGAAGAACACTTCTATTGTCCCTATGGTTCTTCTTTTTGTATATACCTTTTCCAATAAAAATATAAAAAAATAAAAAAAAAATATTAAATAAAAACGAGGCAAGAACAGGGGGAAAGAGGTTGGCTATATACTAGGGCAGGAGGCTGACAATATACTGGGTACTGGGGGGATTCCGGCTATATACTGGGGGCAGGAGGCTACTGGCTATAACCTATAGGGGGCAGGGACTGGAAATATACTGGGGGGCTGCCGGCTGTATACTGGGGGGGGGGCAGGGGGCTGGCTAGTTATAACTGGCTGCGTCGTGACCAATGCTTTCCCACCCTGGCTTTATCTAGAGTCAATAGTGTTTCTCACTTTTATGTGTAAATGAGGGACCTTGGCTTATACTCGGTGTTCGGCTTATATTCGAGTATCCCCAGTAATTGGCTGAGAGATTAACATACATTATTATATTTTTGTACAATGTTGTATGTACTAACAAATCTGCCAGTGTACATAGTATTTAAATATGTAGCTAGAGACATGAACCAATTGGTGTCCAAATATACAAATGCTACAAAGGACAAGAAACTGCACTGTTTCATAAGAAATAATTTTCCTACATTGTATGCTCGATGCTAAACTTCACTTTAAACAAACCAACCGCAAATACTGTAAATCCTATTTTAATGTAAATGTTTGTGCCAAGGCCAGTCCAAACCCGAGCACAGCCTGTGATCAGTACCACCTTGCCTTGAACCTGGGAGACAGATAACATACAATCAATGTTACTAGTTATAGCAGTAAGCACACAAGTTATAGAGGACCTTTAACCAAATCCATTAACCCATCTCTTGGTGTCCTTTGAGAGCCGTTTTCTCACAGTCTGGGGTAATTGGATTTTCTTTTATAGCCTTCACAGTCTCAGAGCAATCAATGTCCTTGTTTTCAACCCTCTACTGTCAGCTGGGCAGTAACAGATTCTCTTTTCCTGTAAAGGACTACCCAAGACAGTAGTGAGTCGAAATTGTAATAGGTACCAAAACTTCCAAAAACAATTCTAATTGGCTCTCTACTGTCAAATGGATAGTCCTGGGAAAGACAGTAACTGCTAACTGGTCAGTGTAAAAGTTTATGTATAATCACCCCTGCTGCTAGACGATGCAGGAAATGCTTCATGGGAAAATCATGCAATCTCTAGTAAGAGTTTGCTCTGCTTTCTTGGAAATGCACATTTCTATTATGTTATATCTTTGGAGGACAAAGGGGGGAATTTATTAAGGCTTGCACATTGTGTATTCCAAAGCCTCCAATCATATGCAGCCCTCCACCTCTGTCCGCAGGTGGAGGAGACAAGATCGGTAGCAGATACTGCTGATGTTCATGGTGTCTCCCTTATCATGAAACTTCCATGTATTGACAATTACATCAGTGAGGGATGGATTTAGCATGTTTAGCATATGGAGGTTATACAGTGGCATCCGCCTCCCATGACCTATCATGGCCTAACGCAGACCTGGGCAAGAATTTACATTGGCTTGTGTAAGTGAAAATCTTTTTCCAAAAAAAACTTGCATTGGCCCTCAAATTTTTATTTTTTAAAACGGTAAAAGCACCCCATAGTTTGTTACCCAATTTGTAGAATGCAGTATATATCTCTCACCAACAGCTGTATGGGCACACGATGCAGTTTGGAAGGAGCGTCTATTGGCAGATTTTTGCTAGAACAGATTTCAGGAGCTATGTCGTATTGGCTGAGCCTCTGAGATAGTAGGGGAGTAAAAACTCCAAAGAGTGGACCTATTTTAAAAACTTAGACCCCTCAAGGATTGCAGAAACTATATTTAGAGGCGTAATACCCATTGTTTTAAACTTTTTTAAGCTTTTTTATCAGCATTTTAAATCTCTTCTGATAATTGATTTTATGTTTTTTTTGTTATACAACCAAATAGCATATTAACATGTTACCTATATTGTATGGGTCAGTACGGTTATGGCGATATCCCATTTATGTAGCTGTTTATGTTTGACTTGTCTACAGAATAAAAACTCATTAGAGAGGAAAATCCCTCGAGTTTGCATTGCCGTCTACTAGGTGGTATAAAATTTTTATTATTTTGTTGAGTAAGCTGTTTTAAGAGCTTATTATATTGTGGGATGAGTTGATACTTTTATTTGTATGGCATTGGTAAATGTTGACCTTTTATAATACTTTTTATGGATGTACAAAAAATGATAATTTTTTGCTGTGTTTTTTATTTGTATTTAAAGGGTTTCACCTTAAGTGTTAAGCAAAGATTATAATATTGTAGGGTTTGTTATGGACTGGCTGTTTCTGTGGTTATTTTCAAGTTTTATTGTGTTTGGGAGATAACGCTATCATGGGAATTATAATGATTATTATTATTATATTATTAGGGGACTTTTATTTCATAAAACATTTTTAGCTTAGCATTTCATGAAAACTTTGTAAAAAAAAACCCCAAAACATTATTAATATAAATAAAATACAATTACAAATATTTATATACACCAAATATGCCATTCAGCAAATACTGCAATAAACAGTCTATTTTATAGTCATCCTTTATCCAAGTAAGACCAGACTTTTTAGAGACTTGTCCATTGCAAATCAGTTACACATGGTCTAAGTGTAGACTGGGCTCCCTTTACACAAAACAGTGTTAATCTGCTAAAGTGATGTATTATTTTTTTTACCAATGTTGTAATACCTGCTATTATAAGTAAATGATTATCTTTCTATCTGAACTTTACTACTATTTTTTGGCTCGTGACATTAGTGTAAAGTCTAAATCCACATGTAACATTAGTTACAATTAGTTTATTCACAATGTTAAATGTGCAAAATAATAAAGATAAAAGGATAATTAAAATGATAATATGGCTAGTTCATACATTAGACTTCTTGCTGACAGAATAAGGTGGATAAATGAAAAAGCAGCAGCAATCCAAAAATATCTAAAAGGAAGTACCCTAATTCTTTATTCACCAAATGGCTTAGAGAGAGCAACGTTTCGATTTCAATGGGGAACATGTATAACTCCCTATTGCTTCCTTTTTATTATTGTGCAAAATTTTGTGTGACTTTTTGCAATTGCAAATTTTTAAACGCAAAATCAGCACCAAGTTGCCGCCTGAAGGATTTAATGCAGTGTGCCTGATTTATCTTTGTAGCCCAGAGTTTTTTTGTGCAACTTGTGACACTTTTGGGCATTCTTGTCCTCAAAAAGTCCAAAACAGAGCATGCTAGACCCAGACTAACCTTTGGTAAACTACTATTTGGGACAAAAAGTCGCCACACAACAAAAAGTCCTAAAAGTGAGACTAAATAGGTAACTCATCACATGTATCACGAAGTAAAAAAACCCTTAAGATACATTGCAATGATTCAGGAACTTGAAAAAGTGGCAGCCGCAAAACTATGATACATGTGTGTTTTTCAAGCATGACTGGAGGACATCTATCTTTATTTTTATCTGTGTTTTTTTCTGTTCTTTTTGCAGGACTTTTTTGTTGCATTTTTGTGACTATGCCAGGGTCTTAAGAAGTTAGCTGGTGGTTGTGTCTGTTGCAGTGTTTCTTTCCAAGACAGATGTTTTTTTGTTTTGTGGATTTTTAGGTAATACATAAGAGACTTTTTTTGGTGCAAATGAAGTACAATTGACCCATGCTTAGTTCCATACATGCACCATAGTCGCAAAAAAGAAAAAAAAAACTGCAAATCAGAAACAAAGAGGAAAGAAACAGACATGTATCAATACTGCAAATTTAGAAAGATATTAGAACTGCTGAAGTATCCAGCCTTCACCCAACTTTAAAAAGTAGCAAAGGAAAACAAATGATACATGTGCTCCACTGAGAGTGAAATGTTACTGCTTGTTTGCATAGTTGTATACTGCATAGTTTATCCTGACTGACTATGGATCCTGGATGGCGCACACCCACCATAACTATTGGGCAGTTTGAGATTATAAAATGGTACTGAGAACAGCGACAAAAATGCCAGCTAACTCCAAACATTTCAGATTGGCACATAATTTATATATTTGTCTTTTATCATAAATTGGTGGACTGCTCGCAATGATCTTGCGCCAGTTTTTATCCTGTTCATATGAATGGGTCTGATGATTTATTGGCACCTACAAGATATAAAGATCTGAGCAGTCTGGTTACAATGGGAATGTAAAATGGGAGTCTATAACTAGGAACACAGCAATAGAGGAATATACTAATGTACTTCTATAGAGTGTCATATGTCCATGTACTGTGCTTTCTGTAACCTAAGCACCTGCTACATAACCACAGCATCATCTACAACACTATGCTGGTTGTAGGAGACAACAATATGAAGGATGGTATTACTCCACTGGTACAGAGCCCCTGGTATGGATGGCATGGCCAAAAAACAGCTGACACAAAGTACATCAAGACAAGGGCATGTGAGGCATTACAAGGGTAACCACCCAAAAATGTCAAAAACAGCTGGAGCCTCTGGGAGCAGCAGACCAGAGCAGGGTAAGCCCCAGGGAAAGCAGCACCAGCATGGTAGTCTCCCCAGACTGGACAACGGGCAGTGCCATCGCTCCTCTCACATCCAGTAGCTGTACTGTAGCTGTTTCCTGAGCTTATTATACGGAAAGGGGAGCTGGAGAAGTGTGCAGATCACTTCCGAGGAGAAGCACTAATACAACCCCTCCTCCCTACAGTGCAAGTTCAAGGCAGGTTCAAGTAGCAGTGGGCAAGCTCAGGTTTGTATGAAAAGAGCCCTATATAAAGTTAATGTGGCATTGTAAAGATGTTGTATGTGTAGCTAAAATGCGGTACCTAGTATGTATAACAGATTGTCCGTATCCTGTTCTCTACTGGTGCTGCAGCTCCATTACTGAGCCTCCTGGTGCTTCTAACATTCCTGCACATGCTCTCTAACATGACGTGGCCCCACATAAATACAGTCATTTAGTATATAGGACTAAATTGATTATTAGGTGATATGGTAGATTGCAGCATGTGACATTTGTGCCTGTAAAAGACTAATACTAATTGAAATACTGACAGGCTTTTTAGGATGAGGGTGTTTGAGAAGAAGAAAGTAGCAAAGGGATCTAATGAGTGAGATATTTGAAAGAATAGAGGCAGGATTTGTTAGTTTGATACATTTAAAGATTAAAGTGAACCTGTCTTCGATCAGACATTGTCAACTGAACTGCTATAAAAAGCATATGGGAACCTGTCATTAGGTGAAAAGGTGTAATCCTGATGACAGGTTTGTCTTAAACAGCTATCCAATATTTGTTTTTCTGCGCTCTCACTCGCTCCCTGTTCTCCAGATGTCTGCAGTATCTGTGCATTGTGTGATTCTCATCATTGTGGGTTCTGGGCTCCTCAATACACTACCTGCTATATCCCTTATCAAACTAGAAGGCCACACTCCAACACATTCTCACTACCATGATCGCAGATAGAGGCTAAACTACCACTCCCTGTCTATACACTGCAGTCAAGTATGTGCCTCCAATCTTGCATGTTCCTATTCCTTCTCCCACTGCTCTCAACACAGCAGTTGCTAGATGCTGTAAGTTCTTACTCGTGGAGTGACACTGAGCCTAAGGGCTGTGGAGTCACAGTTGTGACATTTTAGTGGAAATAGAGTTTGAATAAAATGGACCAAACTCGACTCTAAACATTATATATAAATTTGTACAGTTTGATTTAAAGCACTGAAATTTTTATTTAAATTGGAAAATGATGAGATGTCCTTTAAATGTTTGTCTATTCCTGCTGAAGGATTTGGCAAGGGATTAACACATCTGTATTGGTCCTACTACTCAAATTTAAGGGGCCGCACAGTAACCTACGCCCTAGATGTACCAACAACTACAGTACAGACCAAAATGCCATCTCAGAAATTTGAATACAACACGTACATCAATGAATACCACCCCAGCAACCAAATACTGCATTCAGAGCAGATAATAATAATGAGACCCAAATCAGACAATGATAATAGTAATCTGGAGAACCTCGAGTAGGAATGCACATGCATGCAAATTTCGATACCTTTTGTTTTCAAAAAGCTAAAATGTTTTGAGACTGCACATGATTACTGCTCCACCAATCTGTGGGAAATACATCCTGAGGGAGGGCAAGGAACAGCTGGAGATCCTGTGCTGTGGCGCTTAGGTATTTAATCCCTCCTTTAACCCCTTCCCGTCATTTCATCATGAACTGTCCCGCAATCTCCCTGTCACGGTCATCGAGGATATAGCCGATGCTGAGCTGATGCCGGCAGTGTAACACCTGCAGCATTAAAGGGAACCTACCACACATATCTACCTATAAAGGTAGATCGGGTGTAAGTACATCTATAGGACGTGACAATATCCTTTTAAGGGTTAATCCTCACGTCCCCACAATCTTTTGCTAACTTTATTGGCAAATATGTATATTTTCTAAAGCGGCTACGCGAGCGTGGAGTAGCTGAAGCTGTGCTTCTCGGACGAGGGCGCGTAGCTACGAGGAGCTGCACGGCGAAGATTTTGGTGTAGCCTCAGCTCTCGCTACTTCACACCCCAGTAGACGCTTCAGAAAATTTACATATTGCCATAAAAGTTAGCAAAAGATTGTGGGGACGTGAGGATTAACCCTTAAAAAGGGCTATCCTCATATCCTTTAGATGTACCTACCACCCGATCTACCTTTATAGGTAGACATGTAGTGGTAGGTTCCAGTGGCAGATAAAGTCACCACTGAGCTAATGCTGGCAGTGTAGCACCTTTTGCACTTAAATTCCTTCTGCCCCCCCCCCCCAGAAAAAAGGGAAAATTGTCACACAAACCTAGACATATGGTATTGCCGTATCTGTAACGACCCATACAGTATAAGGCTATATTCACACTGCCGTTGCCCGCCCGTACCGTACCGTAGCGGGCAACGGCAGTGTACGGGGAGAGGAGGAGGAGGTGAGCGCAGCTCACCCCCGCCCCTCTCCATAGCAACCTATGGCGTACGTGTGCTGCACCGTACCACTCCCGTAGGGCGCCGCGAGCCCATAGAAGTGTATGGGGGACATATATCGGCCGTATATACGTCGGCCGTATATATGTCCCCCATACGTTAGTGTGAATGTAGCCTAATACTGTATATTTATTGAACCTGCACAAGGAAAAAGAAAATAAAAAATGTTTACCTATTTCGTTTTATATAAATGTAAAATAATGAAAGTGATAAAAACTTACTGTATCTATTCCACAGTGTACTGGTATAAAGAACAGCTTTCCCAAAAAATAATCCCTCAATCAAACGTGTTATTCCTCTTGGAAGACGGCACGCAAAACTATACATTTTCACCACATGGTTTTATTTTGCAAAATGTATAAAAGTAAGAAAAAAGATAGAAATATGGTATGGCAGAAATCGTACGACCGATTGAATGAAGGTAAATTAGGCTATATGGTGAACACCAAGAGAAAAAAAAGTCAAAATCTACTATAGTATTGATATTTTTCCTAACCCCCCTAGGAGACAAGATCGGTAGCAGATACTGCTGATGTTCATGGTGTCTCCATGAAACTTCCATGTATTGACAATTACATCAGTGAGGGATGGATTTAGCATGTTCCGGCCGGACCCGACAACCTTCCGGCCCCCATACACAATGCTGTGTATAGGGACGGATAGACGTACCCGGCCACGGCCGGCCGGAAGCTGAATCCAGCGCTGCTCCGGCGGCCATGTTTGTTTACATGGCGCCCGGACCGGAGTGACAGCAGCGCTGGATACCGGAGGGCACCGGAAGGTAAGTACATCTTTATTTTTTTTAAGCAGCCCTGTCCTGGCCACTTTTAGCTTTTTTTCAAGAACTCGGACAACCCCTTTAATATAGCCACATAAAAAAAAAGATTTGGATGTTTTGACTTCAGAAAGTGCTGGGCTACTTCATGGACGTGTTCTTGTATTTTTTTTTATTTCCTTACAGAAAAAAAAGGAAAACATTGGGGCAGATTTGTCAACCTGTTTTTGACATAATTTTGTTGTAATTAGCACCACCAAAACTTGTTTCAAGGTTTTTACACAGTTTTTAGACACTATTACAACAAAATCAGTGTGGCTTCCGAAAAGGGGACATGGTCCCTCTATTAAAGGTCAGTGGCCAACAAATTATGGTGTTTTGCCAGAATTTTTGTGCAGCTTTCTGGCGTAAACTAAGCCAACAATTAAAGTATGACAAGGCAGTGATAAACCTGGTAGCATAAGACTGTCTGGTCTTACCTTATGACACTTTTGATAAATCTACCCCATTGTGTTAAAAGGGACTAACTGATTGTTTTTTTTTTAATTTTGTCTTCTGCATACTTTGACTGGTATCTACCTCATTCATTTGTCTGTTTTTCTTCAGAAAAATGTCAAAGTGTCATATATTTAATGTATGTTGTATTTAAAAAGAACAGGAAAGGGCAAATGTAGAAGTTATATATACTCTTCTGATATTCTGGGATAATTATGGGATCAGTAGAAGTTACATATACTCTCCGATATCCTGGTAATGTATGGCACTCTAGTAGAAGTTACATATACTCTTCCCTGATATTCCTGGGTAATGTATGGCACTCTAGTAGAAGTACAATACTCTTCCTGATATTCTGGGAAATGTATGGCACTCCAGTAGAGTATATAACTCTTCCTGATATTTCTGGGATAATGTAGGCACTCAGTAGAAGTTTATATACTCTTCCTGATATTCTGGGAGATAAGATGGCACTCCAGTAGAAGATACATATACTGTTCTTGATATTCCTGGGATAATGTTTTTGCACTCAGTAGAAGTTACATATACTCTTCCTGATATTCCGGGATAATGTATGGCACTCCAGTAGAAGTTATATATACTCTCCTTTTGATATTCGGGATAATGTATGGCACTCCAGTAGAAGTTCGATATATATCTTCCTGATATTCCGGGATTAATGTATGGCATCCAGTAGAAGTTAATATACTCTTCCTGTATTCCTGGGATAAATGTATGGCACTCCAGTAGAAGTATAGATACTATCCTGATAGTCCTGGGATATGATGGTTGCCAGTAGAAGTTAATATACTGTTATTGATATTCCTGGGATAATGTAGGGACTCCAGTAAAGTACATATAGTCATTGATATTCTGGACCAGATGGAAGTTCAGTGAGGTAAATTTTCGTATTCCTGGGATAAGTATGGCACAGTCAGTTGAGTTACTTTCCTGATATTCTTGATGTATGGTACTTGATTCTATTTTAGACAAAAAGGAGTACTGTACCATAACCATGAGGTGGTCGGTTGGTAGAGGTTCATGGCTGCCGGTTATACATTAAATATATGCTACATATCTTATTTTATCTAAATGTTTTGAAACCATATGGTAATATTGGTTAGGTAATAATACATTGACATTGTCTTATGGAGACCCTACTAATAAGTTACAAGAAATCTCACATGTTTGTAGCACCTTATACATTTATTTTACCTTTATTCAGTACTGTTTTTATTGGTGTAAGATTTGAGACTGTTATTACAAAATTAAATACTTAGCAGCCATTATTGCGTTGTATTTATTACTTAATTATCTATGCTTACATTACAATCTACATATACATAATGATCTAAAATATAACATATATGTGAAAAAGTATAAAATTTTATTTACTAATAATTGTTAAAAAAACTAAATTTGACTATTATTTAAATATTATTAAAAGCAACAAACAAGTGAACAATTGTACTGAACTGCAAGGTGGACCAATTGATCCAAGGTAAAGGTTAGACTTCCAATTTGTAATGCAGAAAACACGTCAAAACTGTGTAGAGCGCAGACAGAGGATCCCTTGGGGGAACAAAGTTACAGTTAGAAACCACCAGGGTGCGCTGCTGCGCTCTGAAAAGCATCGGCGGACGCGCTGGAGTTCACTGGTCGGGCGTAGTGAAGGTAAGTGCAAGCTCGTGACAGAGTTTTTTGTTTTCTCAACAAAAGTTGGGCACTGCACTGGTATGAACTTGAGCAAAGTGCAAAAAGATTAAGCAAATGGAAGAAAAAGAAAAAGGGATGCACCTATATGGCAAAAAAGTATCAACTTTATAGTAAGAAGGAGGATATACATACCAAACAGACACAGAACAATAAAAGCAATTAAAGTTGTGGCTACACAGAGCACAATCAACCCCCTTTTTAAGGTATGGGATAGAAATCCCAACCCGGGGAGGAAACCCAAAGCGTCCAAAAAACACCCCCCAAAAATGAACCCCAATGGTAGACAAATGAAAAACAATGTGTATAAGGCAGCGAGGGCTGACTGTGACAAATACAATTACTCCTCACCAGTCAGGTAAGCATGGAGCGGATAGGCAGATGCGACGGGTGGAGGGGGGGTGTTTTTTAAATGTTTTAAATGCGTGCGGGTTTTTCTAATCCGCGGGTTGTTTGTTGTCGGGTGCCCACCCCGCCGATTTTCCTTCGCTTGCTGCCACGTCGATTCCGCACAAAAACAGCATTTCTGCTCCAAAACCCGGCACCTACCTTCTCCTTTTTCGGAAAACTCGCCCTGCAACGCAATTCCCTTTCGGTCCCAACACGTTGGGAAAACTCGACATCGGCCCTTAGGTAAAATGACCCCATGTTTATCGACACAATGGTCACTAAGTCTCCTTTATTACCTTGTTAAGCTTGAGCCTGAGTATTTGTGGATTAGCAACAGGATTCTACACAGACTCATGATGAAAAAGTTAGAATTAAGTAAAATTAAATAGTAGTTCATTCCCTTTTACATGAGTCAGTCTATCATTTTACAATCAACTATATCTTTTTAGTAACTGTGATCTTCCATTGTGTTAGCACATACCCGAAGGTGGGGTGTAGTGATAGAGGGTCAGAGAGAAATGCCATTATTTTGGGACAATTAAGATACTCTCTACAAAGATGCACACCACATATAGGTAGTTTGAACACTTGAAATCATTTTTTGCCATCAGTATTTGGAAGCCAAAAGCGAAAGGAACCTAAACACATATGAGTGACAATATATTATTATTATATAGTCTTGTAAGCCTCCTTAACTTTAATCCCACCATTGTACAGAATGCTTGATGGAGAGAGCCTCATGGACAGCCCTTTCCATTTCGGTTCAGTACTGCGTATGTAGACGAAGTAGATCCGCGGCGACTAAACATCCATGATCATATACTCTTCCTGATATTCCTGGGATAATGTATGGCACTCCAGTAGAAGTTACATATACTCTTCCTGATATTCCTGGGATAATGTATGGCACTCCAGTAGAAGTCATACATACTCTTCCTGATATTCCTGGGATAATGTATGGCACTCCAGTAGAAGTTACATATACTCTTCCTGATATTCCTGGGATAATGTATGGCACTCCAGTAAAGTTACATATAGTCTCATTGATATTCCTGGGACAATGTATGGAAGTTCAGTAGAGGTAAATTGTTTTCCTGATATTCCTGGGATAAAGTATGGCAGTCCAGTTGAGGTTACTCTTCCTGATATTCTTGATGTTATGGTACTTGATTCTATTTTAGTACAAAAAGGAGTACTGCTACCATGGTTTCATGGCTGCCGGCTATACATTAAATATGGCTACATATCTTATTTTATCTAAATGGTTTTGAAACCATATGTGTAATATTTGGTTCAGGTAATAATACATTGACATTGTCTTATGAAGACCCTACTAATAAGTTACAAGAAATCTCACATGTTTTGTAGCACCTTTATACATTTATTTTACCTTTATTCAGTAGCTGTTTTATATTGGTGTAAGATTTGGAACTGTTATTACAAAATTAAAATATTTTAGCAGCCATATATTGCTGTTGTATTTATTTTACTTAATTATACTATGCTTACATTACAATCTACATATACATACTGATCTAAAATATTTACATATATGTGAAAAAGGTATAAAATTTAACTTTTACTTAATAATTGTTAAAAAAAACTAAATTTGACTATTAATTCAAATATTATAAAAGGAACAACAAGTGAACAATTGATACTGAATGCATAGGTGGACCAATTGATCCAAGGTAAAGGTAGCTTCCAATTTGTAATGCAGAAATACACGTCAACAACTGTGTAGGAGCAGCAGACAGAGGATCCCTTGGGTGGAACAAAGTTACAGTTAGAAACCAGAATCAATTGCCCTGTTACACCCATATGGGTAAGCTAGACTCTAAATGGTATCCCCAGTAGCTTCTGCCCTTATAAGGGCAGTCCCAGAATGGCCATCATTTATAAGGATTATGTACCATTGTGCTCTACTCTTTTAGGACCTGTGACCACCGTTACCTTTCCTGAAGCAGCAGACTACATTTTTACTTCAGTTTATCCCCTGATAAATGCATTGGGATGCACTTTAAAGGGAACCTACCACCACGAAACTACCTATAAAGGTAGATCGGGTGGTAGGTGGATCAATAGGACGTGAGGATAGCCCTTTTAAGGGCCCGTGCCTGTGCAGCTCCAGCTTTGAAGCAGTGACTGCGCAGGCGTGGGCCTGCTGTTTTGCGCATGCGCAGACGGCAGATTAGTCAGACAAGGGCGCGCAGCTCCTCGTAGCTGCGCGCCGAAGATTTTCAGTAGGAGGAGAAAAGAGGCTACCGGGGAGTGGAGTAGCCGCCCCGTGTAACCTCAGATGCGGCTACTCCACGCCCCAGTAGCCGCATAAGGAAATTTGAATATTGGGGCAATAAAACTTTTCAAAACATTGCGGGGACGTGAGGATTAGCCCTTAAAAGGGCTATCCTCACGTCCTATTGATCCACCTACCACCCTTTCTACCTTTATAGGTAGATTCGTGGTGGTAGGTTCCCTTTAAGGACTTAGTAGGTTACCCAAAAGGGACAGTTCTGTGACTGCCCTTGTAAGGGCATTAGAAGATGTGAATACCATTTAGAAGCTAACTTATCCTTTTGGGTGTAATAGGGCAATTTATTCTGGTTTACAACTGCAACTTTTCTCCACCAAGCGAACCGTTCCCTGTCTGTGGCCCATACACCGTTGATGACGGCTAAGATATTTCTAGATTAGAAGTTGGAAGCTACCTGTACCTTGGACAAATTGGTCTACCTATGCATTTTGGATCAATTGGTTAGTTTTTGTAGCTATTTGTTGCTTTTATAAATATTTAGTTACTGTAAATTTTATACCTTTGTCACCTGAAGTTAAATATTTTTTTTTTGATTGGTGATTTAGCCCTGGTGTCATAGTTAGTATCACTTTATGATATGGAACAATATGTTGGATCCCTTATCTATCTGTATGTAGTCATTACATACTGATAATTACTTTTACTTCCTTATCAGAAACATAATATTATTCACATGGATGCCTTCTATAGTTTTCACAAATTCATGCTCTCATTATTTTCCTCTTTAGAAATAGGGACATTGGGGCAGATTTACTTAACCGGTCCATTCGCGATCCAGCGGCGCGTTCTCTGCGCTGGATTCGGGTCCGGCCGGGATTTATTAAGGTAGTTCCTCCGCTGTCCACCAGGTCGCGCTGCTGCGCTGAAAAGCATCGTAACGCGCTGGAGTTCACTGGCTCGGGCTGAGTGAAGGTAAGTGCAAGCTCCGCGACAGATTTTTTGTTTTAAATGCGGCGGTTTTTTTAATCTGTCGGGTTTTCGTTCGGCCACGCCCCCCAATTTTCTGTTGTGTGCATGCCAGCGTCTGTTGCCACAAACCGATCGCGTGCGCCAAAACCCCGGGGCAATTCAGGGAAAATCGTCGCAAATCAGAAATATTCGGGTAACACGTGGGGAAAACTCGAATCGGGCCCTTAGTAAATGACCCCCAATGTTATCAGAACAATGGTCACTAAGTCTCCTTTAATAACCTTGTAAAGCTTGAGCCTGAGATTTGTGGATTATACAACAGACTTCTCACAACTGACTCAGGGGGAAAAAAGTAGAATTAAGTAAAATTAAATATATTCAGTCCTTTTACTGATTCAATCTCTAATTTTCACAATCAATATATCTTTTTAGTAACTGTGCCTCCATTTTGTGCAGCACATACCCAGAATTGGGTGTAGTGTAGAGTCAGAGAGAATATGCCATATTTTTGGGACAATAAGATACTTCTTCTATAAGATGCACACCACATATAGGTCAGTTTAACACTTGAATACATTTTTCCATCAGTATTTGGAAGCCAAAATCAGAAAAGGAACCTAAACACATATGATGTACAAATCCTTATATTATAGTCTCTGTAGGCTCTCCTTAACTTTTAACCCCTTTGTGAAGCATGCTTGATTGGAGAGAGCTCATGGACAGAGCCCTTTCCATTCAGGTTCAGTTACTGCTGTATTAGACAGTAGATCCCTGCCGCTAACATCCATGATCCAGAGCTTGACTTCAGTTAAAAACTGTCCACCTACATAACAACCAATTTACATCTCACTTTAAAGTCAATTTTCTGGATGATACAACTATGAAAGTTATCTTCTGACCTGGAAGCTTTTAATCTTCTTCCCAACCAACTGGTAAGGGTTTATTGCTTCCATTTCTGCTGGTAAGTTCTGGTATGATGATCTGATCTGTCCGCCTGACAGGATTACAAGACTGCTGCCTCTCTTAGTGGTCCCTGTACTGGTGGCAGCTGGCCTGGGTCATTAGACACTGGTTAAGGTCCAACCTAGATAATTCACAAACATCTACCTCCACAAGGAATTGTCATGGGCAATGGAGACCCCAACAGATGATTTTACTGGAAGAAGAGGAAGTGACACACATGGTAAGTATGCACAGATTAATCCAGGATTCTGGGACATTCATCTTGGCTAAACTTCCCCATTTTTCTCTCTTTTACCTTAGGCTGGGTTATCAGCCTATCTTCACGTTATCAGGATGTGCCTTGTGGGTTGATAATTTTGCTACAGACTGATCATGTCACAACTGTTTGGGTAGCACTGAAAGGACTGGATACAGTTATGCATTTCTTTTTGAAGGACATCCCAAAATATACAGCATTCAGTCACTGTAAGCAAAATAATCCATACATTTGTATGATGGAAATAAATACCAGTGCTGGTATCCTTTTTCCTTTAGGCTGATCATATTTCTCATAAGTTTGTATGAGGTTAAGCTGTCACTTCTCACTTCACAAGTTTTGATATGGTGGTTTGGCTGAAAGGGGAAACCTGGTATGGAAATGCAAGATAAGTCCTATTTAGATTTCAATGACATTGCAGTGCTAATGTATTCATGTCATACTCACAGTCCTGGCACAGCTGAACTTCTGCAGCACGTCCCTTCTAATAATTAAAAACCATTTCAGGAATTCCAGTAAAACATGATGAGAATAATTACTTGAAGGTGACAGGATGTTGTATTTTCAACTTTATTGGGACCTTAACCAATTACTGGAAGGAACTTCCCTATATATGTGTGTTTGATAAGCAGAAGGAGAGTAGGTGGCTCAAAGTGAATGAGGCAGACATATAAATGAGCAATGCAACCGAATGCACTCCAGATCTTAAGACAATATGTAAGATGATTGCAGCGCACTTCAGAATCTGAGAAATGGCAGATATAAATCTGTCCTAAATATCATTTTTCTGTTACAATGGTCTGGCTGTCCTGTTACCATCTTCTTTCTATAAAGATTGCAGGAGCTTAGGGAAAACATCAATGACATGAAATTGCTTTTCATTGTTCCTTGTCTAGTCGCAGGATAATCCTCAGTGTTATAATCAGGATTTAATAAAACCTCATGAATTACACTGCTGTTCTGAGATATCTTCTTAAACTGGACAGTGGTTTTTGCCACAGAAACTAAAGCTTATTGGCGTCACTCCATAGATTCCATTCATCTGCCTTAGAGACTGATACAATAAATACTTTGGAGGGAATCTATCATACACGTGCGGGCAGGGGGCTGATTAAGACTGCCATGGGCCCTAGGCTGTATGAATCTTATAGCCCCTACAAGTCTGGAATTCAATTCCTACATATGTCACTAGAATCAAGCTTCTTGGGAAATGGAGGATGCGATCATTCTGTCTACTTTCAATCTGTGGTTTCTGGACTCTTGTAGGACCCTTGTAGGACCTGAAATGGCTATTGTGTACATTTGTATTGAGAGCAAGAACAGATGCACAAGGATTTCATGGGGGAAGTTCCTCCTCAGTATAAAATTTGGTGGGTGATTTGGATGGCAGTGAGCCCCCTAGAGTGTTTGGGCCCTGGTCTACCGCCCAAACCACCTATATTATAATCCACTACTGGGGCGCTACTAGGTGCATCAGCATAATTTATTTCCAAAAATGAAAGTGACTGTATATAACTGCTATGTTCCCTTACTTTGTGTCTCCATCTACCCTCCCATATATGTAGATTGTGAGCCCTCATGCTTCCACATGTTTTAGATTTCTGTAGTTTTTGTGTTTTGTTTGTGCATTTGCTCTCTTCTTAATGTAATATATGTGAACCACTTATTGTTATTACAGAACAATGTAATTAATTATGCTTTGTAAAAAAATAAATAATAATAATAATTGAGTACACATAAATATTACAACACACCTGCATCTGCCTCCTGTGTTTCCTGTGTGCCGAAGGCGGCTGCATGCAAGGAAAGTCTCTGAGATTTGCTGACTGTCGGCTGCCGTCAACGGAAGTCTTACTGATACCAGGGTGGGACCCAGATAAACCCACAGTTATGGGGCGTGAATAAATTATCAGCCCCCGAGTCAGGAAGAGTTCAGGTGATGCAAGCCTGAGCACCTCTGGCTCATTTCCATATTTTATATGTCTTTCACACATGCCTGCTGTTTCAATAAAAATGTTTTAAGAAAGAAGACACGTCAATGAGTAGGTAGGTTATAGGAGTCTACCATCAGTATTTCTGATGGTAAATGTTCTTTAAGTGAAAAAGTAGTATGGATGGATGGAAAGGCTCCTCTACTTGTCTATGGGAAAAAGAGGAGTGATTTGGCTCGGAATATGTATGTAATCAATCCAGGGTTGAGGGGTTTTGTATGAAAAGTCAATTGAATCTGCATAGATTGCTGAAATTTTTCTACAACTATTTTTATATTGCACAGTGGGTTTTGGCCCAAGGTTTAATCCCAAAGTCCCTGTTTTTTTGGACCCTTTAACCCAAAATCACAACGCAAGAGCATCACAGGGTCCTTCATCCATATGGATGTTTTTTTTCATTTGGGTGCTGCTTTGGGATCCAACACTTTTCCTGCACATCAAGTTTTCAGACACATTTTTTGGTGCACACTGAGAGCTACAAAATGCGGGTCTACCACAATGTTACATCCCATTGAAAATTATAACATGATTTGTGCATAAAAACACAGGCTCTGCGCCCAAATTGATAAATGCCTACCATAGTATTTAGTAGAGGGGGGATGGGCAATGGAGTTCATAGTAAGAAAGGGTCAGAAGCCTGAGCTAACTGGTCTTTAGGAATGGGGCCAGATGTTTAGGAGTGCAGGTATAAGGGATTCATATAGGAAGTGAAGATCAATTTTCTGTAGGAAAGATGGTATAGGGTGTCATGGTATTTAAGAGTGGTACGTCTATAAAAGCGGGTGTAGAGGGGCTTATGTTATACTGGATAGGACCAAATGTGTCATAGTCTATAGGAATGTGGATAGAATAGTCTTTAGAAGGATTGCTTTTGATAGATTTACATCTGGTGATTATTACTTTAACTCCTTAACTAACACTAATATCATTCTAATAAATTAGTAATTCCTGATGATTGTTGGGTATAAATAAGCCCTTAATGGGGGTGTGTCCAGACTTCGTTCCTAGGGTTGTGAAAGGTGCATAAATTGTTGATCCAGCTCACAGATGTAAAATCCATGTATAATAAAAACATAAAATATTTATTGCCATCTTCTCCAATACATACAATTGGTTGAATGTCAACACGAGGTAATGGCAAGAGTCGAGGCAATAGTCAAAAGTCAATAGCAAGAGTCAAGATTCTAACAGAATGAACAATGACTTAAAGATTATGTAACCCTGGCATAACATCACATGACTTGCTTAGTGAAAGATGTAAGTATGACTTACTGTCGGAACTCCCAAATTGTACTGATGGGATCAGGTTTCAGGCTTCTTGCTGGAAACCACACCCATAGCTGCCTGTGATTGAAAGCTCCATTTCTGATCCTGGGAAAGCTGGGTGTGCAATTGTTTTGCCTGCAGCTCCGGTTTGACTGATGGATGGCTGAGCCAGTCAGTGCTGGAGGTAGTGTCCATTCCTGCCTTCTATTCTGCCCAGCCGCTTCATTTGGTGCAGGTTATTGCAGTCTATCTGTGTATCTAGTGCTCTTGCCATTGCGTTTCTTGCTATTCTGTGTATTGACTTCTGCTTTGCCGCCATCTTGGTTTTAATCCGGTTTGTTTGACTCCGCTAGTCTGTCTGTATCTGTTGTTTGTCCCTCAGTACCGTTTATCTCCTAGTGTGACCCCCCCCTTCCTGTCTTGTGTCGGTTCCTGTTGCAGTGTGGATACTGACCTATATCTGTTTCCGGTTACCTGTCCGCTCCATCATCCAGCAGCTGCCAGACGAAGTAGGTTTTCCCTGTCATCTTGTAGGGTCACTCAGGGACCGTCAGTTAGGTTCCTGATAGTGGGTTCGCCCTTACCAGGGCGGTTTATCTGCTTTAGGCAGGGCCTTAGCCCGCAGGGACATCGCAGGGTGAGTTCGCCACCACCTACCTAGTCTGACAGCTAGCGCCAAGCCTGGTTTTTGGTTGCGCGGTTGCTGGACAGGTGCTGACACTTGCATCAACATAGTTACATGTTACATTTGTGCTTCCCAGTTATATGAACATTCTTTAATTTTAACAATTAGTTTGAGGGATCATGGAAGAACCGACCGGATAAGTAGATTTTTTATATTTTTATATTGAAAGATTACTTTTACTATATTATGAAAGTGTTTGCTATAGGTCAGTATTCATATAAGCTATTATTTAAGTTAACTGCAAGAACAAGACTTTAACAATATGTATTTATCACTTGTTTTATTTGAAGCTGTCTGATTACTACCCACACTTAGACCAGTCCACTCTTTACCCCTTACAGTTACAGGTGGTAACAAGGTAGAAGAGTGCCTGCAAGATACAAGAACAGAATCACAGCAGGAAACATTCAAAAGAGAGATCAATTCTTCTTGAAGAGCAGAGATAGGGATTATCAGCGTCTTAGGTAGCATTCAATTCACACCTGAATGCCAGCTAACAATAAACTTGCAACCTTGTAAAGATGATGAACCTTTTCATGACTTCAGAATATCATATTCCTTCTTGTATTTTGTAAACTGTTGATACATTTTGAATCCATATTTACCTATAGAGCTAAGTGCACATAGTCGCATTAAAGCTTCATTTCAATGCTAATGAAGCTATAAGTAAACACCCACTGACTTGAGTGGGGTCTCCTTTATGCTTCAGTAGGACTCAAAAAGTTCAAATATTTTTCAACAAATCAAAAAGAATAGAAAATGTGGCATTCCCTCGAAGTCTCATCATGTTATTTTCTCCTACAGGAATTGGAATGTCATATACAGGTCTCTTCAGCTTTTTGCATTTACTTCTACTCATTAGACATTGTTAGGCCCATATCCCATACAAGTCCATAATACACATTCACCTGTCTGGCATCTTCTTATCAAATCCCCCACCCAATAAAAATAGTTTTTAAATACATGTGGTGCGTAATCCTTATATCTCCCATGTACCATGGAACTAAATATACAAGCAGTCCCCTACTTAAGGGCACCCGACTTACAGACGAACCAATGTTAAAGACAGACCCCCTCTGCCCACTGTGACCTCTGGTGAAGCTCTCTGGATGCTTTATTATAGTACCAGACTGCAATGATCAGATGTAAAGTGTCTGTAATGAAGCTTTATTGATAATCCTTGGTCCAATTACAGCAAGAAATTTTGAAACTCCAATTGTCACTGGGCAAAATTTTTTTTTGTCTGGATCTACCATTATAAAATATACAGTTCCGACTTACATACAAATTCAACTTAAGAACAAACCTACGGACCCTATCTTGTATGTAACCCGGGGACTGCCTGTATTTATTTTATATTTTATATTTTATAGAAAATATGTTTTGTAATATAATACTGTCGTGATGTTGTTACATAAAAGTTAAGATTGAAGCCAACATATATAGTATATCCATAATACAGTATGTATACATAGTATACTATATCATTGTATAAACTATATACTGTATATACAGTACAGGGTATAATTTGTTTTTAGTTCCTTGCCATATATTTTATTAGTACAGCAGAGGGCGCCATTGTGTTCTACATTTCTATTGACACTGTTCTTATGTGTGGTATGCAGATTCTGTTATAAAAGTCAAAAGTGCTTCTTTTATAGAATGTGGGCTTAATAATGAAAGGCGAAGGTGTGGGATTTCTTGCTGTTCATGTTAGATTTCTGACTAATGAATCCATCTCACAAACATCTGTGATAATCTGCAGCCTGGTTACATAGTAACACAGAGAATCTAATGCATGAATGGTTCTCTTGATGGATACGTGGGTTTAAAAGTCAAATATATTTCTGAGTTAAAAACAGAGACCTCTTGAGAAAAACTCCCACCATATTTTGTCTTCTCTTTTGATCCAACATAAAAACCTGTTAACTCGTTGTTTACTTGTTCCATACCTTTATCAATGACAAGGCTGCCAACAGTGAACAGAAAACCATTCCATGGATTGTGTTGGGATATTACTGGGAAGCATTAAGGGTTATTTCAATGAATCTATTTTCTGGTAAACACAGAGTGAATGGAGACATTAACAGCATGTGTCCTCTGGACAGGCAGGACAGTGTAGGAGACCAGCGTTAGTCTGGTACACTGTGGCACTGACTTACTGTCACAAAGCATTCATTCTCTTCATGGCAGATGAAAAGAACCTTTGTTCTGCCTCTTTGTGACACAGTTTGTCATAACTCCTTCACTTGACTTGACTCACCATAAATTGTACATTTTCTTTCCTCTGTTGTTTTAATTCTTTTTGTATGACATTCATTAAATATCTCAATAGCATATTGAGCTAAATCAGTAGGAACTCTGGTGGCTCATACTGTATATTGTCTGCATATGAAAGAAATTAACACAAATCACTAAAGCTCAATAGAAAATGTAGAATAACTTACTAAAAATATATACATGAATGGATACAGACCAAGATAGAAATCTGACTGGGATCACTAAGATCCATTCTTGGAGCCCATCAGTGTACATCTAGAGTATGTACATGCAAATATTACTTTACATCCATTTGTAATCCATTTTTGCTTCTTATATATTATCTCAGGCTGTTTATGTCCTGGGAACCAAGCAGTAACCTACTATCTGGGCTGTCTTAGTTCTCTGAGCCAGTAATACATGCCCATACGTTAGCAGGTCTAAGGCAGCAACAAAATGCTGCAAGGTGATGAAGATAATGATGGATATTAAATGGATTGATTATGTAACAAACTAAACATGTAGCTGTACAGTAGTAAGCCTCTATATTATATAAACTGCATAGGGAGATGCATAGATGATGTATGCTGAATATCTGTATGAAGCAGAAGGAGTACGAAGGAGAACGATATACAAGGATTGGGTACACATCCAGCTTAGCTGGGTTTAACTATTGCCCAGTCTAGGTACCGTCCCATACTTCTTCTATCTTACTAAATATATGGAGAAAAGTATGACATTTGTTTGTAGTCTGTAATCATAGTGACAAATATGTCAGTATATAGAGTATGCATGCAAAAAAGTGAAGTAATTTGCCAAAGTTGTTTTTTATTTACCAATAAAATATGGTTACAAAGGTTGACATACTATAAAAAAAATAATACAGATTTGAGCAAACTGCCAATTGAATATTTTGAGACAGATTGGTTGCTAGAAATGTAGGAAATGTCAAAAAGTCACTCTTATAAAGCTAGCGAGTTTCAAGTATGTTTTTGTTGGCTCTCATGCTATGTTTAATGGTGTTGGCCACTCTTTTACATAAATTTCCCATGTGCCTTTACTGCCTTAATAATAATAATCCCTGAATGTTCAACAATTGATTAATCATCCCTAATGCTTCCTTTATTGCTGTGTGCAGACTCTCTTTGCAAACTGCAAAGACATGTAATCAAAGATCCTACACTGATAAATAGGAGGGACGTGCAGCAGGAGATTATGACTCATCCTGCCCCACCTCCCTGTGTATGTCATTAAGACTGACATACCGAACTCAGAGTAAAAAACACACTGGAGGCTGCCAATAGGACAGACTACTTATAGTATAGGATCCACGATGAGACCCAAAAAGTGTTTTTGGGCGTTTACCTGGCACTTATCTTCTTATTTCTTCTATTGGTATATCAGAGGACGTTTGGAGCTCATGATAAAGACACTTATGAAGATAATGAGCAATCACCCTTGCTGATTATCTTCACAAGTTTCTTTCTCATGCGCTCCAAACCTTAGCGTCCTCTGATGTACCAATAGAACAAATAAGATAAGCACCAGGTAAACATCCCAAACCACTTTTTTTAGGTCTCATTGTGTTTCCTATACTCCAAGTATCCCACTATCTCTGGAAGGTGTTCCCAGCCAGACTGGACGAGGCTGCTATCTTCTAACAATGAATAGCGATGAACAGAGTTGTGTCTGCCTGCACAATAAAACCAGGTGAGCACAGATCATAATTCTGTCTTATTACTCTAATTTGCTCTAGGAAGTGCACCTTGTCCTCTTTTATACTCAATTTACGACCCCATAAGGACTGACTGAAGCAGTGAGAAACAGGAAGTTGTGTAGAGATGCAAAGTGCAGCATGTGGATAACAGGGAAAGGCTGGGGCTCTTACAGGCGGCAAAGGTACAGGTACATATACATGCAGAGACATGTCTAATGGAAGATTTATTGAAAAGTGACCAAGCCCTTTATTTAGGTTTTAGTAACTTGCCAAAACTCTGTTAAGAAAGTAGTATTTTTATTGCTGGTACCGCTATTTAATGTTAAAAAATATTCAAAACCATACTTCAACGCTGGAGGACAAGCAGCATACAAAATGCAGGTGAAGAAGCCTATATTGATATTGGCAATTAGACTTTGAGTTATGTTTAGTTGCTGACTTTGCTGACTATCCATATTGGAGGCTGCTGAAACAGCATTAGAAGCATTTGCCTTGGAGATCTTTCACCACTAAATGTGTTTTTTAAGAATCATTTGTTAGGGAATATGGTGGACTTCCTTATCAGTGCTTGACAAAAACCGAGTGTTGAAACGTTGCATGTATTTCTGATGAATAAAGAGAACACCTGATTCCTGGATTACAATGGAGTGCTTCTGCTTTTTCCTCAATTGTATCTCTTTATAAGGGATGTAAATGGGAAGTTGCTGTTTGAAATATTATAAATGCTGTGAAATATGTCACAAATTTTACAAATGTCTGACATTTGTCGCCTTTTATTACAAAAATAAACAATTTTAAAAGGTACTTTATCTACATGCTGTTTTAAAGCAAAATGACAAATATGTGTAATATTAGTCAGTATGTTATCTTGAGCAAGACAAATAGTCTTTTAGGTTGCAAATGTGAGTCATTGGTTCTATAACGCATGCCAAAGAGTTGTAATGTGGATATTTAGAAGCAATTCTATTTGAAGAATGTCATCCACACCCCTTGTAAATGTGTTCACTTAAATTACATTACAGCAGTGGGTTAAGTTGATATTGCTTAGGAAAAAAGATTAATATTTTCTATTCTTCTATTCTTAAAATAACTTGCTGGATATTATTTCCCTGCTGTGGGCACAGTACAGGCAGTCCCCGGGTAACGTACAAGATAGGTTCCATACATTTACCCCTGCATGATACCAATAAAAAGTACAACTCGTCCCACAAAGAATAAGCCCTAAAACAAACAACAAAATCAAGGGATTTTTCTCTCCAAATGAGTTTTTATTCTGTAGAACAAATCAAACATAAAAACGCTATATAAATGGGATATCGCTGTAACCGTACTGACACACACAACATAAGTAATATGTTATCTATGCTATCTGGTGTTTAAACACAAATTACAGAATAGTTTTTTTTTGCATTAATAAAGGTTAAAGAACGGGGTATTGTGCCTCCAAATATAGAGTTACAGCATTCCTTAAGGGGTCTAGTTTTAAAATAGGTCTACTCTTTGGAGGTTTTTACTGCCTTACCATCTTAGATAAAATGACTGAGCTGCAGATATCTCTATAGAACTCCATAGATGGCAACCCAAAATGAAAGTGTACTGATTTGAAGGTGGAAATTCCTTCAAGATATAGGGGATGATATATATTCTGCAGTCCATTGTCCATCTAAATTTTCAAGGACCCAAAGGATGTCACAGTATATAAGGCCAGAAAAAGAAGCAAGTCCATCAAGCCCAACCTTTAAGAATTAAATAAATGTTTTATCTCCATAGTCTGTGAGTTCCACAGTCTCACTGCTCTTACAGTAAAGAATAGAGATGAGCGAGTATACTCGTCCGAGCTTGATGCTCGTTCGAGTATTAAGGTACTCGAAACGGCTCGTTGCTCGGACGAGTATTTCCCCTGCTCGAGATCGAGCATTTAATTAAAAAAACACAGTGAAGAACAATGAAAAATAGAATAGAAACAGTGAACACAGGATCATTTAAGTGAAAAACACAACCCACCAAATTGTATACTGAGAAGGACCTTTACCCATAAAATCCTCATGCATCTGTTCCTGCACTAAAAAAATATATACACAAGACCTATTTTAGGATCTTTGAAACTCCTCTAAAAGGCAGAAGAGACGCATCCTCCATTTTTCTTGCTTGTTTCTAGTACGATATTTAGGAAGTGAATTCCATTCTAGTGGCTAGTGAAACAGCCCAGGGCACATGGCACATGGTACTGTCACATGTGCCCCTGTGACCCATGTCTTGGATCACAAGCGCACCCGTGTTCCCCCCTGTGCCCCTCATTCCCGCGATGGTCCCCTTGCTCCGGTCGCTGGTCGGCCGCCTTCCCTGTTCAATTCCCGGTCCCTTCCTGTTTTCCCTGCCGGATCTTTGAGCCTAGTGCCCCAGAGAAAGCCTCCTGTTATTTATCTTAGTGTTTTGCGATTCCTGTTGTGATCTCCTGCTTCCTTATGACTTCGATCCCGTGCTGCCTGTCTCGACCTCCAGCCTGCCCCTGACTACGTTTCAAGCCTTATGATTATGTTCTTCACCTTGGCCACCACCGCAAGCAAAGAGCGACCTGGTGCTATCCTGACGCAGCAAGAACAATCCACTTTGCGGCGGGCTCTAGTGAAAATCGGATGCCACTTAGATTTCACTCCCAGGTGTCGGCTTACATCATTGCTTGCAATGGTACATTGGGTCCACTACCCCTGATCCTAACAAGTGGCACACCAGTACAGGCAGTCCCCGGGTCCGGAGGTTTGTTCTTAAGTTGAATTTGTATGCAAGTCAAAACTGTATATTTTATAATTGAATAATAAGCTAACATTTGCGATTATTTCAGGGGCTCTACACCACTGACGTGGGACAGAGGCCCTGATACATATGCCCCGATGTGTTCTTACTGACGTATGGTGAGAATTTCATATGAATAGCACCTTTAGAAACGGTGACTTATTTCCCCCACTGTATATATCTGGATCGTCAGCAGGAGGAGCTGTCTCTTGTGATGTCTAGTTTTGGACACTGTTATCACTGGTAACTGCACTGTTGTATATTGCGTATGGGTTTGCCGTGCAGAAAACCCCCAGTGTAATACGGTAGCAATATAGGGACAATCCCATACATATATCACAGAAAGAAAATCAGCAGCAGAAACTCCTTACCACTGCAACTTATTTATTAATCTATTTAGTTAGGTACAGAAATTGAGCTCTGATTCCTGACCACTACATTTCACTCGTCAGAAACTAGGCAATTTTGGCTTGTTTCTGATTGAAACAAGCCAAATTCACGTTACGTGCAAATAGCTAAAAGATATTTTTTTTTTCAAAGCAAGGTATAATTTTGTTTGGGATTCCAAATGCTGAAAACAGTGCAACTCTAACATTTAGGCATCTACTGCTTCAATGCATAGCAAATCAGTGGCTGTCTAGTGCTGTAATTTTTTTCACTTATCGTAATTGAGTTAGAAATAATTGTGGCCAATCTCCACCCATAAAGGAAATGATTTGGCGTTTTTAATGGTTAAGCTCCTCCTGGGAAATGTAGAAGTCAGCAAACACTCGTGGTTGTCATTTACTTGTTCTGGTGAACAAAAGCCATTATTTATCTGTGAAATTCTTATAAGGCTTTAGACCACAATGCTCTGTTTTATCAGTCATGCAACAGATGCAGATGGCCCCAAAAGACTCCATTGACTTAAAATAAAGTTATACTGTGGTCTCCAGTTTTGATAGAAACCACAACAATGTCTACAACTATTTTAACAGAGGATCCAAACAGAGCCCCCATCGCATATGAAAACAGTGGCTACTAGCTACAGCAGGCACACAAATGTAGTGGCATTCAATTATATTCATATGAAGTTATACAGAAAATCATCTTTAAAGGACAATTACCATCAGATAACCTGATGGTAGATGTTTATACTATAGGCAGAAATATCATAGTAAATGTTCCCCAGTGTGTTAGGCTGGGTTCACGGCTCGTTTTGTGCCATATGTTGTAAGGACACATAGGGGGGATTTCAACATGTCCTTTCAACGTATGGCACAGAAATATGCTTATACAATAGGATACTTCACCCTGGAACGCCTCCTCTGTCCTATATACTGGGAAAGGAGTTCACAATGACAGCAGCCAGCTTTTGGCTGCAGGCAATGTATGGGGCGTTTGCCCAGTGATTTCAGTGTCCTTTCTTGGACAGTGACATCACCGGGTCCCCCCCTCCTGCTGAGCAACGTTTCCGCTCAGCTAGCCTAGAAGAGGGATGCAAAATGCTGCATCCGCTCAGTATAGACTTCTAGTGTCTGCGTTGATATTGGTCATCGGATGCAACGTATGCTGGTCAACGTATGCCTCCATTTGCCATTATGTGTTAATGTATATGTACATACTTTGGGAGCTTTCCCGGAATATATGCTGAACATATACAAAAAACACGGTGTAAACAGTGGCGGATTAAGTGTCCTTTGTGCACTGGGCTGTGCACACGACTAGGGCCCCTCAGTGTCCAAACCAACATGTGCTTGTATGTTAGGACTTAAGTATGTCCACAACAGTGCCCCCATTTACAGAATGTCCACAGCAGTGCCCCCCTTTACAGGATGTCCACAGCAGAGCCCCCCTCCCCTTCACAAAATGTCCACAGTGTCCATAGCAGAGCTCGCTTATCCATGGCCTCCTTACTTCTAAAATAAACATTTAAAATTATGATAATGAACCTGAAGTGCTCTGGTGGGTGTTTCCATAGCCTCTCAGTGCTGTAGCTTAGCAGGCTGTAACAATGAGCAGAGCACGTCTCCCCTCCACTGGCACTTCCTACTGCTGCTAGATTACACAGGCTGAGGGAGAAGGGATAAAACAGGAGGTTGGCACTATAGCACTAAGGGGCTCTGGTAATGCCCCCAGACCTCTTTGGGCTCAGTAGCATAATTATAAAACTTGATTTTAGAAGGAGGACGCCATGGATAACAAATATAAGAAGAATACCACAGTCACAGTGCCTGGATCCATGAGTAAGTGCCCTTGGTTTATCATACTTGATTTTGATGGTAGATTTTATGTTTGGCAGTATACGAATAAAGTTTAGCAGGGTGATTTGCTTTCTATGAAACGCAAACATGACACTAACTGTTCTGATAAAAGAAGATCCTGCCACATGTGACTATGCTAGTTGACTATTCTAATATTTATAAATGGATTATGTATATAACAATTGAGCTAAAAAAATTAACATTCACACTTTAAGAGGCACCAAATTTGGGTCCTTACTAGAGTTTGCTCTATAGTACAGTAGTAGCTGCAATGTCAGAAACACCAGAACTGAAAAGCTAACACTTATACACCAAGCCTAATATATTCTCTCAGTATCCTGACAGTAATTTCTACTCTCTTATTCACAGCTTGATAAATCTAGGACATAGTTAGATGTTCCCTCCAAGAGCTTTTGGGATTGCAAAATAATCAAATGAGTGGTGTTGTCAGAGGCAAAAGAATTTAATCATGAACCTTTAATCCTGGAATAGGGCAAGTTTGAGACAGAATAAAATCATTTTGTTAGACGACTGGTTATTGGCATAAAAATGAGGTCAAAAGCCGCATTGATCACTTTCTTCCACACTTATTACAAGAAGATCCTCTTAGTTCTAAAGCATGGAGCTAACAAAAAGAATTACAACCATTTAAACAAGGCAAGGACATGTTCTAGCAAATGATGGTCATTCTAGGTATTTGCTTGGCAGCAGGTGATTTACTGAACAAATAAATAATATACCAGACAGTATAAATAATATACTGGTCTCAAAGGGGTTGCACTACGCTTAACTTTTTATGAATTACCTATCCACAAATATAGGATAACACTTCGATCACTTGGGTCCTGGATCCTGTGGATTGGGGATAACTTTTAAACATGGGACAGTTTGTGCTAGACCCTTACCGACAAGAGACCAAACTTGGCTTTACAATAAACACAACAGATTTTGTTTAATGTTTAAAAGGAAATCTACCATTTGCTTTTATGCATTATTATGAACTAAACATACCTTGAGAATGCGGAAGCTACACTGATGCAGATGTTTCTCTTGCTTAATCCCTGAACTAAATGGTTTTGCTGAAAAAAACAATTATAAACTTATGATAATGAGGCTCTTTGGCTCTGAGGCTCCTGTGGCTGCCCGAGCACTCTCCTCTTGCCCTAATTATGTACTGCTCCAGCCTTGTCCTGCCAAGCATAAGCCGAACACTGTATTCACTCTGTTGTCTCTGATAGGCAGAAGTAATCAATTGCTGCACCATCCTGCAGCTGCTATGTATCAGTCATCCAGCTCAGGTTTATTAGTCCTGTCTGCACAATTCAGGCAGCTCCTTGTATCTGTAACTAATGTGTTTATGCACGGCAGCAGGCTGCACCCAGCTTTCCTAAGTTCCTGAATTTTATAATTGTTTTTTGAGCAAAACCACTCGCTTCTGGGATTAAACAAGATATGTTTCTGCATCACTGTAGCTACATCATTCCAAGGTATGTTTGGTTCATAATACATAAAAACAAATGGTAGATTTACTTTAAAGGAAATCTACCACCAGGATGAAGGATTGTAAACCAAACACACTTACATATTGGTGTGTCAGGCAACATCTACTCTTCTTTAAGCTTCCCATGCTCTTGTTTGTAAGAAAAAGTGGCTTTTAAAATTATGCAAATGAGCCTGGGGGACTCCATTCTCCATTATTGGAACGTATGGAACCCAGAGCCCCAGAGGCTAATTAGCATGATTTTAAAAGAATATGAAAAGCCAAAAGAGCCCACATATGCAGTCTCAACCGCCCTCAAAAATCAAGAACTAACAAACACCAACAACGAAGAGCTTTAAGAAAAATAACAATTCTACTTTATTAAGATATCAAAGTAATACACATGAATGACTTCCAAGAGGGATTCCTGAAAATCTAAACATAAGGGGAATCAAGGTGTCCCAGGTGGAAATGGGACTGACACAGAGTACCAATGACCCCCCCTCCTCCACATGCCCCAAAAGTAAAAAATGTGCCGAGATAAATATCCAATATGAATTATGTTCAAAGTAGGACTAGTATAGGGAAAGTAGACCTAAATGCAAATAAACAATACATTCAACCGAAGGTACCATCCGGTAATGGTAAATATCAGCAATACAGGTCACACTTACCCAGAGGCATAGAGAAGATAAGCACTGGTTCACTGTTGGTGGAGGCATTTTAGACGAAATTTTTTTTTTTATATATTAAAATATAACTTTTATTCTATATTAATAAAAATTCACAGGACTTGACGTACAGACATACAAACATAAATTCTCAGTGTATTGGAATTGTACGGGTGTGTATGCACAGTTTTGTGCTTTTAAAACAGTTTTACCCTAGTTGATGTTTTATTGTCAAAAAGCAACAACCTCCCACTGAGAAACACATATTGTAACAGTGTGTGTGATTGGTATTTGCTTCACACTGCACACTATTACATTATGTTTAATTGTGAGCTATAGTCATGTCAGTCAGAAGAGCATATTATGACTTGCTACCTTGAGCACTCTTATAGCTTCTTAGGTCATATAGGGCTGCCGTATTGGTTGTATATTTGCAGCAATTATATGGCTCTAATTGCTCTTAGTGAGAGGCTCAGTAATTGTATTTTATTTGTCTCTCTTAGAGCTGTCTTCATGTCATAAGATTGAGCCGAAGTATTTACACCTCAGCTTTGGTTGAAGCACGGCAGCTTATAAGTTATGGAGTCGCCGTGTGAAGAAGACATCCCTCAATTCAGTCTATCTCTCTTAACGCTGTCTCTGTAAGATGAGACTATATCAACGTGCTATATTTCGACTTTGGTTAGAATATGGCAGCTTATATGTTGTAAAGCTGTCATATATTTAGAGATAGCCGATCGTCTCGACAGCAATGGCTTATTTGGTATATGTTCCAGCCTAAGGTGGTAATTAGCTAGACTGTTCACTGCCTAAGACTGACTAGACAGTCCAGTGGCGTAACTACCGCCGTAGCAGCCGTAGCGGTTGCTACGGGGGCCCGTGAGGTCCATGGGCCCGTGCTCCCGGCCCAGACTGTGTGCATATTCACTTAAAATATCCACCAATAAGGGAGTGCGGTTTCGGGCCGCGCTGATCGGCATAAATTGCAACTGCATGGAGGTACAGTAGAGGAGGGCACCAGGTCACGGGGTGGTTCCGACACTGGAGTCACAGGCAGAACACCGCTCCTCCTCTCTCCCAGGGGAACGGGGCCCGACCGCGCGGATACCCACTGGGTCCCTCCCATGCCCGCACACGCAGCACAGCAATGCGAGGGCCGGGCTCTCCATGCTGTAGGTCTTAATTATGGCTGCTGAGCCGACGGGCCCGAGGAACGCAGCACACAGGTGCAACACAAAGGCCGACCAGGCCCCAGAAGAAGTAAGATCCTGAAAGCGATCATCGATCAGTCAGAGGACTGCAGAGAAGATCATCTCTGTAAGTATATAATGTGTGTACGTGTGTATTTATGTGGTATGCTGTATGAGTGTATATGCTGTAATGTGTTGTGTATTATGTATGGTGTGTAACATACTATAGTCTATGTGTGTCTGGTCTGTATTGTGCTGTATTATATGTATGGTGTGTATATACTATATTTATGTTTGTATTGGGTGTGATATAATGTAGTGTTTCTGTATATACTATATTTATGTTGTATGTGTGTACTGTATATCCTAAGATATTTATGTGGTATGGTTTGTGTATATACTATATTTATGTGTGGTAGGTGATTAATGTGGTGTGTGAATATACGATATTTATGTGTGATGGTGGGTATTACTATATTATCATGTGTGTATGGTGTGTATTATCATATTTTTGTATGTGTGTTATTATAATGTGTGTATGGTTAGTAATATATATTATGTGTGTTATGGTGTGTATATACTGTGTATGTTTGATATACTGTTCATGCGTGTGTATATGATGTATTTGGATTGTGTATATTACTAGATGGGTCGGTTGTATGGTGTATATATCCTGTATTGTATGTCGTTTATGCTGTATTGGTGTGTGTATATGATGCATAAGTGGTGCATAAATGTATGCGTTCCTATGCTATATGTATGTGTATGAAACTATGTGTGAATATGTGTTTATCACTGTTGTATATAGATACAACACCACAGACAGTAATAATATAAATGTAACTATAAATAGGGTTGCATGTTCACGTATATTAGGATATATAGACTATTTTGGGAAGAGTTTATAATAGACTTTATGCCATTCTCTGCGTAGAAAGCAGTAAACAATATTGCTTATTAAAAGTTGTGAATATGCCACATGTGTGGAGGGGGCAAAAGGGCCTTCATTCATCAGGGGGTTCTCTATTTGCTGGCTATTATAACAGGGTATATGCCTGTAGGTCTTGTCTGTGTGCACGTCGGCATGTTTACTGGCCGCACGGAGAACGTCAGTAGGGAAGGCACATATTTAACACCCCGACGCGCGTTTCGCACTGAGTCTTCGTAGGTAGGTTGACTTTTAAAAAGAATAGCAAATCTCTGTCAAGGATGGATACACACCAGTATGTAACACCATCTTGTTTACAATTCTTCACTTGGGTAGTAGCATCCTTAATAGTTTATACCATATCTTTTTTTTATGCACTTAGCCGTTGTATAGTGACCTCTCTTATTCATTCGCCCTTAATAGGCTTAGCTGGAATTACATTACCGCACATTCCTCTGGTGTAAAATCTTATAATGCGGTGGTCTAGTTTACTAAGGCACGTTTTGCGTGTTCCTGAGTGTTTACCCGACATTTTCCCGATTTGCGCCAAATTCCCTGACATTTTCCCGGGCATTTTGGCGTCACACGATCGGGTTTTGGCGCCATCACGTGGATGCACGCGACGGAAATCGGGGGGCGTGGCCGAACAAAAACCGCGAAAACACGCCGCAATTAAAAAAAAATGTGCGACGGAAATTGTACTACCTTCAACTCCGCCGGCTGTGTATTCCAGTGTGTTTTCCGATGCTCTCAGCGCAGCAGTTGCCAACCTGGAGGACAGGCGGAGGAACTGCCTTAATTAAATACCCGGCTGGACCCAATCCAGCACAGAGAAACGCACCGCTGGATCGAGAATGGGCCGGGTAAGTAAATCTGCCCCAATGTGTGATTAAAGATTTTATAAACTCTATGGGGGATATTTATCATACGCTGGCGCTCGTGCGCCAGCGTATGATAGCCCCGCTGCTGCAAAATTCGGCACCGATACATCAAGAGGCTTCTCCTCTTGATTTATCGGGCCTGCGCAGACGCAGCGTTTAACTACGCCAACAGGGCCCGTGGCTAGTAGAAACAAGCGCACCTGGGACTTTTCACGAGGAAAAGTGCGGAAGCCGGTAGCGCGAGTGCGCGAGGCGGCGGACAGTAACCCGCCCAGCCCACCCCGTCCGCCAGTGCCCCCCGCTCGGCCGTCCGCGCCCCCGCCCCTCAGCTCCCACTGGCGTGAAGGTGGCGGATTGGGAAAAGAATCGCAAAGCTGAGCAATAAGCTAGTAATGTATTTTCAGGTGCCTCATGCGCCACTGGCGGTGGCTTGATCATGTCTTCATAGGTAAGGTACGAAACGTGTGCTCCAAATGGTCGGGTGGAATAAAAGTTTTTCCACTTTACCCATACAGAGTGCCGCTTCACTTGATGCTTTTTACTAGAGACTACGTGGTTTGTCGGACCCACCAGAAGGACCTGCACCCTCCCAGTTTTCACCCGGGGCCGCTCCACCACTATTGCTTTTTTCAATTACTCTAGCCATGTGCTGGAAGCAGAAAAAAAAATCCAAATTTAGTGATTTTTTTGAAAAATTTACATTGCTTTGCTCCATTTTCTTGTAGCTTGTTTTTTTAAATTAACGGCTTTCAATGTGTGCTTCAATGACACATCCCCTTCATTCTTGGGGTTTAAAGTGTTTAAGTGTCAGTTGTATAGCAGTTTTATTCAATTTATGCCATTTCTAATGTAAATTGGTGAAAACCTTATCTGTATGAAAAAAAACAATTCTTCCCTCTTTTGCGTCCTTCTGATGGCTAATAACTTTTTCTTAATGTTGGGGTATGAGCTGTGTATAGGTGTAATTTGTGGCAAGGATGAACTGACATTGAGACCTAGACACTTTTTATATAAAACAATGTTTTTTATGTGTTTGCAAAATAGTGAAACGTTTTGCGGTTTCAATAATTTCAAGAGTATGGCTGTTGGGACGCAGTGAGTGCAGGGGGATTTTAAACTTTTAGGGGTTTTTTTCTCTAAACTTTAAAAAACGTTTTGCATTTGTTATTTCACTATTTTTATGGACCCTGGGGTACTTTCACTTAGGGGTCTTAGTGCTCCTACCATATACTCTGCAATACCGTCAAACTACTGTAGATATTCAGCAAACAACCAGCTGTATAAGAGAGGGCTTATACTGTGAAGCCTCACAAGTTGTTAAAGTAAGTTTGCCAGTCCAAATGCTGTTTGGAGATATTTCAGTCCTCAGCATATGTGTGTTGTCTACAACTCACCTTCCCAAGTCCCTAAAGGCCAGTAACTCCTATCACTCCATAGTACATTATATATATAGAATGATATATATACAGCTAGACAAGTGGAAGTCCTTACTATGTTAGTGACCACATTGCCACGGTGATCCACGTGAATTTGTGGTTCTAGTTCTTCAGGGAAAGCTTCCATTTTGCTGGTGTATTAATCTATAGAAGAGGTTAGACTCTGTTTACAATGGAGGTTTCCTGTGGACGTATACTACACTTGGGGGTATGGCTTAAGAGGATGTCATTGTAAGGCGTATATTTCTTTTTTTTGGATTACTATATGAATCTTTTCATTGGTATTGCCGAACTATAAAATGACAGAAAGATTTTCAAAAAATCTTTCTATCCTAATTTAAAACAGTTGTGCGGGACAAATCTTGGCTACAAGTCCATGTAGAGAAGAGTCTAGACTGGAGGAACTTTATTTACTTAAAAGGGTTTCCGCATAAAACAATCTTTAGACCCTATCAAACAGGATGAACCCCACAAGATCCACAATTGAAGAAGGGTCCAATGCACCCCTTGTTGGACCCTTCAGTGGCTCCCTGAAGTTGCGGAGCAAGCTTGTTCATCCATGGGCGGGCTCTCCCTTTCATCTGTATTTAGAACTTGGACGGTGTTGGCGAGTCAGCGCTCGGCAATTAGAGATGAATTTGGCAGCCGCTCCTTGGATACAATCGGAACCCTGTTTCTGTGAATTTGGGGGTCTCATCACTGGGAAAACACCCCTTTACGTGTTAAATGATTTATTCACCATAAAAAATCTGTTGGTAGTTAGGGTAAAACCCTTTCACCCTCTATATATATTATTGAGTAGGACAATTGCATGAAAAATGTTAATATTTTATAAGAGGAGCAAGATTTGTTGATTTTGTTTTTCTGGAATCTCTTGTTATGGGGTGTATATCTACATACAGTCAAGGTATACATAGAATATCATGTCTGGGAACCATCTGTGAGACTGTTAGTGGATATACACAAACCAGCGGATTATAATAGGATGCTGGCAGAATTAGGTCAACACACTAAGGACTCCCAAAGATTGTCGTGTGGAATGGTGGGCATGATAAGGATGATGGCATTGACACTTCCATTTCAATATGATATCAACAACAAGATGGCAGAGGCTTGGGAAACTTTCGTAAAAGATTGAAAATTATGGTTTTATATGGATACAAATTATAATAAACAGCGACATAACACTTACCCAGTATTTGAGCAATTGACCTTCTAGCAAATTGTATTAAAAGGAACCCCCCAAATCTAACAGTTTTTATTATAGTGCACTAGGCACCAGGGACTAAAGGCACCAACCGGGGAATTGTGGTTATAGAGAAGCAGATGCATGATAGGTTGAATGGTCTCCCTCTAACCTTCTAGTTGTGCGTCACTGTTACACCATGGCATCTACAAGATTGAAACACTCAGGATGAGAGGTTTTTTCTGATCATGGGCATATGGACCCACTAAAAACTTTTTGTGGATGGCTGTTACGGGCATCACATGGTATACAGCAAGAGCTCTGTATGAAGGGCTAGTAACCAGATGTTCTAACTTTGCAAGTTTAACATCATGCTGTGCAGAGCAAGATCAGATCACATTGATGAATAAAAAGGTGTATGTTTTTTTTTTTGCTCATTGTGGGGCCATATCACTCTCAAAATGTGCAAAAATGTAATTGGAAGTTTGATTGTGTTATTAAGTTAGTATTTATAGACAGTAAGGAGATACATAAGTATATAAAGAGACAGTGGGAGATGGTCCAGAGGAGTGTTCCCTCGGGTGAGATCGTATGACCAGGTCCAAAAATAAATCTGCAAGATATACCATACTTGCTGTCCCTAGTACGACACCTGACTTTCAAGCATATTAAAGGAACCGTCCATTAAGAGTCACTGCTGACCTGGTACCCCACTTATTGGTAGAAGTAACAATAACCACCAATAGGAAAAACAAAAGCCAAAAAAAACTGGGAGTTTTTTTCTATCTGGCACCTGTGCTCTGCAAAAACAATACTCAGGAGAATTAACTTACTACATAGCGTTTTTCTGTCAGACATGGTAAGTGCCAATAGTTGCTGTTCGCCCCTGAACGTGCGGAGGACCAGTCGATCACTCCATATGCCCCAGTTAGTGGTGAGCCCCAAGAAGAAAGAATTTGTCTCGCATACCAGAAATTAGGCAGGATCCAAAGAATGGAGTCACTTATCATGTGTACAAGCAACAGGGAGATGAAATTCCCCTCCTAAGGGGAAGAGTGGCCTAAACGCTTTCCTAATGCGCTGCCTCCACCAATTTATCTTCATATATAGAAGAATTTATCCAGAGAAATATAGTGGGATGGTCCTAGCTTTGGGTTCACACACCTGAAGGATTACCTTCAGCCGTAGTTCAGAGGAGAACTATCATTATGAATAAACTTGAATCAGTGAGACGACTATGTGTATTAAGTGCTTTTGTGGGTTATCACCATCCGTGTGAATGCTGCCGATAAAAGTGTAAATGCAGATTATGAGAAACACACGTAGCGAATCACCATTTGGAGTAGAGCTACTTAGGACAACATAAGTCTGGTTATCTGATAAGGAAATGATAAATTATTGCTTCATAACTGTGGGCCCATTGTGCTGAAGAAAATAATATTAATATCTCTCATACAGCCACACACATGAGCTCTTGTAAACATGACAATGTGCTTAACTTCAATGGGTGTAGTAGAATTGGACAGTGGCACTTAATACATCTTTCCAATCTGAGTACAAATTCCACTATCTCAGCTCTAGTACTTTTTCAATTATACATTAAAACTTCTGGAAATGTTCATTGCTGTTTCCTGTAAGCTTTTAAGATAAATCCACAGAGGTGAAATCACATTTCACGTAATGAATGATCAAGGTATTGTGAATGGCTATATTACGTGTGGGTATAACAGCCGATATCTTAGACTGCTAGCATGAAGTAGATAATTTATGTTCATCCTGCTTATAGTTTTACAGCAATTGTATTTATGCGAACAGATAATGACAATTCTTCAGAAATTCTCGATAAATAATAGAAAATGAACAGCGACAGACACATTTAACAACATTTGGGCCCCAATGCCTGGCTCGTATACACTTATGAAAGGACAAGGTACACCCTCTTGTCAAGGCACATAACCTCAAATTAACAAACAAAACACAAATAAACATAATCCATTAATAACTTACCTAGGTTGAATGTGGGAAACATATTTTCCTAGAAAAACCTGAGGTAAGTTCTGACATTGTTCTAAAATATAGATTGATTAAGTGTTATTAGAATTGTGCACCATTACCCGTCCACAAGCCCTTGTAATATGTCTTTCCTATTGTGTCTGTGTTAATGAACATTTAACATATACCTGATGTTTGAAGACCCGGATGCCATGTTTTTTTTTGCAAACAATGTTTGCAGTAAGATGAATGGACCCCATGGTTTGGGTTAATGTTCCAGTTTGCCAACAGCCCCACCGGCAAACAGATGCCACTTGCAACATCGTAGTGTTTAAATATGATGTTTTTTTTAATTTTTTCACAGTTTTTCACTACTTCTCACAAGAGGGAATGTTAAAAATTAAGCATGAAATAAATGTGAAAAATTAAGGTGGAGGAGGATATGATGACTACATGCAAGAATTGGACAATTATTATCTCTGTAACATCCAGGAAGACTCTTGTAGATGCCAAGCATCAGACACGTTGCAAGGCATATCAAGGGGCATAGTCTTATGGTTAGAAAATTCTTCCATTTCCAGATGGAGGGATCCCGAAGCATGGAAAGTGCCTGTACCGGTACCGTGGTTTCAGATAGCCTACAGGAGGGGTGTTCACCTTAGGGCATTTACTGCAATTTGACAAATGTAAATCAAATCTTAGTCTTTGCAAATTATGTTATCCGGTAGACTACAGAAATGGGACAAACTGATCGGGAGTAGTTAGAAGATTCGGTGGAGAAATGTAATGTAGTGTTTGGAGGGGAGGGTCACTTTCACTAGATGTAACAGTCTATGTGTATCTTGTTAGAATCGTGGGCACCTAAACATTTCTTTCTCGCTACAACAATGAGGATGTTCATACAGTTAAGTGTTTTAGGCTAATGAGCTTAGAAAACCTCCAAGATGTAGTGATGTAAGAGCCTATTCCATAATAAAAAGCGTCTTGGATATTTTGTTTGGATACAAGACATGGGGCACATTATACTAAGGGTCCGCAAAGCCGCGACATCCGTACGGGGTTTTTTTCCCGAATATTTGCGGCTTTGCCGTATTTCACGGGATTGTGGCGCACAGCGATGCATATTTTGGCGCATCGCCGTCTTGCGCGACAGAAATGGAGGGCTGGCCACGCCAACCTGAAGATTCGGAAAAAACGCAGAATTTAAAAAGCCATTTGTGTCGCAGTCATCACCCACATCACCAAAAAAAGCAGGTGATTCGGCGGGACCTTCTCGCAAGCAGCGACCACTGGTGAATAGCGGCGTCACGGACCTTAGTTGAATTCCCCGGAGAACCCGAATTAGCGCCATCGTCTGGAGTCCCCACCTCGACTAGTATCTTGCTGATTCTGGATCGGGTAATGTAAAGTGTGCCCCATGTGATTTTGAACCAAGAAGGCAAGGAAGGGGAGGCGACAGCGAAGGAATTTGGGGACTTGAATCTATGCATCTGTAGCAGTATGGTCTAAATACGGTGAAGTCACATGAGCCGTCATTCCCTGATCATTTGATGCCATATATGTTCCACCAAGATATTTCACCATCAGAGTTTTTCTACTGCATTTTATTATTTAGTCAAGTATAAACAATACATAATGGTTATCAGGGAACTACATTGTAATACAAAATTGTGTAGTGTTTATATTTTTATCTGATACGAGTTGTGTTGCACTTTGGGCTTATGGAACTGATTGGTTTTTGTGAGTATATAATATTGTTAGTAAACGATGTACAGGGTGAGGGCACTATAAGCCGACCAGAACATGTTAGAGACTGTTTTGATGAAATTGTAGTCATATGAAGTAGCAAAGGTTTTTAAAACGAAGAGCCTCCAATTGTTGATATCGTTCTAAAGGATTTTATAACCCCTTTCTAGGATTATGGGCGCACATTGCCCCTTTAGAATGATTAGCTCTTACTTTTAAAGAGCTGACTGTCACCTCTCTAGTGCTTAATTAATCACAGGACATTTTATAACGCACCTAGCTGTCATTTACCCTTTGATTATTATTTATGATGCGTAAACTGTTGTCCAATTTTTCCATACTGCTTTGTGCATTTTGCTGATTTATTAAATAAGTAATGTCACATTGGAATCTCTTTGTGTGTTTTTTACATGCGTTTGTATTTACCTATCGACTAACAGGTAGAAGAGAAAGGGGCACTCCCGACAACAGTCTAATTGGAAAGGTTCACTCCTTCCGTTTTCCTAAGCCTTTTCTATTGGGAGCTGACAACGTTTTTATGTGGTGTGCTCATACCATAACAGCAAGATGAAGCGTTGACATACGCTAAACGACTCGTCCCTTGGTGGAAACGTCCTAGCATGTTGTTCTCCCTCCCTTAGGGTAGGTGTGCACTTTTAAAATGTTTTGAATAAAAGAAGATTTTAAGAAATGTGTGTGAGTCCTACCTTCTTCGCTCCTGATTTACCTAATTTAAAGATCTTCTAAATCCATCCAAAAACATTTTTTTTTCGTTCAAGTAGTTTTCATGGGTCTTCTTAACAGAGAAGACAAGCACAATGAAAATTGGCAGAACCAGAAAACAAGGTCAATTCAAATAGGCAGAATACACCCCACAGCAAGTGTAATGCAACCCCAACATTGTCAACTGACAATAGTTCTCAAGCAACAGAGCCATAATATGGACAGATATAACTTACACATACTAAATACATGGAAACAAGTAAACAACAGGGCCCCTTTAGTTTTGCTTGTGCTACATGCCAAGGCTATTTCATGGAGAATATATAGGTGTTGTACCCAGGTCTACCTGGAAAAAACATTGCCTTCAGAGACATTTGTATAATGTTGAGAAGCGTATGAGGTGACATGGGGGAAAGGGGGCAGAAGGGAAGGATGCCTCCATTGCAGTCCTGGCACAACCCAGGACCATACCTCCTAACTTTTTTGTTGAGAGAGAAAGAGGGCAAAAGCCCTCCCCTTTTTATAAACAACGCTTATGGCCACACAAATATAGTAGAATATCGCCTTGATGGCCCTACAATGCCCCTTATTTTCGCCAACCTTCCCAAAGGACCCGTTTTTAATACCTCTAATTGCAAATCTGCAACATTAAAACCCCTCTTTAATGTTATCACGCCCTTTAGATTGATTTCTCCACTTTATTATCTACCTAAACTTACAACCTCAATACTATCTGTACTCCTACTCCACCTCACGTTTACATGGTGTGAGTCCCTGTTCTTATCCGTATCTGTCATTCCAGCATCTCCTAGGAGACTCCTGTCCTCCAGCCCCCTCTGTAGACCCCTGTCCTCCAGCCCTCCTGTCCTCCAGCCTGTACTCCTGTTAGTCTCCTCCCAGCATACTCCTGCCCTCCAAGCCTCCCCCTCCTGTCCCTCTGACCCCACACGTGTAATAATCTCCTCCATCTGTGTCCAGCCCCATTAACTACCATCACATAAAAAGACATGTAAAATGTATTTTACTTGGTCCTCCCACTCTCACTACTATAATACAATCTTTTTATGTTTACCAAATAGTACAAGTCTAAAAAGTAATTTAAGAAGGAGTAAGATTTGTGAAATTTTATAGCTTGCGTATATTATCATATATACTCTATTTTAAAAGCATCAACAAAAACAGAATTTTTTCAGATTTTTCTCTCTATATATTATTGTTTAGATACAATCATGAAGGCAATTGTTCCAGGGACACTGTTTGATACAGCACAAAGGCTATATTATTAAAAGCTTTTATTAGCACTAGCAGACCACAAGGGAACCACCTGCAACAGCTCGAAGAAACGCGAAGAACAGCGACTGACTGATCCACTCATTACTTGCAATCTAGAAAAATACATTAAGGAGAAAGGTTGGTATTGAGAGTAATCTCAGCACCCCAGAATCTCTTCTCACCTATTTCTCATTTGACATTTCCAACCTGGTTCTATTAAGCCCCCTCACTATATTAATTACTTTTACAATCTGGTGTCTTTGGGTCCATTTAAGTCCACAGAAAAGAAAAATCCTAGATTTTTCTACATTTTAAAATGTTAAATTCAAAATCTTAAAATACATTTATCTGTAGTTCCCACCAAATACTTCGTATTGTATGTTCACACCAGTTTACTGCAGAAAATTTTCAACATGAAAAATGCTTTTATTGCTACACTATAACTTTTGCTTTCCAAAGTAGGTAAATAGATGTTGTCAAGGCCCCTATCATGGTTGGCCGGTCTGCTTTTTTTCACATTGAGGGTATTCTCTGATTTGCAAAACTGATACAAAACGAGATCGACTTGGCTAGTGTCCTGCCATTTTGTGATAAAGGATATCATCTGTTTGTAAAAAATTGGATTTTGGACTGCACACTAATCAAGTACTCGATTGCAGGTGACTGGAGAGGGGTCCCAATCCATATGTGTAGAGAAATTCTTGGAGCTCCAGTCACACGTATAGGTTTGCAGGGAGTTTTTTTATGATACAAACTGATTATACGTGTACATTCTGTCAACAATAGACCTTTATCAAACTCATTCTGTAAAGGGAATGTTAAGGGAGGTATGCTTGTAGCGTATGTCCGCTTACAGAATGAGTTTGATAAAGGTCTATTGCTTGACCGAACGTCACGTTAATAGTTGTATCATAAATAAAAACTCCCTGCACACCTATACAGTGTGGGACTGGGAGTCCAAGGATTTTCTTATGTTTGTAAAGGTACACACAGAGGGAAAAAATTAAAAGGGGATTTTTGTCTTTGGCATTCTTCATTTAACTAAATCATCTGGCTATAAATACCGTACATGTCTTCAATTGGATATTAGTAAAGAAATGTACTATAAGTTAATCATATATGGCCCTGTAAAACCGGTGAGGAAATTTTGTCCTTGGATATGAACAGAGCTGTGGTCGGTCATTTATATAAGACTACATTACCCAGCATTTACTTTTTTGTTCAATTACTACAGAAGTACCGGGGTCATACAATTCATCTTTTGTATTTATTGAGCTGGGTTTGATGAACAAGCTTGTTTACATTGTTTTACTCATACATTGTTTTTTTTCCATATGCGAATGTCAATTCTTGGTCACGTACAAGTTTTTTACCATTTGAGTGAGGGCTTTGTGACTTATTTTCTTTTGGAATATACATGCAGAACATGGGATTCTATATACCCACCCCGATGTCCTTTGGTTTGTTATATTTCAAAGCTGCATTAGGTTGATAGTGGGATCAGGCATGGCTGGGCGTCCTATGTCACAAATGTGATATTGGATTCACTTGTCACGGGAAGCAGGAGTATATACCCCTATCTGTCCCCTGTTGGCTCATATATAAATATAGACGTCTTTGGATGGATGGCAATTTGATGTTAAGTGTATATTGCGTCCCGTCTTGGTGATATTGGAGGAATATTCATATGTATGTAGTTAATTACGCTATCTTACATTATCCCTCTGTATGATTACAGACAATAAAAACTTGGTGTACAAAGTGTGTCAAGCATAGTGGTAATTACAAGTTAACATGACTAGTTACATAAGGGGAGACATTTGGCACAAAAAAAACATATCAGGCTACCATTCACACATGCGTTGCCCGCCCGTACCGTAGCGGGCCATGGCAGTGCTCGGGAGAGGAGGGGAGGTGGCGCAGCCCACCCCTGAACCCATCTCCATAGGAAGTTATGGCGCCACAGCGCCTTACTCGCGGTAAAGATAGGACAGGTCCTATCTTGTTTCAGCGGAGTACGGAGACGGGTACGGTGCCTCTCACGTATCTGTATGGGCGCCGTGCCCCAGTGCCTGTCTAGGGGGACGTATATTGGCCGTATCTTCCGGCCCCATAACGGTCAGTCGTGAATTGTAGCATAAGCAAAAGACTTTTAGGATCTATTTACTTAGTGCTTTCTTGAATTACCAGTTATGTAATTAGTAACAACCAGTACATTACAGTACAGTTAAACACGATATGCTAACAGGAGTATGAGCAGTTAACACGCTTACAAACTGACCTTCACAGTAGATACAACACGATAACATATCTTATATGCGTTCCCTGAACTTAGCTAGGTGCCATTGATGCTAGCTACTGCCATTGGAGGCCGCACGGCTTCTCTCTGCCTCCCCAGTGGCTGGCCTTAGTAAGTCTATGTACTTTGATGTAAGTATGTATCTTTATGAGTGAAAAGAAACAGCTAAAGGTATCTGAGAAAGAGACAGAGATTCTTGGACTGAGGCTATACAGCACTAAACAGAAACCATATGAAAGGGCAAGGTAACAGATGGTACATATTTTTAGATTAACCTAAATCTAAAAACATCGCCAACAACCCCCAGGTAGTGACTCCATTCCATGATTGTTGCTATGAGATGACTACTGTTTTTAGAACATATTGGTTCTAAACCCCACTCTAAACATAATTCTACTCAACCCCAATCTAGCATTATACGCCACGAGGGGCTCAACCTGAACACGGTGGACTTACCTGTGAGTTGTTATTTTGTCCGGACAAAAAAAAGACCATACATGGAGTATGGAAAAGCCCAATAGGGCTGTTACATGTCCAAATATACTTAAAAGTACGTCCACTGTCACAGACTCCATGACCCATTACCCATTTCCTGTTACACACCAAGTGAGGATGTGCCCAACAATGATATTGAGAGAGGGCGACCACGGAAACTGAAAGTCCAGAATGATGTGACATCGCGGAATGACATAGCCACAGCATATGTATTTTGCATAGCCCACAGGCATCTACACCACACGCCATTACATGTTCAAAATTAATTTAATATCTATTATCTGTAATGAGCATCAAAACGGATAGAGAAAGGTTTCCCCCCTGTTGTTGTTTCTTTTGTTTGTTTTATACATTGCATATACTGTTGCTGCAGATTGCGCTGTGTTTGTGTAAATCCTGGAGTTGTGGAAGTTGTCGGTGCGGGGGATGTGGAGTGGTAGATTGGATGTGAATCCAGACTCAAATGAATAAAAGCTGAATGGGGTGTGTTTATTCAACCAAGTTCAAGATACAGTGCAGGCAGTAAACAAAAATAAAAAACACCCAGCATATGTAGATTCAATACTATGTTAGGTTATCCTTCTCCTTTTATCAGATCAGTTGTCAAACAGTCTCCAGGAAGTAATCCTCATGGTTTTTCAGCCAAGCTTTGGCCATTGTCCTAGTCTGTTAGCAGACTTCATATTCCTCACTCAAAGCCAAAGCCCCAGTACACTGAGTTTTCTCAGGAATATCCACAAGGTAGTGGACTGGAGGGGAACGGGAACGTACAGAGCTATCACCCTGTGCCATTCCCATAATATCCTGCCTAACACGAACACTTACAAAATGCTCAGCAAGACATAGTTATTTACTAATACACTTACTTGGACTGGGCAAAGGCATTTGGGCCTGTCCCTCAGTCAGTACGCCTGATGGTACATAAGGTCTATGTGGTTTGGAAAGAATCAGTGGCGAAATGGAGTTGAAAACTGGCTAAGGATCTGTCATCCAGAGATTTGTGGGTAACTGATTCCTACTGGAATGGTCACCAGTAGTGAGTGGTGTACCCAGGGTTACTGTGCTTGCACACACTACTATTAATATATTTATACTGGATTATGGGAGGTAGGAATTAATAGCCAGGGTATTTTTGCATGATGACAACCAAGCTGTTAAGTGGAATAAGTCTATGCGAGATGTTCATAGGCGTGGCTGCAGGTGGTTGTGACTTGGACAAAAGATGAGTGTTTTGGTTCATCCGACTCGGCCATAAATGAGGTTCAATGTGATAAATGCTACGGTTATGCCATTGGGGCTAATGAATCCAAAGGCAAAATATGTCCCTTGGAAACGGGATAGTCCCTTGTGGAAGGACCTGGTGGTACTAGTAAATCATAAATTAAATAGACGCATTGCCAATGTACAATCAGCTTCCATCCATAAGTTGGACCTGTACTCACCTATAAAAGAAAAGGCACTAGGAGCGTCAACTAAAGTAAGAAGCTACAAGCTGGCACTCCTAATTTTAGCAAATGATAAACTGATAGCTTTATCAGAACCCTCCAAATCAACAGCTAGCACCTGCCCGTAGTTACAATAGGAGCCCCGGACCCCACTCAAAGTTTGGGTCCTGTCATCTATACCAAGGAGGTGGTCTGATGGTGACTGACAGCGGGGACTGTTGAGCTTCATGCAGCAGTCACGCCTACTATTCCTGCACCTACGTCATGAACAAAGCCGGACCGCTTTGAGCACAGCTAGCGTTCCTGTTGTAAAGCTAGCAGTTTTATCACTGCCTAAAAATAGGCCCTACTGATAGGAACTGCTTCTTTAGTTTAGCAGTTCCTAGTGCCTTTTTTATAGGTGAGCAGGTTCAACTGAATGCTGTCATGTATTTAAAAGTTGGTGTGGACTCTCGGCGATTGTCAATATTACCAACTGTACAAGCATTGGTTTCGCCTCAACGAGAAAAATGACTGTCCCAGTTTTGGCACGGTCACAAGTAGACCAGGGAGTTCCTGGAGCTGGCCTGAGGGTACACTCGAACGCAGAGAACCACAAAACTGCATACAGAGGATTTAAGGGTTTCAGTTTGAGGAAAACTGGTTCAAGAACAACAGATATATATTTAGTCTTGAAAAGATGACGACTAATTACGGGACCCTAATTAGTTTTGTATAAATGATTAATGGTCCATTCATGGGTGGAAAGTTTTTGCCAGGTTAATCAATCAAAAGACAAGAGTGACACAGATTTCTGTCTGAAGAAAACCAAGGTTGTAATCACCCCCAAGGCGACAGGGCTGTTTTTACTTTGGAAATTGAAGGCGTGGCTAGATAGCGACTGCCTCAGGCGGCTGGTCCAGCCAGGGACACGCCAGAGAGCTTCAAGAAGGGTCCCTAGATGCCATGTTACATCTACATAACATTGAACGATATGTTAATATAGAAATTGTTTCCCTTAAATTTCCTTCACTTCATGCCAATTCCCTTCCTTTCTTGTTTGAACTGCTGATAACATGTGTGTTTTTCAATCAAATAAAATGTAATATATTGTAAATCCATCACATCGGGATGTCATTCAATTGACTGCATCTGAGCATTTCGTCTGTAGATGTACATCACGACCTTCATACCCTCACCAGCACTGGCTTCAGTGTGCAGGTATTTCGAGCGTAAGTTCTAGAGTCTGCTTGTGTTTTATGTGATACCCAGCTCAACAACTTACTCCTTTCCACCCCTGAACCCAGGTTGCACCTTGCGGAAGGGGCTGCAGGCTATGTGTGCAAACCTGTTGTACCAATGCTATCGGACCTTTCGGTGACATGGCCACCTCGGACGCTCCGGCATGCACAATTGCACACGAACACAGAACACAGAGCGTGGGAAAGTGTGTGGATATGTTTTATTTGATGTCACAAAATTGTAATGCTATATAGCTTCGCTGCTTCCACTTTCTGGCACACTGCTTGAGAAATGATCCCATGTAACAAAAAACGGCACGAGCAGGGTTAGAAGGGTGCCTGACTATTATGTAATAGTCACACTGTGGGCATAATGTGGCGAGGTATGTATGGGCAATTTGTCTGCAGTGGGCTACTGTATATAGTTAAGTGTACTTACTGTGATATGTGTTCATCTGCATTATTAGTTGAATCACTTCAATATACAGTAAATAATAACCGTTGACCAGCACACCTGCACGCTAGTTCAGTTTTTATTGCCTGTTTTTCCTCTTTGGATTTTTAATTATAATATTTATCATTATTACACTATTTTAAAATAATATCTTTTGACTATACATGTAATCTACATTTTTTGATGATATTCCTCTCAGGGTTTTAATCAGTTTCTGGACTGTACAGAAGCTTATTAAAGTTAAGTAGGATAATTAAACCCAAATGTGATTGAAGACGATATTTTTCCCCCAGAAACGAAAACTGAAATCAACCCCACCAAGCGTATGATACTGGAAAAGTACATTGATTCTCTCATGGGAACTGTCCACAGAAAAGGTCTCAAAACAGTTTTTACCCATTTTGTTTTAAACCATTACTATGATGTATATGACACAAAGGTCGCACAAACCATTATTTATTATAATCAAATACGTTCAATGTCAAAGTCATGATTTGATTGACATCACGATAGCTTCCTTCATGCTAGGACAAATCGTTTACCTAGAACTGTTATGTCTATATCCGACTTGTGTCTATCCTCTTAGTTTAACACTGAGTTCTTTCGTGTTTCTCCCTCCATCGTTGTGCTGATCGGCAGTCCTCACGGCAGAGCCTCTCCCTTCAAGGGGTTGCTCACAAATGTGGGTGTACTTTAATACACTCTGTTAAATGCGACCCACATATATTGGCTTTATATGCTCCCGCCATGTGGAGGTCTATTCGCAGACTCCAAGGCTTATATTCAGCTTAGATCTGTAGCAAGTGTTCACAACATGAGCAGCCCCACTTTTCCTAAAAAGTATATTAAAATTGTGCTATATCCCCAAAATGTATCAAAAGATAAAGAAGATTATTCTTGGTGGAAACCCTGTACACCGAACGTGGGCAAATGCAATTCCACATTTTCACAAACTTTAAACTCATAAAAATTGGGATTAAAAGTTTTCCAGCTTTTCCAATACATTGAAGAGAATATTATTGACATATAAGTAGAAACGAACATCAAGGTTCAGTCTCCACAGCACTTTGCTCGACTCCACCTAAACTGTAAAGTTGGGACGCAGAGGCAGGCCATATCAGCAATGATTTCAGGTATCTTCAGCCACCAGCGACCACGCCGACGGTTAGAGTTGGAGCTTGCCGCCGATGGAGTACGCTGAACCTTAATTGCAGGTTCCCGCTCACTCTAATATAGTGATTGAGGGTCACTAAAACATGCAAACAAAGCCACCATTTTTTAACGAGAAGCACATCATGTTGCTAATGCCATATTTTGGCACTCTTTTAAACTTGAATTCTTGGATCACGCGCTTGATAAACTTTCCTTTGTGTGTGAGGAATTTATAAATTGCGCATTATAAGGTATTTCATTTCAGTAATGAATGTTCATGTATTTATGATAAAAAGTTTTTTAAAAAATTATTTCCAATATACTTTCGTATCAATTCTCCATGGTTTTTCTATATCTCTGCTTGCTGTGTCCATGCTATAGAACGACGCGGCTATGTTTATTCTGGTGGACAGAAATCTGGAACCATTGTCATCAGAGTGCACGGCTCATTAGTATTGATGAGAGAGTATCCAGAGCTGTGTGTTATAGGCAAGCCCGCACACGCTTGTGGACCAGGTATGGCAGATTCATATCTACTGGAAAGCCGTACAACTTGAAGGTTTTATGAAGGACGCAAGCAGGATCTAAAAAAGCTGTGAGGAATAGAACGAGAATGAGTATTTGGATAAGTGTATTACCTTTTTCATCATACAGTTCCATTATCACAATTATACATTAAATTTCATTGTAATGTGGAGTACACCTTTATAGAGCAGTGAAAAACAACATGATGTCATGATGTCTCCCACTAACAGTTATTGAGTGGTTAATAAAAGTGCATGCTGAATCAAATTTAAGTAATATATATATCTAGTACATAATGTATTACTCATATTGTTATTACCAATAGGATTGTGTAATAGAATTTCTATGAAGCCCTCTAGGGTCTGTTAATGCCCTAAAATATTCAAATATGTGAAATAGATAATTACAAAATATAATAAAATAAATTATCTTCACAATCCATGTTTAATTAGAATAACTGGGTTATAAAAGACACTGGATATATGAAAGCCAATACATTATATTTTTTTACACTGCATTTTCTGAGATAACTTACAATGCCCAACTGTAAAGATCAATCGAACCTTGAAGGTACATGAATTAGAACTGGTCCAAGTCATAAGTCCTATGTATCATGCTATTTGTTTCTGATGTGATTTATTGTCCTTTAGATAGAATCAATAGCGAAGCACAACCTACAAAGTGTGTGTCAAGATGTATGCCTAATGAAAACTGGCAAAATGTCAGTGCGTGTGTTCAAAGATGTGCTGTTCTATATTGTAAATATAGATGAGTTGTTTACACAAAAACAAGAACTAGAAAATTGGTTTGCCAATTCGCAAGATGCTCAAAAAAACGCATAAGTAAGAAGGGTCGATACTGAAAGCACCCATCCCCATTGGACCCCTAGAGAGTGAAGCGGGTGTTGGCTCAGGGCATGGAAGATTTCCTTTGTTTCATTGTTGTGTTCTAAATAGTTTTCTCTACTTTATGTTAATGTAGACGTTTAAAGGGATTTCCCACAAAAGACAATGTTTCTATAGTACTCAGGATAACAATAAATAAACACTTGGTGGTTGATTCATTACTAAGGCCTATTCGCGTGATTGACCCGACGTGTGTACCCGAATCTTTTCCGTATTTGCGCCGATTATTCCCGGTATTTTGCCCCGGGTTTTGATCAACGCGCGATCGGATTGTGCGCCTCGGGTGCCTCGGCAATGCACAAGCCGGAATAGTGGCGATGATGCGGCTAAGAATGACCCGACGATTAACCCGGCGGATTCGGAAAACGCCCGCATTAAAAAAAAAAGAAAAGTGCACGGGGACACACGCTTACCTTCATCTAGGAAGGCTAGGTGAACTTCAGTGCATCCGATGCTCTTGGCAGGCGCGAGCAGGACACAGCGGTGGACTCGGACGGAACTGCTTTAGGAATCGTCGAGACCCGATCCTCCGCAGAGAACGCGCCGCTGGATCACGAATGGACACAGGTTAAAGTAAATTGCCCCCATTCTGTCCATTCTAATTCACCTGTTATTAACAAATGCAGCGCTTTACAGATATAACTTCAACCTGTTCTCCATTTTCACGGGCCAGGAGGTATTATCTCCAGCTTTATATTCCTATCTCATAGACAGTAAGGTTAACAGAGTACCGTCTGCCACAGTTGTCTCCAAATGGAGGAGGTTTAATGATCGGGAACTGATGACGAGTTGGTCCAGGGAGTGTACTAGAGTCTCACTACTGTTTTCGAACCCTTTGCATCATAACAACTTAGCAGTCGTCTATTATACGATCAAAGCTATATTTAACCTACATGTCTATTTAAAATGGGACGATTAACATCTTTTTGGTATTGTTGAATGAGGAAGCCTGACACATCACAAAAAAATTTTTTCTATGCGAAACGCTTCTGGCGTAGAAAAAGACGCACCTGGTGACTTTTCACGTAGGAAAAGTCGCCGGTAGCAGCGAGTGCGCAGGCGCGGGGACAGTAACCCCGCCAGCCCACTCCCGTCCGCCAGTGCCCCCCGCTCGGCCGTCCGCGCCCCCCCCCCTCACGCCCCACTGGCGTGAAGGTGGCGGATTGGGGAAAATAATCGCAAAAGCTAGCAATAAGCTAGTAATTATTTCAGGGCCTCTGCGCCACTGGCGGTGGGCTTGATCATGTCTTCATAGAGTAAGACGAAACGTTGCATCCATGGTGGAATAAAAGTTTTTTCACTTTACCCATACAGAGTGCTGCTTCACTTGCTGCTTTTTACTACGACTAACGGGGTTTGTCGGACCCCCGACGAAGACCTGCACCCTCCCAGTTTTCACGGTGCCGCTCCACACTTTGCTTTTTTCAATTACTCTATGCCATGTGCTGGGAAGCAGAAAAAAAAATCCAAATTCTAGTGAAATTTTTGAAAAATTACATTTGCTCCATTTTCTTGTAGGCTTGTTTTTTTTAACGGCTTTCAATGTGTGCTTCAAATGACACATCCCCTTCAAGTGTCAAGTTTATACAGGTTTTATTCTAAATTTATGCATTTCAAAATGGTGAAAACCTTCTGTATGAAAAAAAAGATTCTTCATTTTGCTGTCTTCTGATGCTAATAACTTTTTCTTACTTTGGGGTATAGATTTTTTAAGGTGTAATTTTTGCAAGATGAACTGACATTGAGACCTTTGAGATCACTTTTTATAAAAAAAAATGTTTATGTGTTGCAAAATAGTGAAAACGTTAGGGTTTCAACAATTTCAAGAGATCAGGACTTTTGGGATGCAGTGATGCAGGGGTGATTTTAACTTTTAGGTTTTTTTTTCTAACTTTTAAAAAACGTTTTGCATTTTTATTTCACTATTTTTTAGGACCCTGAGGGTACTTTCACTATAGGGAGTCTTATTGCTCCTACCATATACTGCAATACAGTACTACTGTAATATTCAGCAAACAACCAGCTTGTATAGAGAGGGCTTATACTGTAAGCCTCACAAGTTGTTAAAGTAAAGTTGCCAGTCCAAATGCTGTATGGAGATATTCAGTCTCAAGCATATGTGTGTTATACACTCACTCCAAGTCCCTAATAGGCCATAACTCCTATCACTCCATAGCTTAATATATATAGAATGATATATATACAGCTAGACAAGTGGAAAGTCCTTACCTATGTTAGTGACCACATTGCCGGTGATCCAACGTGGAATTTGTGGTTCTTAGCTTCTTCAGGGACGTCCATTTTGCTGGTGTATTATATTATAGAAGAGTTTAGATCTGTTTATAATGGTAGGTCTGTGACTTATGACCTACGCCTTGGGGTATAGGCTTAGAGGATGTCATTGTTAAGGCTATATTTTTTTTTCTGGTTACTATATCTTTTCATTGTATTGACGAACATATACAATACAGAAAGATTTTTCAAAAAATCTTTCATCCAATTTAAACAGTTGGCAGTGGACAAATCTTGGCTACATGTCCAATGTAGAGAAGGAGCTCTAGACTGGAGGACTTTATTTACTTAAAAGGGTTTTCCCATAAAACAATTTAGACCCTATCAACAGGATGAGACCCCACAGATCACATGAACGAAGGGTCCAATGCACCCTTGTTGGACCCTTCTGTGCTCCCTGAGATGTGCGGAGCAGCTTGTCATCCATGGGCGGGCTGCCCCTTTCATCTTTATGAACTTGACGGAGATTGCCGAGTACAGCGCTCGGCAATAGAGATGAATTTGGCAGCCGCTCCTTGGATACATCGGAACCCCTGTTCTTGTGATCTGTGGGGGTCTCATCACTGGGAAAACCCCTTTAACGTGTTAAATGATTTATTCACCATTAAAAATCTGTTGGTAGAAAAACCCTTCCTCCTCTTATATTATATTGATTAGAAATTTGAATGAAAAATGTTAATATTTTATAAGAGGACAAGAATTTTTGAATTTTGTTTTTACTGGATCTCTTGTTATGGGGTGTATATTCTACATACAGCAGAGGTATACATAGAATATCATGTCTGTGACATCTGTAGACTGAGTGGATATAACAACAGGCGGATTATAAATAGGACGCTGACCAGAATTAGGTCAAACACTAATGACTACCAAAGATCTGTCAGTGTGGAATGGTGGCATTGATTAAAGGATGCATGGATTGACACTTCATTTTCAATATGATATCAACAGACAAGATGGCAGAGGCTTGGAAACTTTCTGTAAAAGATTGAAAATTATGGTTTTATATGGATACAAAATATAATAAACATCTGACATAACACTTAACCAGTATCTTGAAGCAATTGACCTTCTATGCAAATTGTATTAAAAGGAACCCCCCAAATCCTAACAGTTTTTTATTATAGGTGCACTAGGCACCAGGGATAAGGCACCACCGGGGCAATTGTGTTAGTAGAGAAGCAGATGCATGATAGGTTGAATGGTCTCCCTCTAAAACCTCCTAGTTGCTGCAGTCACTGTTCACCATGGCATCTACAGAATTGAACACTCAGGATGAGAGTTTTTCTGATCATAGGCATATTGGCCTACTAAAAACTTTATTGTGACTGGCTGTTACGGCAATCACATGGTATACAGCAAGAGCTCTGTATAAAGGGCTAGTAACAGATTTTCTAACTTTGCAAGTTTAACATCATGTAGTGGCAGAGCAAGAATCAGATCACATTGACTGAAATAAAAAGGTGTATGTTTTTTTTTTTGCTCATTGTGGGGGCCATATCACTCTCAAAATGTTCAAAATGTAATTGGGAAGTTATGTGTTATTAAGTTATATAGTTATAGACAGTAAGGAAGATACATACATGTATCATAAAGAGAACAGTGGGGAATGGCCAGAGGATGGTTCCCTCGGGTGAGATCGTCTGACCAGGTCCAAAAATAAATCTGCATATACCAGTAATTGCTGTCCTAGTAAGACACTTGATTTCAAGCATATTAAAGGGAAGCCTTCCTTAAGAGTCAGCTGCTAGCCTGGTACCCCACTTATTGGTAGAAGTAACAATAACCAACAATAGGAAAACAAAAGCAAAAAAACTGGGAGCTTCTATCTGGCACTGTGCTCTGCAAACAATACTCAGAGAATTAACTTATACATAGTTTTTCTGTCAGACATGTAAAGTGCCAATATTGCTGTTACCTGAACTGCGGAGGACCAGTAGATCACATCCATCTGCCCAGTTAAGTGGTGAGCCCCAGAAAGAATTTGTTCTCGATACCAGAAATTAGGCAGGGACCAAGAATGGAGTTCACTTATCATGTGCTACAGCAACAGGGAGATGAAATTCCCTCCTAAGGGGAAGAATGCCTAAACTGCTTTCCTTAAATTGCGCTGCCTCCACCCAATTTATCTTCATTATATAGAAGAATTTATCCAGAGAAATATAGTGGGATGGTCCTAGCTTTGGGTTCCACACCTGAATGATTACCTTTCAGCCCGTAGTTACATATGGAGAACTATCATTATGAATAAATTGAACTAGTGATACTGACTATGGTTAAGTGATGGTTAGTGGGTATCACTCCTAGTGTGAATGCTGCCATATAAAGTGTGAATGCAAGATTATGAAAACAGCACTAGAGAATCAGCCCTTTTGAGTATGAGCTACTTAGGACAACATGATAGTCTTGGTATCATGATAAGGAAAATGACATAAATATTGCATTTCATAACTGTGAGGCCCATTGTGCTGAAGAAAAAATAATTATATCTCTTCATACAGCACACACCATGAGCTCATTGTAAGACATGACAATTGCTATTAACTTCAATGGGTGGTAGAATTGGACAATGGCACTTAATACATCTCTCCAACTGAGTACAAAAATTCCACTATCTCAGCTCTAGTAGCTTTTCAATTATACATGAAAACTTCTGGAAATGTCATTCTGTTTCCTGTAAAGCTTTTAAGATAATCCACAGAGGTGAAATCACATTTCAGTAAATGATCAGGTATTGTGAATGGCCATATTAAGTTGGGTATTACACAGCCAGTATCTTAGACTGCTAGCATGAAGTTAAGTTATAATTTTGTTCATCCTGCTTTTAAGTTTTACAGCAATTGTATTTATGCCAGTATAATGTAAAATTGTCAGAAATTCTCAGAAAATAATAGAAAATGAATACCAGGACAGCATTTAACAACATTTAGGGCCCCAATGCCTGGCTCTTATACACTCATGAGAAGGACAAGGTACACCCTCTTGTCAGGCCATAACCTCAAATTAACACAAAACACAGCATAAACCATAATGCCATTAATAACTTACCAAAGTGTGAAATGTGAGAAACACATTTCCTAGAAAAACCTGTAGGTCAGTTTCTGACATTGTTCTGAAAATAATATTGATTAAGTTTATTAAGAATTGTGCACCATTACCCTTCCAACAAGCCCTTGTAATATAGTCTTTTCCTAATTGTTCTGTTGTTAATTTGAATATTTAACATGATACCTGATGTCTGAAGACCCTGGGATGCCATGTTTTTGCAAACAATGTTTGCAAGTAGAGATGAATGGACCCAATGGTTGGGTTTAATGTTCCAGTTTGCCAACAGCCCACCCAGCAAACAGATGCCACTTGCAACTAGCGTTAGGTGTTTTAATATGATGTTTTTTATTTTTTCCACAGTTTTCACTACTTCTCACAAGAGGGAATGTTTACAAATTAAGAATGAAATAAATGTGAAACATTGAGGTGGAGAGGATATGATGACTACATGCAAGAATTGGACAATTATATTATCTCTGGTAAATCCAGGAAGACTCTTGTAATGCCAAGCATTCAGACACAGTTCAAGGCAATATCAAGGCAATATCGTTTAAGAACATCTTCCATTCCAGATGGAGGATCTGAGCATGGAAGTGGTACCGGACCCGGGTTTCAGGATAGCCTACAGGAGGGGTTTCACCTTAGGCAATGTTTACCTGTAATTTGACAAATGTAATCAAATGCTAGATTTGCAAATTAATGTATATCGGTCCTACTAGATGGAAATTCTAAGTAACATTCCTGATGTGTTTATCCTTTTGGTAGGAATCCGTTAGGGGCACCTAAACATTTTCTCCAGATACACAATGAGGATGTTCATACAGTTAAGTTTTAGGCTAATGAGCTTAGAAAACCTCCAAGAGGTAGTGATGTAAAGAGCCTATTCCATAATAGAAAAGCTTCTTGGATATTTTGTTTGGATACAAGACAATGGGGCACATTTACTAAGGGTCCGCAGCCGCGAATCCGTCGGGTTTTTCCCGAATATTTCCGCTTTGCACTGTATTTCACGGGATTGTGGCGCACGCGATCGATTTTTGGCGCAATCGCGCCGTCTTTCGCGCGACAGAAATCGGAGGGCGTGGCCACCGGCCAACCTGAAGGATTCGGAAAAAACGCAGAATTTAAAAAGCCATTTGTGTCGCAAGATCAAGCACTCACATACACCAGAAAAAAGCAGGTGAACTTCGGCGGACCTCGGCGCAGCAGCGACACCTGGTGAATATCGGCGCACGGACCTTAGTGAATCCCGGCAGAACCCGAATCAGCGTCGGAGATCCCACCGCTAGATCGCGACTGGACCGGGTAAGTAAATGTGCCCCAATGGATTGAACAAGAAGAGCAAGGAAGAGAGGATACAGCGAGGAATATTGGGGACTTGGAATCTATTCACTCTCTACATCATGGTCATACGGTGAAGTCACATGAGCCGAGCATTCCCTTGATCATTTGATGCCAATATATGTTGCCACCAAGATATTTCACATCAGAAGTTTTTCTCTGCATTTTATTATTTAGTCAAGTATAAACATACATATATATGTTATCAGGGAACTACATTGTAATACAAATATTTGTGTGTGTTATATTTTTATCTGATAGTTGTGTTGCACTTTGGGCTTATGGAACCTGATTGGTTTTTGTGGATATAAATATCCTGTTAGTAACTAGTAGCCATGGCTAAGGGCACTATAAGCGCCAGAAACACGTTGGAGACTTTTTGTACATGTAGTCAATGAAGGAGCAATGGTTTTAACAAAGAGCTCAATTGTTGATATCTTCTAAATGGATTTATAACCCTTTCTAGGATTATGGGCAGCAACAATTGCCTATTAGATGATAGCTCTACTTTTAAAGAGGCTGTCACCCTCTCTAGTGCTTAATTAATCAAGGACATTTTATAAGCAGCACCTAGCTGTCATTTACCCTTTTAAATCTTATGAAGCAGTAAATCTGTTCCAAATTTGTCACATTCTGCTTTTTCATTTTTGCTTGATTTTTATTAAATAAGTAATGTCACATTGGAATCTGCTTTGTGCTGTTTTACATGCGATTGTATTTACCTATCGATACAGGTAGAAGAAAAGGGGCACTCCCGACAACAGTCTAATTGGAAAGGTTCACCTCCTTCTTTTTCTCTAAGCCTTTTCTATTGGAGAGCTGACAACGTTTTTATGTGGTGGTGCTCATACCCATAACAGCAAGATGAAGCGTTGACAGTAACGCGAAACGACTCGTCCCTGGAACGCTCCATAGCATGTTGTTCTCCCTTCCCTGTGTGTGCCAACTTTTAAAGATGTTTGAATAAAAGAAGAATTTTAAGAAAATGTGGTGAGTGCCTACCTTTCTTCTCTCCTGTATTTACCTAATTTTAAGATCTTCTAAATTCAACAAAGCATTTTTTTTGTTTAAGTAGTTTTCATTGGTCTTCTTCATAAGAGAAGACAAAGCACAAATGAAAATTGCAGAACCAGATAAACAAGGCTTCAAATAGCAGAAATCACCCCACACAGCAAGGGTAAGTGCACCCACAATTGCAACTGACAATAGTCCATCAAGTCAACAGAGCCATAATATGGACAGATATAACTTACAACATTACTAAATACATGGAAAACATGTACATCAACAGGGGCCCCTGTAGTTTTTGCTATGTGCTACATGCCAAGGCTATTTCATGGGAGAATATATAGGTTGTACCCAGGTCTACCCGGAAAAACTGCCTTCAGGAGAATGTTGTAAATGTATGAGAGCGTATGAATGGGGAAAGGGGGAAAAAGAATAGGAAGAGTGCCTCCATTGCCTCCTGGCCAACCCAGGACCATGCCTCCCAGCTTTTGGAGGAGAGAAAGAGGGACAAAAGCCCCTCCCCCTTTTTATAAACTACGCTTATTGTCCCACCCACAAGCATAGTATAATATCGACCTTGATGGTCCCCACATAGTTCAATGCCCCTTACTTTTGCCAACCCTTCCCAATGGACCCGTTTAATACCCTCTAATGCAAATCTGCAACATATAAAACCTCTCTTTAATTTTATCCGCCCTTTATATTTGATTTTCCACTTTTATTTATCTACCTAAACTTACACATAATACTATCTGTACTCCTACTCCCACCCTCCTTACATGGTGTGGTCCCTGTTCTCTATCCTACTCCTGTCTTCCAGCCTCCTCCTGTAGCCTCCTGTCCTCCAGCCCCCTCCTGTAGCCCCCTGTCCTCCAGCCTCCTGTCCTCCAGCCTGCTCCTGTAGTCTCCTCCAGCATACTCCTGCCCTCCAGCCTCCCCCTCCTGTCCCCTCCTGACCCACACTTTAATACATCTCCTCCATCTTGTCCAGCCCATTATTACCATCCACATAAAAATGACATGTAAAATGTATTCTACTTTGTCCCCACTCTCACTACTACCGTACATCTTTTTTATGTTTACCAAATAGTACAAGTCTAAAAAGTAATTAAGAAGGAGTAAAGATTCGTGAAATTTTATAGGCTTGCGTATATTATCATATATACTCTATTTTAAAAGCATCAACAAAAAACAGAATTTTTTTTCAGATTTTTCTCTCTATATATATTTGTTTAGATACAATCATGACTAGGCACTTGTTCCAGGGACACTGTTTTAACAGACACAAAGGCTATTATTAAAAGCTTTTATTTAGCACTAGCAACCACAAGGGAACACCTGCAACAGCTCAAGAAACAAGAACACTGACTGTATCCAGCTCATTACTTGCCATTCTAGAAAAATACATTAAAGGAGAAAGGGTTGGTATTGAGAGTAATCTCAGCACCAGAATCTCTTTCACCTATTTCTCATTTTGACATTTCCAACTGTCATATTTAAGCCCCTCCTCGCTATTATTACTTTTTTACAATCTGTGTCTTTGGGTCCATTTAAGTCCAGCAGAAAAGAAAATCCTAGATTTTTCTACATTTTAAAAATGTTAAATAAAAATCTGTAGTCCACCAAATACTTCTATTGTATGTTCACACAGTTTACTTGCAGAAATTTTCAACATGAAAAATGCTTTTTATGCTACGCTATAACTTTTTGCTTTCCACAGTAGGTAAATACCGTAGATGTTTTCAAGCCCCTATTCATGGGTTGTCGTGTCTGCTTTTTTTCACATTGAGGGTAATTCTTCTGATGAAAAACTGCTACACAAAAAGAGAATAGACTTGCTAGTGTCCTGCCATTTTGTGTAAAGGGACACACAGAGGGAAAAACTTAAAGGGGTATTTTTGTAAATTCATCTGCCATATAAATACCATACATGTCTTCAATTGGATATTATTAAAGAAATGTACTTGTGTGAAGTTAATTTCCTATAAATGTAATCATATATGGTCCCTAAGAAACGAAGGAAAGCTGTCCTTGGATATGACCAGAGCTGCTGGTGGTCATATCTAAGGACATCCATTACCAGCATTTACTTTTTTTTTCAATACTACAGAGTACCGGGTGTCATCATTCATCTTTTTGTATTTATTGAGCTTGTTTGATTAAAAACATTGTTTACATTCTTTTATACAGTGTTTTTTTTTCCTATGGCAATGTCAATCCTTGGTCAGTACAAGGTTTTTTACATTTGATGAGTGGCTTGCGACTTATTTTCTTTGAATATACATGGAACATGGGATCCTATATACCCCAATGTCCTTTGGTTTGTTATATTCAAAAGCTGCATTAGGTTGATAGTGTGGATCAGGAATGTCGGTCTCTATCGTCACAAATGTGATATTGGATTCCTTGTCAGCGGAAGCATGGGAGTATTATACCCCTATCTGTCCCCTGTTGGCTCATATATAAATATAGACTTTTAATTGTGACTGGCAATTATGATGTTAAGTTTATATTGCGGGTCCCGCTTGGTGATGTGAGGATATTCATGTATGAGTAATTTAGCTATCTTACATTATCCCTGTATGATACAGCAATAAATAATTGTGTACAAAGTGTGCAGCATAGTGTTACAGTTACACGTTACATAGACATAGTTACATAAAGGGACATTTGGCAGACAAAAAACATATAGGCTACATTCACACTGCCGTTGCCCGCCCGTACCGTAGCGGGCAATGGCAGTGCTCGGGGAGAGGAGGAGGAGGTGAGCGCAGCCCACCCCTGCCCCTCTCCATAGGAAGTTATGGCGCACAGCGCCTTACTACGGGTAAAGATAGGACAGGTCCTATCTTTTTCCCGGGTACGGAGCGGTACGGTGCCGCACGTGTAGGGCGCCGTGCGCCCATTGCTGTCTATGGGGGACGTATATTGGCCGTATTTACGTCCCCCATACGTCAGTGTGAATGTAGCCATAGCAAAAAGACTTTTAGGAGCTATTTTACTTAGTTGCTTTCTTAAGTTACCAGTTATGTAATTAGTAACAACAGTACATTACAGTACAGTATAACACGATATGCTACAGGAGTATGAGCAAGTTACACGCTTACAACTGACCTTCACAGTAGATACAACACGATCACATATCTTATATGCCAGTTACCTGCACTTAGCTAGGTGCATTGATGCTAGCTACTGCCATTGGAGGCCGCAGGCTTCTCCTGCTCCACCAGTGCTGGCGCTTATGTATGTATCTATGTATTTTGTATGTAAGTATGTATCTTGTAGGAGTTGAAAAACAAGCTAAGGTTCTGAAAAGAGACAGAGATTCTTGGACTGAGGCTACAGCAATAAAGAAAACATATGAGAGGGCAAGGTACACAGATGGTACATTTTTAATTCAACCTAAATCTAAAAACAATCGCCAACAACCACTCCAGGTAGTGACTCCATTCCATGATTGTTGCTATGAGATGACTACTTTTTTAGATACATATTGGTTCTTAGACCCCACTCTAAAATAATTCTAACCCCAATCTAGCTATTATACCCAAGAGGGCCATCAACCTGAGGTACTTACCTGTGAGTTGTTATTTTTGTCCAGGACAAAAAAAAGACCATCATTGGAGATGGAAAGCCCAAATAGGGCTGTTACATGTCCAAATATATTTAAAAGACTACATTCACAGACTCCATGACCCATTACCCATTTCATGTTACACCAAGGAGGATGTGCCCTAAAATGTATATAGAGAGGGCGACAAGAAAACTGAAAGTCAGAATGATGGAACATGTGAATGACATAGCCACAGCAGTATGTATTTATGCATAGCCCACATGGCATCTCACACCACAGCCATTTACATGTTCAAATTAATTTATATATCTATATATCTGTAATGAGCATCAAAACGGATAAGAAGGGTTCCTTGTTTTTGTTTCCTTTTGTTTGTTTTATACATTTGCATATACGGTGTCGCAGATTGCGCTGTTTTGTGTAAAGTCCTGGAGTTGTGAATGTTGTCGGGGTCTGGGGATGCAGGATGATTGGCAGTGAATCAGACTCAAATGATAAAAGTCTGAATGGTGTGTTTATTCAATCCAAGTTCAGAGATACAAGTGCAGCAGGTAAACAAAACATAAAAAAACACTAGTATGATGTAGATTAAACATATGTAGGTTACCTCTCCTGTTATCAGATCAGATTGTCAAAACAGTCTCCAGGAAGTAATCCTCATGGTTTTTCAGCCAAGCTTTGCCATTGTCTAGTCTGTTAGCAGACTTCATATTCCTCACTAACAAGGACAGCCCCAGTCACCTGAGTTTTCTCAGGAATATCCACAAGGTATGGACTGGAGGGGAAGGGAACGGTACTAGTCTACCTGTCATTCCCTAAATATCCAGCCTAATACACAACACTTACAAAATGCTCAGCAAGCATAGTTATTTACTAATAACTTACTGGACTTTGCAAAGGCATTTGGCCCTGTCCCTCATAGACGCCTGATGGGTAAAATAAGGTCTATTGGTTTGGAAAGAATCATTGGCAAATGGATTGAAAACTGGCTAAAGGATCGTATCCAGAGAGTTGTGGTCAATGATTCCTACTCGGAATGGTCACCAGTTATGAGTGGTGTACCCCAGGGTTCTGTGCTTGGCCCACTACTATTTAATATATTTATTAATGATATGGAGGTAGGAATTAATAGCACAGTGTCTATTTTTGCAGATGACACCAAGCTGTGTAGTGTAATACAGTCTATGGAGGATGTTCATAGGCTGCAGGGTGACTTGGACAAACTGAGTGTTTGGTCATCCGCTCGGCAAATGAGGTTCAATGTGGATAAATGTAAGGTTATGCATCTGGGGGCTAATAATCCAAAGGCAAAATATGTCCTTGGAAATCTGGGATAGTCCCTTGTTGAGAAGGGCCTGGTGGTACTAGTAGATCATAGATTAAATAACAGCATGCAATGTCAATCAGCTTACTCATAAAGTGGACCTGTCACCTATAAAAAAAAAGGCACTAGGAGCTGCTCACTAAAGTAAGAAGCTACTAGAGCTGGCATATTTTTAGCAATAATAAACTGATAGCTTTATCAGAACCGTCCAAATAAGCTAGCAGACACTGCCGCGTAGTACAATAGGAGCCCCGGACCCCACTGAAAGTGGTCCTTCATATACACAAGGGGGTGGTCTGAATGTTGACTGACAGCGGTGACTGTTGAGCTTCATGCAGCAGTCAACGCCTCCTAGTCCTGCCCAGTCATGAAAAAGCCGGACCGCTTTGAGCACAGTCTAGCGTTCCTGTTGTAAAGCTAGCAGTTTATCACTGCTAAAAATAGGCTACTGATAGGAACTGCTTACTTTAGTTAGCAGTTCCTAGTGCCTTTTTTATAGGTGACAGGTCAAGATCTTGTCATGTATTAAAAGTGGTGTGGACTCTCGGGATGTAATATTACCACTGTACAAGGCATTGGTTCGCCCTCAACAGGAAAATGCTGTCCAGTTCTGGGCACCGGTCCATTAGAAGGATGCCCTGGAGCTGGTGAGGGTACAACGAAGAACCACAAAACTGATAAGAGGTATGTAGGGTTTCAGTTATGAGGAATGGTTTAAACAACTAGATATATTTAGTCTTGAAAAGAGACAACTAATACAGGACATAATTATTTTGAATAAATATATTAATGGTCCATTCAATGGTGGAAAGTTTTTCCAGGTTAAATCAAATCAAAAGACAAGGGGACACCGTTTCTGTCTGAAGAAAACAAGGTTTAATCACCAGAGGCTACAGGGCTTTTTTACTTTGAGAAATGTGAGTCTGTAGAATAGCCTGCCTCAGGCGCTGGTCACAGCAGGGACAGCAGAGAGCTTCAAGAAGGGTCTAGATGCCATTTTACATCTAAATAACATTGACGATTATGTTATATAGAATTGTTTCCCTTAAATTCCTTCCTCATCCAATCCCTTCCCTTTCTTGGTTGAACTTGATAAACATGTGTCTTTTTTCAATCAAATAAACTGTGTATATATGTAACTCAGCACATCTGGATGTCATTCATCTGACCCATCTGAGCATTTTCTGTGAGATGTACATCCCCTTCAGTACCTCACCAGCCACTGGCTTACAGTGTGCAGGTAATTTGAGAGTTCTTAAAGTCTGTTTGTGTTTTAAGTGATACCCAGCTCAACATACTTACCCCCTTTCCATCCCTGACCTGGTGCACCTGCGGATGGGCTGCTGCTTGATGGTGCAAACCTGGGGGGCTGTTACCACTGCTAACCGACCTTTGGTGACACTGCACCTCAGGACGCTCAGAGCATGCACACTTGCCACACCAGAACACAAGCGGGAAAGTGGTATATGTTTATTGGATGTCAAATTGTATATGCTATATATATGCTGCTTCCACTTTCTGGCACCACTGCTTGAGAAAGATCCATGTAAAAAAACGCACATCAGGGTGGAAGGGTGCCTGACTATTATGTAAGTAGCAACTTGGCAATAATGTGGAGGTATGTATGGGCAATTTGTTCTGCATTGGGCTACTGTATATATTAAGGGTAACTTACTGTGATATGTGTTATCTGGCATTATTGTGAATACATATAATGTAAATATATAACCTGCTTGACAGCACCTGCACTCTGTTCAGTTTTTTTAATTCTGTTTTCATCTTTGGATTTTTAATTATAATATTTTAACTATTTTAAAATAATAATCATTTATTTATACATTGTAATGTACATTTTTGTGATCAATATTCCTCTCAGGGTTTAATCAGTTTCTGGACTGTACAGAAAGCTTAATTAAAGTTAAGTAGGATATATGAAACCCAAAATTGTGATTTTAAAAACTATATTTTGTCCCGCAGAAAATAAAATAAAAATACCCCACACAAGCTATACTGAAAAGTAATGATTCTCAATGGGAACTGTCCCAGAAGTCTAAAACATGTTTACCATTATTTTATTTAACATATCTATGATTATATACACAGGTGCACAAACTCATGATTTTATAAATCAATAGCTCAAATCAAAACTCATGATTTTATAAATCAATAGCTCCTGTCATGTAGGACAACTTTACCTATTACTTTGATTGTCTATATCCAGTTACTTTGCTATCCTCCTTAGTTTAACCTGAGGTCTTTCTGTTATCTCCTCACTCTGTGCTGATTATCTCTGTGAAACCATAAACTGTGTTCACAAGAAACTCTAAAGATTCTAACTACAGGAGGGGATGGGCTGCTGCTCCCAAATCTGAAGGGAGGGGAGATCACGTAATGCAACTGTCAGTGTAGCTAGTAGGAGAGCCTTGTTTCTGACAGCTCTGTGGATGCAGTCCTCACGGCAGAGCCCTCTCCATTCATGGAAGGAGTTTGCTGCACAATGTGGGTGTTAACCATTTAAATGCATCCCACAATATTGGCTTCTATCATCGCTCCCCATGAGGTCACTTCCAGACTCCAAGGCTTTTCATTCAGCTTGATCTGTAACAGTTACAAATGAGCAGCCCCCATTTTCTTAAAAAGTATATAAAATTGTGCTATATCCCCAAAATGTATCAAAATATAAAGAAGTTTATTCTTGGTGGTAAACCCTGTAACACAGAACAGTGGGCAAATGTCCAAATTGCCACATTTTTCACAACTTTAAAACTCATAAAAATTGGAATAAAAAGTTTCCAGCTTTCCAATACATTGCATGGAATATTATTGACATATAAGTAGAAACGAACATTAAGTTCAGTCTCCACAGCAGCTTTGCTCGCTCCACCTAACTTGTAAATGTTGGACTGCAGAGCAGCCAATCAGGCAATTGATTCAGTGATCTTCAGCCCATCCAGCGACACGTCCGGGTTAGGTGGAGCTGCCGAATGGAGGACGCTGAACCTTAAGTTCAGGTCCGCTCATCTCTACATATAAGTGAAGGTTCATAAAAATGCAAAAAGCCACCCAATTTTTAACGAAGTAAGCACATCATGTTGCTAATGCCATATTTTGGCACTCTTTTAAAGTTGAATACTTGGATACCGACTTGATAAATCTTTCCCTTTGTGTGGGAGGAATTTATAACTGCGCAGTTAAAGGGTCATTTCCATTTCAGTAAATGAATGTTCATGTATTTATGATAAAAAGTTTTTAAAAAAATTTTCCAATATACTTTCTGTATCAATTCTCCATGGTTTTCTATATCTCTGCTTGCTGTCATTCTATAGGAAGCGTCTATGTTTATGTCTGGTGGACAGAAATCTGACCATTGTCACAAGGTGCACGGCTCATTAGTATCATAGAGAGTTATCAGAGCTGTGTGTTATAGCAAGCCGCACACCTGTGTGACCATGGTCAGATTTCTATCTACTGGAAGTAAACATAGAAGGTTTTTATTGAAGGACAGCAAGCAGAGATCTAAAAAGCTGTGAGGAATAGATACAGAAAGTATATTGGAAAATTGTATAACTTTTCATCATACAATTATATCATCAATAACATTAATTTTCTGTAATGGGAATACACCTTTAAGAGCAAGTGAAAAAACAACATTGTCAGATTTCCACTACATGTGGTGGTAATAAATAGTGCAGCTGAATCAATTTAAGTATATATTACTATAATATGTATTACATCATATTGTTTATTACAAATAGGATTTTGTAGATAGAATTTCTATGAAGCCCTCATCGGGTCTGTAATGCCCTAAATAATTCAAAATGTAGAAATATGATTAATTACAAATATAATAAAATAAATTATCTTCTACATCCATGTTTAATATGAATACTGGTTTATAAAAAGCACTGGATATATGAAAGCCAAATTACATTTATATTTTTTACACTGCATTTTCCTTGAGATAACTTACATGCCTCACTGTAAATGATTCAATCAACCTTGAAGGGTACATGAATTAGACTGGAAGGATAAAGTCATATTGTCATGCTATTTTACTGATGTGATTTATTGTCCTTTAGATAGATCAATAGAGCAACCTACAAAGTGGTTGTCAGATGTATGCCTAATAAAACATGGCACAAAATGTCAGTGCTGTGTTCAAGATGCTTTCTATATTGTATAATATAGAAAGGTTGGTTACACAAAAAAAGAACTAGAAATTGGTTTGCAATTCAAGAATGCTCAACAAACGCATAGAAAGGGTGGATACTGAAAGGCACCCAATCCCCATTGACCCCCTAAGAGTGAAGCTGGGTTTGCCTTCAGGACATGGTAAGATTTCCTTTTTATCATTGTTGTGTTCTAAAAGTAGTTTTCTCTCTTTATGTTAATGTGAGCAGTTTAAAGGGATATTCCCACAAAGACAAGTTTCTTATAGGTACTCAGGATAAAAAAATAACACATTGGGGGTCATTTACTAAGGGCCTGATTCGCGTGATCCCGACGTGTTACCCGAATATTTCCGATTTGCGCCGATATTCCCGGTATTGCCCCGGGTTTTTGACACGCGCGATCGGATTGTGGCGCATCGGTGCCGGCATGCACAAGCCGGAAATCGGGGGCGTGACCGAACGATAACCCGGCGGATTCGGAAAAACCGCCGCATTAAAAAAAAAAAAAAGTGACACGGGACACACGCTTACCTTCATCTAGGAAGGCTCGGTGAACTTCAGTGCATTCCGATGCTCTTCAGCGCAGCAGCGACACCTGGTGGACGTCGGAGGAACTGCTTTAGTGAATCGTCGGAAGACCCGAATCCTCCGCAGAGAACGCGCCGCTGGATCACGAATGGACCAGGTAAGTAAATCTGCCCCCATTCTGTCATTCTAATTCACTGTTATTAACAAAAATGCAGCATTTCACAGATATAACTTCAACCTGTCTCATTAGATCACAGGGTCCAGGAGGTATTATCTCCACTTTATATTCCTATCTCATAGACAGTAAGGTTAACAGAGTACCTCTCCCAGTTGTCTCCAAATGGAGGAGTTTAATCCGGGAACTTGATGACGAGTTGGTCCAGGAGGTCCTAGAGTCTCACTTACATGTTTCACCTGCCATCAATAACAAACTTACGCAGCTGTATATTATACATCAAAGCTATTTAACTCTACTATGTCTATTTAAAATGGGACGATTAACATCTTTTTGGTATTGTTGATGAGGAAGCCTGGACACATCACGAAAAAATTTTTCTATGCGAAACGCTATTTTTAGTCAAGAAAGCTATTGCCCTGAAATGGATGGGAGACTGTACCCCCTCTCTTTCCCAATGGATTCAACTAGTGAATCAGATAGTCCCATATGAGAAGGTAATATACAAAAAGCGAGGCTGTGCAGCGAAATTCGATAAAGTGTGGCGAAATTGAAGTGACTCCTCACTCACGTCATACACACCAGATAATTTGGTCTCTAGTATAAACATATAATGTATTCCAACAACATATAATGTATTCCAACATTGAGTAGATGGTATAATAACAAACTATTTGCATATTGCTAATAAGTCACTAAAATCACAGATGGAAGTAAACCTAATAGTTTTGAATACTATGTTATTGTCTACTGGAACTCATGTTAGAGTTCCTGATTGTCTCTTTTCTAATTATTACTCTTGATGCATGTATAGAAATATTTCTTTACTAAGTCATGTATCATTTTATCTCGCTTGCATGCGAGATATGTTCTGTCTGGTTCTATGCATATTTTTCAATAAAACAGTTTAAAAAAATAAGTTCAATCTGTCTCTGTTAGTCCTGCTGTACACAATTTCAGTTTCCCCTAGACACGACCCAGTAACTTCTCACTTAGGGTCGGGTGGTGGTCATCTTGGATTTTTGTGTGAGATCATGGAGCTGAGTTTCTGTCTGTCTCTGCTGTGTGTCTGTAGCCATGCCCCCTGCCTGGAGCTCAGAGACACCGACTGATTACATCTTGTCAGCCCATGGTGAGCAGAGAGAGAGGCTGAAAACTGCAAGCTACAAGGAGAAAAGTGATCTGGGGGAAAGAAGAGGCAGGCACATGTCAGTGAGATGCAGCAGACTTGTGTGTTTAAAAGGCATCTATTGGATCTCATGATCTGTGAGATGTAACAGTGCCGTGTGTGCAATAGGTATCTCATCATCCCTGATCTGTCCCATCTCTATGTGTCGGTGTGTTAGTACAGAAGCCAGATGAAAGTGCATATACAGCTTGTACCCTGATAATGTAACCACATTGTCACCCACAGAACTAGATGGGTAATACAGTAATGTGTCTGCTTATTGAGGCCCTGCCCACACCCTAGGATTTTACACTGAGCAGCATAGAGAGAGATAAGAGCTAAGACAGCAATAACACTGAGTAAATTGTAAAGTAAAGGGTTAAAATGATCCTTATTGTGTTAACATCACTAGGGGATTGAGATGTGAGAATTTTCTTTTGTGGGAAAACTTCTTTAAGGGCTTGGTTTATTTTGGGTGTCATTTGGGTTACCGTACCTTTATTCCATTAATACCAAAGTTTTTGTTTAACTTTTGTTATAAAATTTTTTTTTTCTAAAGCCATAATCTTTCCATCTCTCCATTGATGGAGGGTCATTACTTTTGCAAATTCAAATATTTTTTAAATTGGTACCCTGCAGGGGAAGTTTATGCCGTATATCCCTTTTTTAACAACTATTATATTTTTTGGGATGCAAATGGTAGCAATGAAAACGTCGCTTCATTTCGCAAAAAATGACCCCTCGCACATTTCCATGTGCCAAAGTATGAAAAAGTTATTAGCGTCAGAAGATGGCAAAAATTTTTTTTTCTTTTTTGTACACATTCGTTTAATTTTTGAAAATGTATTAAAACACAATAAAACCTATATAAATGTGGTATCACCGCGATCGCACCAAACCAAAGAATAAAGTAGGCATGTTATTTGGAGCGAAGAGTGAAAGTCGTAAAAACTGAGCCCACAAGAACGTGACGCGTTTTTTAAAAAATTTTTCCACATTTGGAATTTTTTTTCAGCTTCGCAGTACACGGCATGTTAAAATAAATAGCATTACGGGAAAGTAAAATTTGTTATGCACAAAATAAGCCCTCACACAGGTCTGTACACGGAAAAATGAAAAAGTTATGGATTTTTGAAGTTGGAGAGCGAGAAATGAGCCGAAAAACCCTCCGTCCTTAAGGGGTTAAAGTCTATACCATATTCTTTTTTTATGCATTAGCGTTGACAGTGACTCTCTTATTCAGCTCTTAATCAGGCTTAGCTGGAATTACTTTACCGAATTCCTCTGGTGTAAAATCTTAATATAATGGGGGTTATTTACTAAGGGCACGTTTTGCGTTTTCCTGACGTGTTACCCGAATATTTCCGATTTGCGCCAATTTCCCCTGAATTTCCCAGGGATTTTGGCGCACATGATCGGGTTGTGGCGCATCAGCGCTGGGATGCACGCAACGGAAATCGGGGGGTGTGGCCAAACAAAAACCCGACGGATTCGGGCGTGGCAATGAGCTGGCATTTGCGATTATTTCAGGGCCTCTGCGCCACTGGCGGTGGGCTTGATAATGTCTTCATAGAGTAAGATGAAACGTTGCATCCATGGTGGAATAAAAGTTTTTTCACTTTACCCATACGGAGTGCTGCTTCACTTGCTGCTTTTTACTACGACTAACGGGGTTTGTCGGACCCCCGACGAAGACCTGCACCCTCCCAGTTTTCATGGTGCCGCTCCACACTTTGCTTTTTTCAATTACTCTATGCCATGTGCTGGGAAGCAGAAAAAAAAATCCAAATTCTAGTGAAATTTTTGAAAAATTACATTTGCTCCATTTTCTTGTAGGCTTGTTTTTTGAGGTGAGCCATGCTGTTTTCCCCATCAATTTTTGGATAGTGGTTGCTATTAAGCAGCCTCAGATGCATCCATGCATAGCTGCCCCCCCTGCTGTTTCCTCCGTCCATTTTTCTCCGTGGTGTTTCCACCTTTTTCACTGAGGTTCCCCAGGTTTTGGCCAAGCTTTCTCCTGTTGCAGACTTGGGTCCCCTTGGAAAATGCTCTCAGAGTCTTCCCATTGCTTCAATGGGGCTTTCCGTTATTCGCAACGAGCACATCGAGCATCGGAAAAAGTTCGTCTCGAATAACGAGTTACCCGAGCCATTTTTTAGGTGCTTCGCTCATCTCTTATCCTTTCCCAATTTTCGTAATGAATGTTCCATGTAATTTCGGAATTAAAGTTTAGACCGTTTTTCTTCCAATATACTTTCTGTTAATCAATTCTCCCAATTTTTTCCGTCATATCCATCTCCTGCTTGCCCCTGTGCGACTATGAAGCGTCTAATGTTTTATGTCTGGTTGTACAGAATCTGCCATTGTGTCACGAAGGTGAGGTGCCGGCTCATTATATCCATGGAGAGGTTATCATGAGTGTGTGTTATAACAAGCCGCACACCTGGAGACTATGTCAGATTCTATCATCCACACTGGAAGTAACATAGAGCTTTCTGTAGCAGGACAGCATAGCATAGATCTAAAAGCTGTGGGAATGATTACGAAAGTAATTTGGAAAATTGTAATAACTTTTTCCATCATAAATATTCATCAAATAACATTAATTTTTCTGTAATGGGTGGAATAACACCTTAAGAGCAGTGGAAAAACACCTAATTGTCAGTTTCTTCCTCATAGTGTGTGGTTTAATAATAGTGCAGCTGAGACACCATTTAGTAATATTATTACTATAATATTAGTCTACAATCATAGTTTTATTTACAAATATGATTTTGTAGATACGAATTTCTATGGTCTGTAATGCCCTAAACCATGATCTGGCTTACCATGACTGGTGCCAGAGGTGGCACTTCGAAGCCCTTTCTGTGGGCACTCAGGCATCACCAGAGATCGGCTCCCAGGTTATCTTCCTGTCAAGTCCCCAGACAGCCCGGACTTGCCGTGCACAGTGCTACCTGTGACACTACTGGAGGAGTGGGAAGGTGCGGAACAGATCTGGATTCATCAATTGTAGCTCCCTGCTTCCTACCCTGCACAATCTCTTCTTCCTGTTACATGGACCCAGGAGGGAAGCTACAATGATTCATCCAAGTTTAGTCTATGTTTCTGCTTTATGGTTGTCCATCAGATGCGGGATCAATGAAAAAACCTGTGACAATAGGATGGGTATAATACACAACTAATTCTAAATTTCTTTTCGGTTGGCACTTTGCGATAATAAGTGGGTCTTGGTTTAGTTTGCGCACTCGGTTCCCCTCTAAAAAGGTTTCGCCATCACTGCCCTAAAACAGTTCAAAATGTAGAATTGATTTAATTACAAATATAATAAATTAATCTTCTACATCCATGTTTAATTAATACTGGTTTATAAAAAGCATTGGATATTTTTGAAACCAAATTAAATTTATATTTTTTTTTACACTGCATTTTTCCTTGAGATACTTCATGCCTCACTGTAAATGATTCAATCACCTTTAAGGGTACATGAATTAGACTGGAAGGATAAAGTCATATGGTCATGCTATTTTACGGATTAGATTTATTGTCCCTTTAGATAGATCACATAGAGCACCTACAAAGTTGGTTGTCAGATGTATGCTATAAAACATGGCACAAAATGTCAGTGCTGTGTTCAAGATGCTTTCTATATTGTATTATAGAAGGGTTGGTTACACAAAAAAGAACTAGAAATTGGTTTTGCAATTCAAGAATGCTCAACAAACGCATAGAAAGGGTGGATACTGAAAGGCACCCCATCCCCATTGACCCCCTAAGAGTGAAGCTGGGTTTGCCTTCAGGACATGGTAAGATTTCCTTTTTATCATTGTTGTGTTCTAAAAGTAGTTTTTTCTCTTTTTATGTTAATGTGAGCAGTTTAAAGGGATATTCCCACAAAGACAAGTTTCTTATAGGTACTCACTAATAAAAAAATACACATTGGGGGTCATTTACTAAGGGCCTGATTCGCGTGATCCCCCGACGTGTTACCCGAATATTTCCGATTTGCGCCGATATTCCCGGTATTGCCCCGGGTTTTTGACGCGCGATCGGATTGTGGCGCATCGGTGCCGGCATGCACCGCCGGAAATTGGGGGCGTGACCGAACGATAACCCGGCGGATTGGAAAAACCGCCGCATTTAAAAAAAAAAAAAGTGACGCGGGACACACGCTTACCTTCATCCTAGGAAGGCTTTGAACTTCAGTGCATTCCGATGCTCTTCACGCAGCACAGCGACCCTGGTGGACGTCGGAGAACTGCCTTTAGTGAATCGTCGGAAGACCCGAATCCTCCGCAGAAGAAGCGCCGCTGGATCCGATGGACCAGGTAAGTAAATCTGCCCCACTTCTTGTCATTCTAATTCACTGTTATTAACAAAAATGCAGCATTTCACAGATATAATATTCAACCTGTCTCATTAGATCACAGGGTCCAGGAGGTATTATCTCCACTTTATATTCCTATCTCAAGACAGTAAGGTTAACAGTACCTCTCCCAGTTGTCTCCAAATGGGAGTTTAATCCGGAACTGATGAGACTTTGGTCCAGGAGGTCCTAGAGTCTCACTTACATGTTTCACCTGCCATCAATAACAAACTTACGCAGCTGTATTATACCATCAAAGCTATTTAACCACTATGTCTATTTAAAATGGGACGATTAACATCTTTTTTGGTATTGTTGATGAGGAAGCCTGGACACATCACGAAAAATTTTCTATAGCGAAACGCTATTTTTAGTCAGAAAGCTATTGCCCTGAAATGGATGGAGACTTACCCCTCTCTTTCCCAATGGATTCAACTAGTGAATCAGATATCCCCATATTGGAAGGTAATATACAAAAAGCGAGGCTGTGTGCAGCGAAATTGATAAAGTGTGGCGAAATTGAGTGACTCCTCACTACGTCATACACACCAGATAATTTGGTCTCTAGTATAAACTATAATGTATTCCAAACATATGAAGCGAGTGAGTATAATAACAAACTATTTGCAATTGCTAATAAGTCACTAAAATCACAGATGGAATAAACCTAATAGTTTTTAATACTATGTTATTGTCTACTGGAACTCATGTTAGAGTTCCTGATTGTCCTCTTTTCTAATTATTACTTTCTGTGCATGTATAGAAATTTTCTTACTAAGTCATGTATCATTTTATCTCGCTTGCATGCGAGTATGTTTCTGTCTGGTTCTATGCATATTTTTCAATAAAACAGTTTAAAAAAATAAGTTCAATCTGTCTCTGTTAGTCCCTGCTGTACACAATTTCAGTTTTCCCCAGAACGACCCATAAACTTCTCACTTGGGTCGGGTGTGGTCATCTTGGATTTTTGTGTGAATCATGGAGCTGAGTTTCTGTCTGCTCTCTGTGTGTCTGTAGCCATCCCCCTGCCTGGAGCTCAGAGACCGACTGTTATACATCTTGTCAGCCCATGGTGAGCAGAGAGGAGGCTGAAAACTGCAAGCTACAAGGAGAAAAGTGATCTTGGGGGAAGAGAGCAGGCACATGTCAGTGAGATGCAGCAGACTTGTGTGTTTAAAAGGCATCTAATGGATCTCATGATCTGTGAGATGTAACAGTGCCGTGTTGTGCAATAGGTATCTCATCATCCCTGATCTGTCCCATCTCTATGTGTCGGTGTGTTAGTACGAAGCAAGAATGAAAGTGCATATACAGCTTGTACCCTGATAATGTAACCACATTGTCACCCCACAGACTAGATGGGTAATACAGTAATGTGTCCTGCTTATTGAGGCCCTGCCCACACCCTAGGATTTTACACTGAGCAGCATAGAGAGAGATAAAGAGCTGAACAACAATAACACTGAGTAAATTGTAAAGTAAAGGTTAAAATGATCCTAATTGTGTTAACATCACTAGGGGATTGAGATGTGAGAATTTTCTTTTGTGGAAACTTCTTTAAGGCTTGGTTATTTTGGGTGTTCATTTGGTTACCGTACTTTCTTTTCCGTTGGGTCCTATATTCCATTAATACAAAGTTGTGGGTCAATATTATTCCATTAATACCAAAGTTTTATAGTTTTTGTTTAACTTTTGTTATATAATTCAAACACCTTTAAAAAAAAGTTTTTTTTTCTAAAAGCCATAATCTTTCCATCTCTCCATTGATGGAGGGTCATTACTTTAGCAAATTCAAATATTTTTTAAATTGGTACCCTGCAGGGGAAGTTTATGCCGTATATCCCTTTTTTAACAACTATTATATTTTTTGGGATGCAAACATAAAAAAAAAAATCAAGCAACAAATGATACTTTTTTCCTTTTTTTTTTTTTACAATTTTCATCAAAAGGGAAAAATAACATGTTAACTTGATTTTAGTGGGGTCATTATGGATGCAGCAATACGACACATTTGTTTTTTGTGTGTTTATTTTATTTAAAAATGTAAATTTTTTTTGTCTTATTATGAGACTTGGTAAAATGATACTCTGATAGTGGAAGTAACACATTGTAACGCTAACAGTTTAACATCATGCCAGACTTGGAGGCTGTTGTGGTGTCTACAATGACAATGCACAAAGTAACTTTCTGAAGGGCCACAGGGCGGTGGACACAAACAATATAAGGCATAACAGTTAAAGAGAACCCGTCAGGCAAAATAACCCCCCTAGACTAAATATAGTTTCATAAACTGCCATAAGAGAGGATTGCCTCTATCCCTTCATTGTCCCTCTACATGCCTGTAAACTTAAGCAATGAGGTCCTAAAGCTGTATGCAAATGACCTGTGAAATGTCCAATGAGGCATTATCATATTCAAGCTGTCCAGCTTATTCATGAGTGGGAGGCACAGCCACACCCCCAGTGCATGACTGACAACCTGTATAATGATGTGAGGCTGTATAATCATGTGCTTCCTGGTGCTGGTGCCCCCTGCAGCCTGAATAATGATGGGAGGCTGTATAATGATATGCTTCCTGGTGCTGCAGCCTGTGTGTGTATAAGAGAGATACAACAGCTCCAGGCAGCCATGTTATAGCAGAACATGTCAGGTACTTGTGTAGCTGATGTCTGTGTCTCTGTGTATTAGGAGGGAGAGCATGTCAGCAGATGCAGCACACACACTAGCAATGCTTTACTACACATTACACACAGACATGAGCAGGGGGAGGGGTAACAGGGCTGACATCAATGCCTCTGACCATGTGACCAGCCTCATTTACATAATAAAGAAAAGTTGATTTTGCAATGATTAATGTATGAAATAACTAGACTAAGGCTGGGATGGGATCCTTGTGAGCTGCTCCAACAGGTAGTAGTGACAGGACTAGTAACACAGACCTGATGACAGGTGTCCTTTAAGTAATTACTATTTCAGGATTTGCTACCATGAATTAGTCTCTCGCAGAGGCAAACATCCTACTAGTTTTTCATAGCTCCTAATTTTGTACGTAGAGATAGGTGGCAATGGCAAAATTTCCAAAGGCTATTAAAGTGCTATATCAAATATCTGTACTCACTAGTAGGTTGTGAAAAACATCTTTTTAGTTCTAATCATTGATATTGTAATTTGAAAATGCCCTTAACCTGATATCCAAAAAAAGGGATACAATTGCTCTGTTTTTTTTAATTATTCCTAAATATAATGTCAATTGATTACATATGGAGTTATTACGTAGCTGGGACTCCCATGATAACTACAAAAACAGCAAGGTTTTACTAACAGCTTGGATATTTACTTTTTATTCTCTGTACTCCCTGGTAACTGTTGACTATACTGTGGTAGAATTTGTATATTATGCCTATTACTGTCCTAATAAACCTTATGGCACCACCCACTAACACTGGTTAAGAGAACTAGAGGTCTTTGAGCTGAACACAGCGTAGTGCTCTTTCAATGAACAGTTAGCCCCTTAATTTAGAGGTTGATCAAAGCTTTGAAAATATCACTGTATTACTCTATTACAATGTAGTAGCATAGACTAACATTGAGCTAAACTAGTTCCCTAGTGATCAATATGAACATAAAGCAAATATTTGAGCACAGTTACAAAACCAATCAAGTCCAAACATGTTTCAGTAATCTAGCAGCAGAACAATGAAAAGTATTTTATGTATTATGAATTCTATTATATACAGTACTCTAGGCAAGTATCTAATACAGTTGAGAAATTATACTTAGATCTCTGCTTTAATTATTTGTAGACTATTCATGCCATACACAGCTGGATACAATTGTAGTCACATTTTATCCACAATCATATTATTACTATTACTTTTTGCTTTCTCAAGACAAACATTTGCTTAAAATATCATTGAAGAGAGTTTAACAGCAGCAGGGGCATAACTACAGTGGTAGTAGCCATAGAAGTTGTCAGAGGGCCTCATCATCCGACTGGACACTAAAGAATGGAGAATGTGCACCATTATATACATATTATGCTTCACATTGTACAGGATAATATGTATAACAGATATGGGAAGTATGCTCTATATGTGTGTGTATCTGTGATGTGTAAATGTTGAATGTGCATATGATGTATGGTGTGTATATACTGTATTTGTATATATGTCGTACATCTGTACATGGCACTGTATGTGTATATGTTCTATATGTGCCCGTGTGTGTGGAGATGTTTGAAGAACTGTGGGGCACATTTACTAAGGGTCCGCAGCCGCGAATCCGCCAGGTTTTTCCCGAATATTTCCACTTTGCGCTGTATTTCACGGGATTGTGGCGCACGCGATCGATTTTTGGCGCCATCGCGCCGACTTTCACGCAACAGAAATCGGAGGGCGTGCCCACCGGACAACCCAAAGGATTCGGAAAAAACGCGAAATTTAAAAAGCCATTTGTGTCGCAAGATCAAGCACTCACATACACCAGAAAAAAGCAGGTGAACTCCGGCGGACCTCGGCGCAGCAGCGGCACCTGGTGAATATCGGCGTACGGACCTTAGTGAATCCCGGCAGAACTCAAATCACCGTCGGAGAACCCGCCGCTGGATCGCGACTGGACCGGGTAAGTAAATGTGCCCCTGTATGTTTATATGTATAGGTATATAAATGTTGTGTAATATGTATGTTTTTAAGGGGGGAAAGGGCTCCAATCACAAGTCTGCTATGGGGTCCTACCTCTCCTATGTACATCCCTGAGCAGCAGTTCTGAGAATGCAAAATTGGAGACTTAAATGTTCATTTGAATTGTTAGAAGAATTGTGACTTATCAAAATGGATTTATATTGCAGAAATGTAAATGGCCTTGGTACACTGGGAGATTATCATAGTAGTGACCCTTCCCTTACTCATAAGTACAGGTGCTTGCTGCCACAGGGTTATGTGGCCACCAGATCGTGGCAGTATGCTGTCAGTGTGACCAATGCCGGTATATGTAGGGAGTGTCAGTGAAGCCTTTTCTAATCAGTACTAATCAGTGCTAATTAAAGATTCTTCTCTAGAATATTTCTAGCTACAGACGCTGCTTCTTCTTCTTCTCTCTCTTCTAGATTTCCCTTGCACTCCAGTCATACTGTGAAGAGAACATACCACAGAGTACATGCAGTTCACACCCGATATGGTTTCAGTATAAGATATAGGGTTTCCTGCTTACTCTGCTTTCCTATTCCCTCTGTGTATCGTACAGTATTTGTTTATTAGTGGTACAAAGGATCTACACAGATATAGTTCACCTGGTGCCTACATTTGAAATCTTTTTTGTGCAGTTGCAGAGTACAGTCCTTTCTTAAAGGAAATCTACCATCAAAATCATGCATGGATAAAGACACTTGACTGTGGTGATCTTCTTATATTTGTTATCCATTGCTTCCTTCCTCCCAAAATCAACGTTTTTGATTATATCCGATGAAATCAGGCAGGGAGATAAGGAAGTGTTGAGGTACCGGAGTAGAGGGAGATACAGAGGAACAGCCTGTGAAGAACGGCCTGGGAACGGCCCCAGCAGCCTTTCGGGCTCATTAGCATAATTTTAAAATAGATTTTAGATGAAAGGGGGTCATGGATAATAAATGTGAGAATATTACCACAGTCATTGTTCATGGATCTATGAGTTATTGTCCCTGGTTTATCCATGCTTGATTTTGATGGTAGATTTGCTTCAAACCGACCAAACCAACGTCAGTATTCATGACACCCTATGAAAAATCAGTGCAAATAAGTTTATTTAAGTCAGGGGAGTGGAGAGGTAACAGAGAGAAAAAGCTTTCCATACCCAGGAGGCTGCTGTGATGAGGGACAGGTGAAATTCTGAAGTAATTGCCCTTTTTAGGGCACTGTGAAGAAATGCATTATGAAACTGATTGGCTGCTATTATCCAGTGATATATTAAAGGTGCGGTTTCAGTACAGTTTGCAGTTCCACCATCATCCAGCAATATAATGGAAGAGCAGTTTCAGTAGTTTTCTGTTCCAGCATTGTCAAGAAATATCTTAAAGACACAGGTTATCAGACTTAGACTTTTTTGTGTCACATTACCAGTTTTAAAAGTATTTGCAGCAGTGTTAACTTACACTACCAGTCTTAGACATATTTGTATCATATAGTACTACATTATAGTGCTGTTATTGTTACTTATTTCACCTATTTCCTTAAACGCCACTGAATGTATTTTAAATGAGGAAAGCAGGAATAAAGGGATAAGGACTTGGCTGGGTGCTGGTGGTGGTGATGAAGTTGGTGCTGAAGGTAAAGGACATGTTCCGTCTCTACCTGCTCCAAGTTCTTCTGGTGCCAGCAACAACTTGGTAGGCAACAATAGGCCAGTTGAGGCATTGGTCAGTTATTTGGCAGACAGTGCTTCAACTTCCATGGGATTATTTTTGCCATGCTAAACCTCTGTTGAAAGTGCAGAGCCCTCCACCTCACCCCCACTTCGAAGGGGGGGGGGGGGGGAGCAAATCTACAAAAAACAGCAGCTCTGTCTCCGACAAAATTAAACAAGTAGTCATTAATTCTGTATAATGACTCTCCCAGCTGTGATTCTGTGGCCCACCCATCTGCCCCTGCCCCAGACATAGAGTTGAAAGATTTCCAAAAATTTGTGTTGGGGGGAATGAAAAAGCCGTCACAGCGGTGCTAGTTGTCACTCTACAGATGAGGTTCCATTTTCTCCAAGCAGGTAAACATGTTTTGGGTTAAAAAAATATTTTTCAAGTACAGTTGGAATAAGGTTGTGTGTCCAACAATCCAACAATTCCAACTGTACTTGAATGAGGGTTTTCTAACCCAAAACGCATTAACCTGCTTGGAAAATAAATTGTTCTAGATAAAAAATTGAACTGTGGAGTGACGACTAGCAGAGTCATGCCAGCTTTTTTCTGTGGTTTTACACCTAACGGGATGAATTCATCAGAGATGATCCGGCCAGCTGAAGGGCAGCTACTTGAACTCTATGGGGGGAAAATATCATTAGTCCTGTGTAACTTCTTGGCACACATTGTTTTTGTGGTTTTTTTTAGCGAGAAAAAAACGCAACTCTAAAGTCACGCAATGGCGGAAAAAATACACCATTGACGTATGCAACACCCCATTTATTCTCATAGAACACACACAGCTGAAGGCACTAGTTGGTCTATAAATCCGACTGTTGGAAACCTGCTAGTCTAACACATAGACAACTGCTTAAAATCCTACCTAATGATAAATCTCCCCCTATGCTTATACTAACTACATGTTCATTTTAAGCTTGCCAAGGTGAGCACTTTTTTTAAGCAAAGACTGTGATACATTTCATACCTCCCCCTGATATTTTTTTTTACCTTATCTAAAATCTTGAACCTAACCTCCCTCCCACAATACCACACGTGGTGCCGTCCTCTTTTTTGTTCTCTGTTTTAATATTTTCTCTCGACCTGAATAAGAGTAATTTCAAATTGCTGACCTTTAAAATGCTCCCATTCAGGCTGTCAGGAGACGGATAGCTTCAAGGCTCTGATGATGGTGCTTGGGCTCACATTCTGTCCCCATCCATGAGTGCCGGACATCAATTCTTACCACCAGCTGCCTTCTCTACCTACTTCACTTACTCCTCTTCTGTTTTTTCATCCAAGGTGGTGATGTGACAACAGACTGAACCCAGTAGCAGCTTTGGGCCTAGCCAGGTTGACACACATCCCTTACTTTGCAAGTTTGCTGAACCTTGTGATGCAAAGGTTCCTGGATAAATGCATAGACATGCAGGAGCTACTGCTTAAAGTCTGTGGTGTCTGTTTAAAATTTTCGGCGTTCACATCCTGTCCCTTGCAACAAAATTAGTAACAATCCAGCTCAATTCTTTCCATCAATTCGGATCTTTTATTAAAGCACCAGGCATAAGATAATACATATTACTGAAATCCAATGCGTTTCTGGCTATATTGTTTCTAGGCAGAGCTCAGCTAAAGGCAACACATTATATATGTCAGGGTCAGAGATGGTGGACCCACAGAACCACTGCAAGCGATGATGTAAGTCGACACCTGGGAGCGGAGTCTAAGTGGCACCCGGTGTTCACCAGAGCCCACCACAAAGCGGGTTGGACTTGCTGAGGCGGGATACCACCAGGTCGCTCCACTGGCATGACTTTGCTTGCGGTGGTGGCCAAGGTAAGGTAGGGGAGGTCAGGAATGGAAGCAGAGGTCACCATGGATAATACTCGCAAAATAGGAAGCTTACTCTAGGGCTGTGAGGCACAAAGATCCGGCATGGGTCACAAGAAGAGTACGTCTATTTAACAGATCCGCAGCTGGCCAACAGCGCTGGAGCACGGAGATGTAAGAGAGGCTGCAGCTAACATGATGGGGCGCACGGAGGTGCACAGATCACCCGCAACCCTAGACATGAGTCGCAGAGGCATCCGTGACAATATATTACAAAAACATCTGTGTAAAATTGGATTGAACATGTTTCCCGAACTCTTACTTTTGAAACCTACCAACTCCTTCCCCATCACAGCCATGAGTATTTACACTGCAACACGGGGCAGAAGTTCCTACTCCCGGTCAGCTATCCCTAGTCAGCTGACTTTTAATCATGTGACATTCCGGGGGACAGTGGAAGGAAACTGTGCAAGTAGTCATGACAACCACTGATTTAGAGGCAGTAATAAAATTTAAAGATAAATATATTCATATCGGGTAATAGTTTTTGAAGATATACACATCTGTGTATAAAAGCAACCAGAAAGTTGAACACTAATCAGGATTCCATCTAATATTACAATGCCAATCATATTGGATTCCTGGCATATCAAGGTGATGATAATATATGGGACATTGACAATGAATTCCCATAAACCAGTGATGGCAAACCTTTTACCGACCGAGTGCCCAAACTGCAACTAAAAACCCCCCTTATTTAACGCGAGGTGCCAACCAAAAATTAACGCAGTGACTTATTACTCCCTGTTCTTCAACAACTTTCGATCACATTGGCCTCCTGAAGACAAGATGGAAAATGTAGACCTGTAGGGGTCAGCAGGAGGTCCTCCAAAGATAATTCGGCCCTGTCTATTCATTCTCCCTACAGTTCCAAGTAGCGAAGTAAGTATCACTTTAATATGTGACTGAAAGCAGCAACTTTTAAGTTGCTTGGAACTGTAGGAAGATTCTTTGAGTCCTGTCTGGCGTGCTGGGGCGATGGCCCGGGTGCCCACAGAAAGGGCTCTGAGTGCCGCCTCTGGCACCAGTGCCATAGGTTCGCCACCACTGCCATAAACCATAAATCATTTCTGTGCCAATGCCCTAGGTTACTGTGTGACTGTGACTTGAATGGTGGACGATGATCTGTCCACTCATCTTCTGGGATATGCACCTGCAAAGGTGCTGTTGGACCAAGCCTGATTTTTTTTTAAAATCAGCCCTGTGTTACTATAAGTGGTTATAACCTTGGAATGTTTTAACATATCCAGGGGAATTTGACATTGTTTTATTGTGACTGATTGTACTTCGAATTAGTTGAAAAATTTGGATGATATCTTTTAATATGAAAAAAAATAAAATTTGGCCCAAATTGTGAAAAATTCTCCATTTTCAAAGTTGTAAATTCTTTGCTTTTCAGGCATACCACCCAAATGCTTTGTGTTGGAATTATTTTTTATGCGTCCTCTCATTTTTCTAGGATGCTATGGGGCTTAGAGTTTTGGGTGCAATTTTTCACATTTTTATGAAAACCAATGTTCAGAGGGACCTGCTCAGCATTCAAATGCATTGAGGCCTAAATAATAGTAAAACCCTGTAAATTACCCTATTGCTGAAACTACAACCCTAAATGAAAGATCAGCTTTGAGAAGTTTGTTAACACTTTAAGTGTTTCACAGAGGTTAAAACAAATTAGAGATGGGATTTACAATTTGTAATTTTTTTTTAAATTTAACTTTCACAATGGATTAAATGCTAAAAAGCTCCACACATTTTCTCCCGAGTATGCTGATGCCCCATAAGTGTTGGTAGACTGCTGTATGGGCACAAGATTAGGTATAAAAGGGAAGGAGGTGCCATCCAGAGCAGTTTAACATTGTCACAATTTACAGACTATATAATATACAATTTTTAATTTTTTTTTGTAATTTGCACACATGGCTTATTTTTTTGGGGATGAGATTTACTTTTCACGTACATCATTTCGGGGGGGGGGGAGTTAATAGCTAATGGATGGGATTTTATTAACTCTTTCTTGGTGGGGATAATAAAATCATTAATTCTAGTTTAGGGTTTTTCGCTTTTATTTGTTGGCCGTTCACAATACCATAAAAATAATATGTTATCTTTATTCTATGTGTCACCATGATTATGGTGATACCGCACTTATATAGCTTTTTATGATTGAGTTGTTTTGCAGAATATAGAACTCATTTGGTGAGAAATGTGCTTGCTTTTGCATCAACATGTTCTAAGAGTCATAACATTTTTATTTTTTCGTTTATGCAGCTGTTTTAGTGCTTGTTTTTTGTGGGACAAGCTGTACTTTTTATTGGTATCATGTCAGGGTTATTGTTACTTTTTCATCACATTTTATTCTGTTTTTATGATGTTGGATGTGAAAACATTGTAATGTTTGTGTTTTTTTTAAAAAAAAAGGTCAACGCTGTTCACTGTACAGGTTGAGTAACAATTTTGTGCTGTGGGTGTTTTCCTGGTGTTGTCCATATAAGGAAATCTATGTTACTCAATGACAGCCTGAACCAGCAGCCAATCACTCCCAGTTTCAGACGGAGGGGTGGAACTGGATGATGTATCCCACTGTGTGGGCGTAAAGTGGGATAGGTTCTTGGCATCCGTTGTAAGGATACGTCAGGAATGGCCAAAATTTAGTGGTGGCCCCAGATTTTCGCCTGACTGCACTGCAAAGAATGTGCAAACTGCTTGTACATGTTTTTATAAAGTTTCTATGTCAGTTTGAGGCTGCTCTATGTCCAACAACACAGAAAAAAGTGCACCTAAAGGGCCTTGTTAGTGCTTAGTCAGAGTTTGCGCCACATTTATTACTGACGTGCGCCATAACTTTGTCTGTGCCACAATTCTTCAGCATGAACAAATTGCACCAAGTGCATAAAAAAATAAATTGTACACACTTCCAGCGCAGTGCAGGGGACACCATGAGCACCAGTTTTGATGAATCTGTCGCACTCTGCACACTCCACAGGCAAACTGCACATACTACAGACTGCACTAGTTTTGATAAATATGTCCCAATATATTCATACATAGGAGGGCTAAACTAACTATGCACCTAGCCTTAAATATACAAGAATGCACAATGCTTTGCAATTTCTTTTCCATCTACATGTATTAACTAATAATAATTAATATGATAGTAACTGACATTTTGAACATTCTTCAGTTTTGCAATCTCCAGTTAATATAAGGGAGTGACAAACTTTGATTTAGGGCACATGTGATGCCCTGTTTATACTTTTGATTCAAAAATATGTTGTATACCATGAAAACTAATCCGCACTCCCATGGAGGAGATTTGAAAAGTGATATTTGAAGATTAGTTTTCTCTCTGGGAGAATAAGCACACTTTCATGATTAGCCATAATTCTGTCTGCCAGAGGACACAACATGGGCATTACAGAGAGGTATTCCACAGTCATTCTTTGGGTCTTCATTCTTTAATCTTCACTCTCAACAGGCCACTGAGAGCTCAGCTTGTCCAAACACAATATTTTTGGAATGCATCTTCTTCTGAATAACTCGCCACAGTGGAGTATTAGGAGTGCTATTATACAATGTTGTGGATTTACCAGATGTGTGAACCACACAAACACATTATTGATCAGTAGAAAGCCAGTAACTGTATCTGCTAGCAGCATGTGTTAACTGATAAACTGTGCAGTTCATGCAAATCCACTGCAAAGCAAGCAAAGAAACATGAGATCTGTAAAGGAAGGCATTTCATGGTGTGTGTTTGAACACATGTGCACACGCCATGCAAACAAGAGGAGATTTTACCATTTACAACAACATATTTTGCTTTCCTGCTGGTAATAAAAAGCCCTGCACATATATTTCCCCCGTGGAAAGTAATGCCACAAACTTTGCCTTCAATTGTTGAACACAGCAGTGGAAGAAAAGCTAACTAAACCTCCTTATTTATGCATTTTCACTGTGCCCATATATGTTAGAGCAATGCCATCCAAACCCATTGATTTTGGAAGGGCAAGTCCTCTGTTTAATGTATGAGGAGATGTCTCAGGACTAAAGTGATATTCTTACAGGAAGGGGTGGGATTCACATTTTAAGAACCCCTTTTCATTTTGTCTTTATAGTGCCCCTTGTGTTTTTTTCTTAACTCTACCTTCTGTAGTTTTATATTGTTTCCCTTGTAGTTTTTTTTCTTTATAGTGCCCCTGGTTGTTTTTCTTCATCATTAAGGCCCACCTGTAGTTGTTTTTATAACACCCTTTTATTTTTTTCTTTATTGTGTCCCCTCTGTAGCTTTTATTACTAGTGCATATGGCTCCCTGTCATGCCATGTTCCTCTCCTATATGAACATCCTGAATACACTAATAATGTTCACTAGGGAATCCAGGTCTACATCCCACTACTCCCCGGTTCTCCAAAAAGGGCTGTAATTTTAACTCTCATGTTTTCCAACCTGTTGTCAGCACAGGTTGGGGGTTAAACTATAACAAATGAAACATGAGGGATATGTCTTGGAAGTGCAGTGTAAAGCATATGGCTTTATGTTAAACACATTTGGCTTTCCTGGAACAACTCTGAAGACCATGTTTATATCTCTGAATACAGAGGAGATGAAGATTGACAGTTTCAGTCTTTGCCTGTGTTACTAAACTATTATTGTTTGGGAAACACTGGACCTCAGAGATTTCTTGAAGCCATTTTCCTGTGGCATACACCCTGGCAGAGACACTTAAATAGTTATAGATCCTTAGCATCTAGAACCATATTTTACCTACTTCAGCCATCATCCTTTCTCCTGTCTTATGTGAGACATTGGGGATAAATCAGTTAAGGTGCCCATATCTGTGGATACTTAGCGCCTAGACCCACCTTTCTAATGCAACATGACTTTTGGATATGGGATGGACCTTCACTTCGTCATAACAGCTCAAAAGAAAAGGGGGAACACTGTGTGGGGTATAAATAAACACAAAACACTTTATTTTATCGAGTACCTTAATACTCGAACGAGCATCAAGCTCGGACGAGTATACTCGCTCATCTCTAATTATTACTATTACTTTTTGCTTTCTCAAGACAAACATTTGTTTAAAATATCATTGAAGAGAGTTTAACAGCAGCAGGGGCATAACTACAGTGGTAGCAGCCATAGAAGTTGTTAGAGGGCCTCATCATCCGACTGGACACTAAAGAATGGAGAATGTGCACCATTATATACATATTATGCTTCACATTGTACAGGATAATATGTATAACAGATATGGGAAGTATATATGCTCTATATGTGTGTGTATCTGTGATGCGTAAATGTTGAATGTGCATATGATGTATGGTGTGTATATACTGTATT
>CM033643.1:67625517-67668644 GCA_019512145.1 Engystomops pustulosus | reverse complement strand
GTAAATGTTGAATGTGCATATGATGTATGGTGTGTATATACTGTATTTGTATATATGTCGTACATCTGTACATGGCACTGTATGTGTATATGTTCTATATGTGCCCGTGTGTGTGGAGATGTTTGAAGAACTGTGGGGCACATTTACTAAGGGTCCGCAGCCGCGAATCCGTCGAGTTTTTCCCGAATATTTCCGCTTTGCGCTGTATTTCACGGGATTGTGGCGCACGCGATCGATTTTTGGCGCAATCGCGCCGACTTTCACGCGACAGAAATCGGAGGGCGTGCCCACCGGACAACCCGAAGGATTCGGAAAAAACGCAAAATTTAAAAAGCCATTTGTGTCGCAAGATCAAGCACTCACATACACCAAAAAAAAAGCAGGTGAACTCCGGCGGACCTCGGCGCAGCAGCGACACCTGGTGAATATCGGCGCACGGACCTTAGTGAATCCCGGCAGAACTCAAATCACCGTCGGAGAACCTGCCGCTGGATCGCGACTGGACCGGGTAAGTAAATGTGCCCCTGTATATTTATATGTATAGGTATATAAATGTTGTGTAATATGTATGTTTTTAAAGCTGATAGAAAGGCAACAGTGACTCAAATCGCCACCCGTTACAACCAAGGTAGGCAGAAGAGCATCTCTGAACGCACAGTACGTCGAACTTTGAGGCAGATGGGCTACAGCAGCAGAAGACCACACCGGGTGCCACTCCTTTCAGTTAAGAACAGGAAACTGAGGCTACAATTTGCACAAGCTCATCGAAATTGGACAGTAGAAGATTGGAAAAACGTTGCCTGGTCTGATGAGTCTCGATTTCTGCTGCGACATTCGGATGGTAGGGTCAGAATTTTGTTGCTGACCATGTCCATCCCTTTATGACCACAATGTACCCAACATCTGATGGCTACTTTCAGCAGGATAATGCGCCATGTCATAAAGCTGGAATCATCTCAGACTGGTTTCTTGAACATGACAATGAGTTCACTGTACTCAAATGGCCTCCACAGTCACCAGATCTCAATCCAATAGAGCAGTGATGGCAAACCTTTTACCGACCGAGTGCCCAAACTGCAACTAAAAACCCCCCTTATTTAACGCGAGGTGCCAACCAAAAATTAACGCAGTGACTTATTACTCCCTGTTCTTCAACAACTTTCGATCACATTGGCCTCCTGAAGACAAGATGGAAAATGTAGACCTGTAGGGGTCAGCAGGAGGTCCTCCAAAGATAATTCGGCCCTGTCTATTCATTCTCCCTACAGTTCCAAGTAGCGAAGTAAGTATCACTTTAATATGTGACTGAAAGCAGCAACTTTTAAGTTGCTTGGAACTGTAGGAAGATTCTTTGAGTCCTGTCTGGCGTGCTGGGGCGATGGCCCGGGTGCCCACAGAAAGGGCTCTGAGTGCCGCCTCTGGCACCAGTGCCATAGGTTCGCCACCACTGCAATAGAACATCTTTGGGATGTGGTGGAACGGGAGATTCGCATCATGGATGTGCAGCCGACAAATCTGCGGCAACTGTGTGATGCCATCATGTCAATATGGACCAAAATCTCTGAGGAATGCTTCCAGCACCTTGTTGAATCTATGCCACGAAGAATTGAGGCAGTTCTGAAGGCAAAAGGGGGTCCAACCCGTTACTAGCATGGTGTACCTAATAAAGTGGCCGGTGAGTGTAGTTGTGCACAGTATGCTGCTGTATATACGTGCATTCTGTCAGCCAGCCAATAGTCAGCCATCCATCATTAACCTGCCTACCTTGTTTTGTATGGATGCAGTGACATACATGCACATACGGTTTAAAATCGGCACAATTCATACAGAATGGAAATACAGGACTGGAGAAATCACACGTTCGTGTGAATGCAGCCTAAGCTGGCGCACAAAGCGCCATTGTATGAGAAATGACCCCCATTGGCTCTATGATGATAGAATAATATGAGTCAAATAAAATAAATTAATATCAATATCAAAAAACATCCAATGCATTCTCATAGTTTCTACCTACTCGATATCATGAGGGATGCTCTCTACACTGTTTTCCATTACAACTTCCTCCAGACCCTAAGATGTTAAACCTATTTAACTTTCATTTCTGCACCAATTATGGCCCCGAGAGAAGGGATTAACCGTTAATTTAGAGGTTGGTGAAAGTGATTGTCTGCCACTGAGAAGGATTTGCTACTTTTAAACTGCCTTTGGCCAGCTGCTAGGCTTAAGTAAAAAAAAATCTCCTTTTTTCATTTTCCATTTCCCTGGACCTTGGGGGTAAGCGTTTTGTTTTACACCCGTGTGCCTCTGTGATGACAGATAGTCTGCTGCACCATTTTTCTAGATGTTTGTGTCCATTTAACAGTTTTTTTTTCCTTTTTCAAGTGCTCAATGTTCTTTTTTGAAATATTACTAAAATAAAAATAATTCCTTGACACTTCAGGGTACAATTTTCTCAGCGTAGCAATATTTGTTACTGTTATTATTTTTCTAAAGGCTACACATTACCAAAAAAGTAAATTGCTTTAACAAATGAAATAATGCAAATGATAAAGACTCAAATTAAAATTGCAATAATTATTTTCTCTGAGATATTGGCAGTATTTATAAGGACTTTTACGCCACAAAAGTACCATAGAAGCCCTATAATAATCACATATGCTAGCGTATCTTTCCGGCACCTCCCAGCAGGGGGTGTGGAGGGGCGTGAAGGTGGGCGCGGCCAGTGTGGGGTGTTTCTCGCTGCAGTCAGGGACTTTTGAAATGTGAAAAGTCGCAGTCTGCCCGCTCAATACATGAAAAGGTCTAAGCCTCTTGATGTAACCGGCTCCGCCGGATGGGCAGTGGGGCTGTGTATATGTATCCATGGTAACAGACTACAAACAAACTCTGTGTGCAGTCTGATGCTTCCACCTTGTGTTAGTATCTCTGTTTGCCCTATTGTCCAACTGGCTGCAGGTTATCTAGAAGAAAGGTGACAAATCACTTTACAATAAAATTATGCAGTCTATAACCATATAGACACAGATGTTGTTATAGGAGCTATACACAAGTAGTAGAAAGAAACCTTGTATAATGGTTACGTATGTGAATATCAGCACAAGCAGCACCCATTCATTTATATAAGCTCAACGCACATCCATGAAACTCTAATCGAGAAAGTAGATTTCTCCGTCAGAACCTCTAGTTTAATCAATTCCGATTGATTTCCTTTCACTTTCAATGTATGTGAAAAATCACTAAGAGCCACAGAGACAACAATCATGTGTGGTGATAACATGGGCTGGAACAAAACACTGCATACTGTATCTAATTCAGCCATTCTTAGGTCTTGTTCACAAACGTTTTATTCCAGTTTTACCAAATTTGCACACCTTCCACTGTATCTGGATGTCTAGATAGAGTCTTTTATATTGTTAATATGCTCAAAACACACACCAAAATAGAGGACCAAAAAAGCTCTCCCACTACAGCAGAGGCCATACCTTTTCCTTTGTCTACATCCCTTCATTGACATCAGCAGTGACTTCTGCTTTGGGCAGGTCATCTCTGCAGCCAATTATAGGCCTAGGCAATGACCTTTGAGGTCACTGCTAACTTCAGATGGTCAATGTTAACACAACAGAAGGAATGACCAGCACTATAAAAAGAGGAGCAGAGAAAGGTGAGTATGCTTTCTTTTTAAAGGTAAACTGTCATCAGGAATTCACATTTTGACCTAATGACAGGTTCCATAGTCTATTAAATTCTAATTATCAATTTTCTTTTATAATAAACATTCTTAGTCCCATTTAGTTTTAAAAGTATATTCAAGTTTAGCAGAATCCCTGCCAGCAAAGAGCATTGAGTCATGGGTGCCTTTGTGCAAGGCTGCTAGTCCCTGTGTCATCACTGCACTCCCAGCTTTCTCCTTCTTCCTGTTCCCTGTTTGTTGTTAGTCTGAACTCATTTAGTCCGTCTTTACATGCTTATTGAGATTAGAGTAGTTAAAATAGGGGCATCCCACCCATGGGGCTACCTACTCATCACTAAGGTCTCTACGTCTAAAGCTAAATTGGCCCCTTTTTGGACTTGGAGATGCCTGAATTTGCTAAGACTAATCCCTGGAAAAGCAGGTCACGTGGCTTTCTCATAGATGTAAAAAAAAAATCACATAACGGAACACTGTACAGGCAGTCCCAGGGTTACGTACAACATAGGTTCCATAGGTTTGTTCTTAAATTGAATCTGTATGTAAGTTGGAACTGTATATTTTATAATTGTAGATCCAGACAAAAAAATTTTTTTGCCCCAGTGACAATTGGAGTTTCAACATTTTTTGCTGTAATGGGACCAAATATTATCAATAAAGCTTCATTACAGGCATCTTACAGCTGATCATTGCAGTCTGGGACTATAGTAAAGCATCCAGAGAGCTTCACCAGAGATCACAGTGGGCTGAGAGGTCCACCTTTAACTAGGGGCCATCTGTAAGTTAGGTGTCCTTAAGTAGGGGACCACCTGTATTGTCTACAAGGGAGAAAAAAACTACTACACGTGAACCTTGGTCCAGCCACTATAAAATATCTTTACCATGATGGGGAAGATTGCTCATGCATTAGTCTGAAAGTATAACAAACTGAAATGAATATTCATGTCCAGACACTGAAATAGGAAGCCAAACTATTTTAGAAGAAAAATCCATTAATTTAATTACATTAATATTTGTATTTCATCTGTTCAACAGAAATGTTGCTTAATTTACATATTTATCTAATTATTTAATTCCACATATATTCTGTAGTGAGGTACCCCCTAGTATCTGCCAAAAGAAATAATTTAGAAGGAGCTCAGAGTAGTGAGCCGTCCGATTACTGTTGGTCTCTACTTCCTTTTTTCCCTCCCCTACCAGGGAATGACCAATAAATCAATCACTGGCTGTCATTTTGTTTGTTTTGAGATGGACCAAGAATTATCTGGAGACTCATGGTGCCACACGAGAAGCAGTAGGCTTGGAGATTTAATAACTGCTTGACTCTGGTAGAGTTCCATAGCAGCTGTATTGGGCATGCATGACTGATACAGTTCCAGCAATAAGGTCCATTAATCCAGTAATAAGGCACTAATCACCTACATTTTATGTAATGGTTTTTCTAGGGACAACCCCTTTTAACACAAAAGGAAAGATTTAATAGTCAGACAGAGCAAAGTTGGACTAGACAGTCTTATACTGAGATGGATTCATCAAAAGACCTCATGCGTCTCAATTTCAAACTATTTTGTTTTACTTTATGCAATCAAATTTTTGGCTTAGTTCATGTAAATGCGATACAGAAAAATGTTGGCACATGGGCACATGTTTGACATAAGGTATGTCCAGTAATTCCTGAAAATTGTCTAAGACACTTGTTAAAGGTGGGGCAAGGTGTGTTCCAGAATTGTTTGCCTTGATGCCGGTTGAACCATGTGCAAATTTATACTGACAAACTCATTCCGTGTGTGAGAGAGATTTACTGTCCTTAACCTGTCCCAGATTTACAGTCCCAAACCTGCAGCTGAACTGACATGTATGGGGGGAGAGTTTATTACAACTGGATGCATCAGGCACCAGTCATGATGTTCAACCTACTGGTGCACATTACGCCTGATATATTGTGAGACTCTGGCCTCTTGGTATATCGGGTACCTGGATTTTTTCAATACCAGGTGTGTGACTGCCCAGCCCACATGGTGTGATGGTGGCTTTGGCAATTCCTATGCAACTTTTTCAAGTTATGTATGTCAGAAAACTGGCATACAAGTCATGATACCTTCCCTCTGCTGACTTACAAACCTACAGACCCTATCTTGTATGTAACCCGGGGACTGCCTGTAATTGATATCCACCGCGCCCCCCCTCTCTGCATAAGTATAGGTCAGATGCAAAACAACAAAATAATTTATATTTACCCCCCTTGCCTGCATGAGGCTGGGTCAGCAGTTTAATAAACCCCCTTTATTATCGTTATTGATTTGGTTTGTGGCATGGAAATTCACCGAAATCTGTGGAGAAAATTCTGTATGAACATACCCTCAGGGAGATTCATTTATCATGATTTTGCAACTGTAGCAAGAAGGAGGAAGCTAGAAGGAAACCTAAAGGGGTATTCCCACAAAGACAAAAAATATATGTACCCGTGTTTTTTGGACTATTAGATGCTTCTTACTATAGGACGCACCCCAGATTTAGGCTTCCAAAAAAGGAAAAATATATTTTACTCCAATTAAAATATCCCTGTTGGTCAGACTAAAGCACAGCACACACAGCTCTACTTCATCCATACAGTTACACACACTGCTCAGCTATACACAAAGAACCCCCTCCTCCCCCCTTATTCCCCTTCTTCTTACCCTGTCCCAGCACAGCATGTCTCCATTCTCGGCAGTATGTGGTGATGTAAGAAGCATGTGATCAGTCACATGATTCTGACAGCACCACAGGTCCTGTAGGACACCCGGGAGAGGGGAGAGCAGTACGGAGGCTCTCCTCTCTGGCAGATCGGGTGAATCTCTCTATCAGGGCATCTCCATTACAGCTGTCAGGAGGGTCCTCACCTTCAGTCTATAAGATGCAGGCACTTTTTAGTGTAGGGGTTCAGCTCAAACATGGGGGTCGGCAATGACAAAGCTCTCATGGACAGCAGGATTAAAGTTGAAACTGTGCATTTATTCCAGCAAAAACAGCAGTATCAAACAAAACTTCAAACAAATCCTTGCCTGTCCGGCTCTAACTAAATACTTGGCGGCCCTGACTAGCCACTGGAGGGCTTCTCCCTGCCAGCATGAAAAATATGTTCAGTAACCCTGTGTCACTCACGTGTGGCTCTCACACAGTCCAGCTTCTCTGTCTCCAGGTAGAGAGCGACTTCTGACTGCTCCACACCCTTCTTTAAGGGGTTGCACACCTGGTGCATTGTTAGACCCATTGCAATGTGGAAACTTTGGTCTGGAGCAGTGATCACACTTCTGTCTCCACTCCAGCAATTAGAGTCCTGACAAGGTCTTCCAAGAGACCAACACATGGAAAACAGCTTCCAGTTTGACCCAATTCACATTGTGGTCGCTATAATACACATGAACACTCATTTTCTTTCCAATTCAATAGTGACTTTGTCACATTAGCTAGATTTTTTCTTGCTAAAAAGTGAGTCTTATAGTCCAAAAAATACAGTACTCAGATTTCTCACAAGGGTAATATGTGCAACAGTCTCAGGTTCTAATCCACAACATCCTAATTTCTTATGATGCCATTATTTTTTGGCTGATCAAACCCATTGCCCCATTTGAATTTGCAGTACAGGAATAGGGAACATATGTGACATTGGCCTTTTGTTCAAAAAAGAGAAAAACCATCCTATGGGTGGAAAAAAGACCAGCTCACCAATGATGCTTTATTGTACTATAAAACTTGTTACAAGCAACATGAGGTATAGTCTGATCAACGCGTTTCAGCAGTTTTATAGTACAATAAAGCATCATCGTTGGATTTATCCTCTGGAGTGGTTCATGAGTGCTGTTCTTACTCCTTTCCTATGATTTGCCTTTTGTGGTTGCTATATTATTGTAATATGTGAATCAAAACTAAAAATGTAAGCCCAGATAACGGCAGTGAATATCCAGAACATATTAATTATTTGCCAGCAATAAAAGAAAATCTACCACTTAGCTCGGACATTTCTTCTTGATAATAGTACATCTCTTCATTAGGCTTTAATTGCCTGTATTAAGGAAAAAAATTACTTCTAAAAAATAAGCAAATAAGCACCAGGCGCTAGTGTGCGCATCACACAGCCTGCACTCCTTTGTCTCCTAATTATACAGGCCTACTGTGTGCTATCATATCCACCCACTCCCTCCTGCCCCTCTGCCCGAGAGCCGGTGATGTCACTTGGTCTCCTGAAATCTTGCACAGGTGAGCCACCTGATGGGGCTGCTTAACAAGGATGAGGACCATGAATGTGGCATGTCACAGTGAGACTGAAGGTAGCTACTATCAGACAGTTATGGTAGTGAGCTCCATTGTCTGACTGCTCTTAGGCTACAACCTTTATTTTGGTCGTGAACTGGTTGCAAAAACTGTGGCAGGTTATACAGCAAATTATACAGGAAGTCATATTCCTGCCCTAATTACGACATGGCTGCTCCTTTTCTATGGATAAGGTATGGATGAGGAATGTTGATCCCCCCATCTCCACCTGCCCAAAACATGCCAGCACCCCTTTGTGCGACCAGCTGTGTGCATGTAGCCTTAGAAGAAAGTAACCACATATATGACAATGGTGAAACCATCTTTCCTCTAGATGGAGATATCACCTTGTCTTTTTTACAGGCCTAGGTGTAAAAAGATCATTAGAAATATCTCTGCCCATTTCTACTCACCCTACAAATCTCTTTTTCCAAACTGAATAACACAAAGTTCGAAAACCTGTGTTTGCATTTATCTAATTATTTGGGCCAACCTCTTTGTAGACGTTAGTTCCACAGTGTCCTTTTAATACAAAATGGTTTGACCTGATAAACCACTACCAGTATGTTGCTAAGCAGCTAAACAACTTCCAGATCATGTTTCTTTCATGACCTAGCATGCTTATATCAACCAGAAAATAAACTTTGAAGTGAGATGTAAATTGGTTGTATAGTAAGTCAGGAGGCGGAGATTTTAGCACTTCAGACATGCTCACCCCACCTCAGTGTAATTAGTCCCCTTCAGTGTAATTAGTCCTGCAACCAGAAACATTACTAATCAGATCTCCGGAAGTCTTGTGCAGGATGTCGACCACAAGGGAGCAGGTGGGGAGCGATTAACTTCCGCCAACTTGACTTTATACAACCAGTTAACATCGCACTTTATAGTCTATTTTCTAGATGAAACACAATTTTCTGGTTAAAAAATGCTGGAAACTAAAAAAAAATGATCTGGAATGTGTTCAGTTGCTTGACAGCATACTAGTGGTGGTTTATTGGATAAATTTCTGACAACAATTTCCCTTTACATATAAAAATCCATGTTACCCATTTTTTTGTATTTTTAAGCAACATTCAATGTCAAGTTTACTATGGTGAAGTCTAAGACTGAAATTACATTTTTAGACGTCCTGATCTCTCTTGAAGGTTCCATCATTTATACTAATGTGTATACTAAACCTACTGAAATACTAAAATTTTAAAGCTCCTACCCTAGGTCAATGGTGAATTATTTGCCTGCGTGTGAAGAGAATAGTAAGCGATCAGGAAAAGTCGGCTACTCAATTTGAAAAAATGTCAAACAAATTTTTAGAAAGATGGTTTCCCAAAGAGATTGTTATTGTTTATAAAATGAAGGAAGAAATAAGTAACCATGCAGATGTTATTAAAAATGAAAGAATGCCCTTTATTTCCACTTTTACCAATGAAAGCCCGCAAATTGCCAATATAATATGTAAACATTGGCCACTGTTGAAAAGTAGCAATCCAGAAGTACAAGAATTCTTGTATCCTCCTCTTTTTTCTTATAAACAATCCAGAATATTACGGATTATTTGGTCTCAGCTGACATTGGCTCTTTTAAAAAAAATTGAAACAGTGGTTGTTTTCTTGCTTGTTATGTATGTGCTCAAAGGAGAGAGATTTGTACATCCCATGAGCAGAGAGTCATTTGCTATTAGACATTATTTAACATGCTATGGCACTTATGTAATATACACACTTACTTGTTCCTGCAATCTCTTATTTGGGGGGGGGGGGGGGGCACTACATGGGACTTTAAAACAATGATAAATCACCATCGATATACAATATGATCCAAAAGAAAGGATTTGCCTGTCTCTAGACATTTGTTTTAGGCAAAACATATGGAAGGTCAATTACGTTTATGTATTATTGCCAATATACCCCGAGATACCTGCCGAGCGTTGTATTTGTTAGCTTACATGCGCAGATTGGAAAATCTTGCGATACTCTCTGATATAGAAATTCCATAATCCTAACATATCATGCGCAGTCTTATATTCACAACAGGATCTCTCTGCAAGTATAATTAGTATATGTAATACACCTGGATTGTAACTTAAACTTTGCTGTATGCTTTTATATTGAACACTAATGGTGATATGCTCAATCAATGGATGAGAAGCATGTTATGTCATGCACTCGCACTTTTTGTAAAAAAAAAATTAATATATGAATTTTGTAAATATGTATATGTTTACCTTAATAATGAATTATACACTGAATCAAAGTTAATGCACTGTATTATGCTAAATAGTAAATGTATTTCATATTTAAAGCAATTCCTGTTCACGTACCTGTTGCTTGAGAAAGGCTTCAGCTGAAACGTAGCACTATGGAATAATGTCGGCTGAGATTATTTCACTATTTTGGAGTGTTTCCATTTCTTCCTTTTTTATATACAAATAGATTTTGTCAAATTCTGGTGGAGTGCACCTTGATATAATTTTTTATTTGATGTTTTTGGCTGTGCTGCTGTGGATTTTTGTAGTTTGTAAGCAACATTATCTATTTTCATTTGCTGGCTGGTTACTCCTGATTTTGCATTGTTCATTAGAGAAGCCATGACCCGTCACTGTTGAACTCAAGATACAAATTTAAAAGGTGCTTGGAGGGATTTCAGAGGATTAATTCTTGTGCAACTACTACAAGCAATTTGCTACCCAGCTGAGATTAAACTACATCCAGGTTTGCTATTAGGATATTTATCCCATGTCTAAAATAAAAGTATTTTCTAAGTATGACTTGGCAATAATCTTTTTTTGAACTTAGTGGTACAGACTGGGCTCCCCCTATTCCGTCCAGTAGTATCAGTCACACATCAGAACACAGACCACTTGCAGCAGTTTTCTTTAATCTTCTTTCTTTTATATAGTTATACATGCACCATGTAGGCCAAAACTATATTTGTAAATGACTCTAATCAACAACTTTTTTTTGAGGTATACCTCCAATAACAGTCCCTTATATTTCCTTTTTTAAAGGTTGCTTAAATCAATTCCATTCCAAGATCACTGTACCGTGGCTTGTATAGACATCTCACAGATAGATTTCGGCAGAATATCAGGTCTCTCATTGGTCACTCCTTAGCAGAGCGGAGCGGCGCTCGCATGATTCTGTGACGCTTCTTAGGTCACAGACATGTCTGAGAAGGAGGCGTGACCCCTCCAAACGTCACAGAATCATGCGAGCGCCTTCTCTGCTAAGGAGTGACCATGTAGATGACCTGATATTCTGCCGAAATACTATCTTTGAGATGTCTCTACAAGCCGGTACAGGTGAATCTTGAAGTGGAATTGCATTTACGCAACCTTTAAAAAGGAAATATAAGGACTGTTTATTGGAGGTATATCCTCAAAAAAAAGTTTGTTGACTATTAGAGTCATTTCTACAAAATATATTTGTGCTACTATGTTGTCATGAATAACTATATAAAAGCAAAGAAATTTTAAAGAAAACTGCTGCAAGTGGTCTGTGTTCTTGATTGTGTACTAAAATAAAAGTACACTGATGAAAACACAAATCTCAAACTACACAGCAAGGAAGCAGGAAGAAAAACTTGCATTCTGTTGCACTAGAGGGAAAAACCTACATTTTTCTAAATCAGAATAGATAAGATGAGCCGGAGGTGCTCCCATGTCGCACGTTTGCACATTTCTTGTGGGCTGGGCTTTTACGGCTTTCTCGGTGCGTCCCAAGTGACATGTCTTCTTTATTCTTTGGCTCAGTACAATCACGGGGATACCAAATATATATATAGCTTTTTTTGTGTTTTAATACATTTCTTATATCTTCCTATATCTTAATTTCTTACATCTTTGCATGGCCGCATTTCTGTAAAAAATAAGTTTATAAGATATGCAATTATTAATCCACAGTTATATCATTTATGCTCGCCCCGGGGTCATGCCAGTTGCATTCTGAGAGCCGGTGAGATTTGAAAAGAGAGCCGTATAAACTTATTTTTTATAGAAATGCTGGGATGAGGTGACGACAACAACATAAAAAGTACCATTTAAGAGTTGTACCTCCACTAGCACAACAACATAAGGTGAGCAGCCCTTATATATATATTTGGACAGATCTGAAAAAAGGTATTGCAAAAAAAGGCTCTTTCTTTGTCTTTTTTCGTTTTAAACTTTTGCTTTGGGACCCATGGGTTTTTACTTATGCTCCTGCCTCTACCCTAAGTACAGCATTGTTGTCCCAAAATGTTTCTTTACTTAGTCACACCTCTCAATACTTCTTTGAATAAGTAAACGATTCCATTAACACAATAAGGAAAATAAAATTGATACACCTAATAACACAAAGATTGGCACAACTAATGAATCCAATTAGTAGCCATGAGGGAATTCTCAGCACAAACTTCTCATGACTAAGGTCACAAGTTTAATTGCCCATTATACATAAGTCCATTATTTATTTGGAGGTGAATGTACAAATATCAATAATCATGTTTAAATAAAGATGAAATGACTTCTGGGTGTGGGACATTGGTTATGGCTGTGTTTTACCATGGCTCTGCACCAGCTGCCCATTAACGATCACATTGGCACTCCTGGGACATCACCAGGGCACCCCAAAAGTTTGGCGTTCCCTGCATAATCACTGTATGACATCTGTGGAGTCAGCTCCCCTTTTGCCCCGGAATGCCATCTGCCTGTGACGCAGATCTGCCCTATCCACGCTACCGCCAGCCATCTTGGCAGAGCCATGCGGTTCTGCGGCTGGATCCGAGTGCCATCTCCCCTCTGTAGTGTCATCTGAGGGAGATGGTGTCTGAGGCTAGTCCATGGAGGGGACTCAGTCTCTCGGTCAGAGGTACTGCCGCTGTGCTGACTCCAAGTGGCCCACTAGGCAAGCCTCCTGAGCGGTTCCAGCATAGCCGATGCTGCTACAGGGCAATACAACATTGGGGTGCCACACCATCTCATATATAGAAAAAAAGCACTACGGGCACAGCCAGCATTGCCCACTGATCACTGTCAGTCAATAGGAGCAATGGAAGGGTATATGCTCTGTGCCACTGTGGTTGTGCTCTGACTCCCGAAAATAGACCAGTTTAATCCACAAGAAGTAAAGAGACGGAGTGGCACTCACCAATCGTGGAAGCAGTCTTCTTTATTCAAAGTTCATGTGAGGAGTACACAGGGGGGCACACACCATTGCCCCTATAGACCACCACTGAGGGAACACCGCCAGCCACACCAGCACAGCCTCCAGCCTGCTGCACCCACCCACCCACATAGGCACGTCCATGTGCACCCTGCTGTGACCCAGCCTGCAGCCACCTTCTCTTCGAGTTGGAGTTCCAGCAAGGTTCAAGAGAGAAAAAATATCACAGGTTACGGGGAAAACACATTTGTTTAATTCTTAGAGGTTGAACTTGATGGATTTGCAAATTTTTCAAGCTTTAAATACTATGATACAATGGTACTTTGATAATACGGACTATCCCAGAGCTGTTTTGTTGTCTCAGATATTGTACAGAACATAAGTGACCCGATAACACAGATTGTATAAGAGTTGTTTTGCTATCTTCACACTAGGCCGGATTTTTACAGCACATAAGTGGCTGGATAATACAAACTTGAGTTGTTCTGCCATCCTCAACCTGATTTGCAACCTATACTAGAGTTTCCAAGTGTGTCTCTATCGCTGGGTCAATACGGATCATCAGAGTAAGCCACAACTCTCTAGCGCTACCTTGAGATCCCACAGAAAATATCAAGCATACCACCAGAATGTCTCTGATCTGATCATGAAGTGACTTTCTAAGCTGCTCCCCATTTTTGACCTCTTCTTCCGCCCTCCTCTGACACCAGGTTATGGAAAAATTTCTGCTGCCTTCACAACCTACCATGCCTACCAGACCTTCCCAAGCTACCTCCCAAAAGGGACTCAAAGCAACCCAGAAGGACCAAAAATCATCCCGCAAGGGCACACAGACCAGATTAGCCTCTAGTGCACGTTCCTAAGAAGACACAGCACACTCTCCATCTTTGCCTCAAGACGACATCACTCCTGTATGATTGCGTCCCTGTCACCAGAACCTGAACCCGATGGGGCAGCAACTGTTGCCCAAGAAGTCTCCCTTCTCCTCATGCCTTTTCTAGAAAAGAGACTACAAGTCCTTTACACCTCTATAAATAATGCAGTACAGTACAGTAGTACAGATCACTAGTTATGCACAGCGAATTGGGGAACTGGAGACTAGAGTAGCAAGTACAGAAAACTCTGTCGCTGCCCTGGAATAATCCGTGCCATAAAGATTCACCTTGGAGGAGTCCCTGCAAAACTAACCAGAAGATTTGGAGAACAGTATCGCAGGAACAATTCGCTCTTCATAGGCATACCTACATATGTCAGTCACTGGAGAAACCTTGATAAAATATCTTACATAGAATCTCTCTTCAGGGTGACATCCCATATGTTCCTATGCCAATTGAGCGTGCACACTGGATAGGTCTCCCGAAGGACAATGAAGGAGGACTTCCAAGACCAGTCATCGCCAAGTATCTTGAATGGGCAACAAAAGAAAAGATCCTCAAGGCCTACAGAAACAAGGCGCAGCTCACTATCCAGGGGCAACACATTTTTCTATTTCAAGATTTCTCTGCCATGGTGTTGCAGCGCTGAAAGCGGTTTGTGACAGTCTGCCGTTATCTGCATGACCAAGAAATATGCTTCCAATTCCAATACTCTGCTCATTTAAGAATCCAACACAATGGCCGCACCTGCTTGTTTGAGGATCCAGATGAAGCCAAGAGACACTTTCACATAGGCAATGAAGGGGAGCCTATGTTTCAAGAAGTTTGCGCTTTATAATGCTGATACCATTAGTTGTTTGTTAACTTTGTGTGATACTTGCTCATTATGCTTGTTTCTATTGCAGATCTCCGGGGGAAGCCAATGGGAACATTATCCTGCGTGCCTGGTCCAGACTATAGAAATCTTCCCGAAGTCCAGGAGAGTTTGGGCTCTACAAGTTAGGATTTTCTACCGACTGACTGATCACCCGTACCAAGACGAGTAACATCGATTTCACATTTGACATCAATATCTTGGAACATACAGTAGCAGGGCTAAACACCCCCATTAAACGTAAAAAGGTACTCCAGCACCTCCATCGCTTCAAACCAGATGTTATATTGTTGCAGGTAACAGATACAGTAACAGACCTGTGTATGATGGCTAACTGACGACAAATGGAGCAGCTTAGGGTGTGTGATGCTTGGCAAATAATATATACAGTAGCACGGCCAGGGAGTAAACATCTTTCTCGGCCTCGCATACACATTTTACTGCATAGACTTGATCCTGCAGACTATCACCAAGATGGACTCGGTCACTATTCACCCAATCACTATCTTTTGCATTTTCCTTAAGATTAACTGGGTACCCTATCTAGATGACCACTTGCAGCACCTGGCATTAATGTAGGCTGCATCAAAGGCAGTTATGATGATGATAGCCTATTTAGCATATAAACACTAAGTTGCCTGGGAGAGGTTTGAAATACTTCATACCTCCCTTCTGTAGGCACAATTTTTCTGCCATTAAAACACCACAATCTAAACAGACGTACAAAGAGGCTACAGACACATATGTACAAGGACAGGCACTTTGGGGTGTTGAACGTATGCAGAAGAAATATTACAGCGGTGGTAACCATATAGGTAAACTTTAAACTTTTGGGATCACAGTTCAAGCCTAAGCCCAAGCCCTAAGTTTACAAGACCTAAGCCCTGGCCCCGAGCCTCGATAAAATAGCGACTTTGTTACACGCTTACTTTGGGCTGAGTAGTATTGAAACATTTCTTGATTCCCTAACAATGCCAGGGGTGTCACGATCAGGAAAGGTGCCAGGGCCGGACGGTCTGTCAGCTGAAAATGATAAAATCCTAGTATCTGAAATAATTCTGTTACTTACTGAACTGTTTAATGCAACTTATTGGGATGGTATAATGACAGATTTAAAGACGCTAGAACTAAACTTTTATTGAAGCCCAACAAAGACCCAGATTGCCTCAAATCATACCGCCCCATACCCACCTCCAGTCTATCTTACCTCACATATTACAAACAACTCAGGCTGGATTAACAAAAGGGCGCCATGCGGTTAAAAACATACGCAGACATAGTAGCGGGTCTAGAGAGTGAAGGCCAGGTCTCCATGTTGCTGGGGTTAGACACAGAAAAGGCCTTTGATAGGGTCTCCTGGCCTTTCCTTGCAAGCAACACTGAGTCGCAGGGATTTTGTCTGGCCTTTCCTGAACCTAGTTGACCTTTTAGACACAGGCTTCCACACTGCGATCACGGTCAATGGGCAAAACATCCCGCATATAGACCTTTTTATGGGTACAACACAGGGTTGCCCAATCTCTTCCCTCCTTTTTAACTTATCATTAGACTCCCTGCTTTACCACCTGCATACCACCTCTAACTTTAGAGGCTTACATGTAGGGACACAGGAAATCCGTGTTTCGGCTTTTGAGGATGACCTATTGCTTGTGGTCGTTGATCCCAAAATATGCTGACAATCCTATTGGAAGACATAGCTAGGGTAGGGCAACTGTCTGGGTATTCCTTAAATCTTGATAAAATGGAAGCGCTTTTATTACTAGGTCTGGCAAGACCCTTTACATACCTGGTTGTACAGATCTCCAAACAACCTGCCAAGTTGTATAACATGAATATAATTTCCTACATACAGAATTTAGAGCAGACACTCTCCAAATGGCAACACATTCTCTTACTTGTATAGGTAGGGCCAACTTACTTAAAATGGTGGAATTTGCTAACTTGCTAAATCTCATGCAAACCCTACCTATAACTCTGACACTGAAAGACATAAATAAATCAAATAAATTAACTATCTGTACCCGAGGGTAGCATTCCACATCCTCCAGTAGCCAAAGCTTAACAGGGGACTTAACTTCCCTAACATCAGGATGTATAATTTAGCAGCTAATATGCGTATCAATCGAGACTGGATACACAGCACCTCAGTATACACTGAAAGTTTTATAGACCACCACATTGGCGAACCTGACTAACCTGTTAAATGCCACCTATGACTGCCTGAGTACACAGACTAGGACAAATCCCTTGTTATTGTCCTCATGGCGTGCGTGGTCAACAGTAAGGCACCACTTTAACCTTAGTCCCTTAAGCTCTGTGCATCAGACATTCATACACAGCCCTGACTTTCAACATGGCAAGCCCACACCATGACTTCTACACGTGGTACAGAGCAGGCATCTTCACAGTAGCACAGCTAATACATGACACTGCCAAAAGGGTTCTCATGATTACGGAACTACAGTGGTAATTCCCTGACCTCTGGATTGCATTCTGGCCACATATGCAGGCGACCATTTATGCTAAGAGAGTTCTGGCGGGTCTGAGTGACAACGACTGGAACCCCAGCTTCCATGCCTCGTTTACAAACAAATCTTACTACATTATGTGCTCCTCCCCATCTACTAGACTATGCTACTTTATCTGCCTACCTGACTAAGTGGCCTGACAAGAAGATTACTCCATCAAAGCTCCTGAAAGCCATGACAAATCAGTACAGATCTCTGCCTTTGTCACACTATCAGGAGATGTCCCTCCAGTTATGGCATCACTCTTACATCTCTCCTGCAAGAGGGTTTCATATGGGCACATGGGAATGTCCTGTAATCCAACCCTTCTAGCATTTAATCATGGCCTTTCCTACCAAGCATCTTACAAATTATGTCCCTAGAGACCCGTTGTGGGCAATCTTTGGGTTTGTGGAGACAGAAACCCAGCTGAGCACCAAAGGTTGGTTCTGGACAAACTCACTTTCATCATGCACATGGACAGGATAGAGGTCTCCCTGAGTAGCGAGAAGCGGGTACAATCTTTCTTTAGTACCTGGTGTACTATCGCTAGAGATGAGGAAAGGCATTCGAAATTGCTTTATCGCCACAGTGTGGAGCCAGGAGCAGCAGCTTGTAGGAGATCCCCCTATAGAACTTAACTGAACCTTGGACAGATGAGAGAATATGCACAGCACTTGATTGGAGTTATGTTGTTATGATACACCATGCTTGGGTCGAGGTGGGGAGACTTGACCTTTGGGGATGACATGATGAGCAAGTGTCATGTTTCTTTTTTTTTCTGTTTTTGTATTTTTTTTATTGCATTATGTGTCCCTGCACTCCTTTTCCATCAGAACTCTGCTAATGTTGACTGATGAATGGAGAACGAAGGCTTTGTCAAATGTTGGAACGAATTATTGTTGGCAAGTAGAGTAAAGTAATGCAGACTCTGGTGAATGATCCAGCACTTTTCTTCACCGCTCTCCCCCCTTTCTTTTGGGTCTTTAACCTATTGTGTATGTTGTAGGCCCAATGTTCGGGTTTGTTTTCTTAATTCAGAAAAATCAATAAACACAATTTAAAAAATAAATAAATAAAGATGAAGTTTTAACCATGGTTCTGGGAGTTCCTTCTTACTACTCATGAAGTTTAATGTAAGTTAATGCACTTTGGCCAAGGAAACAAAAAGTTTTAAACTATGAATTCCAGAGTTACATAGTTTATACAGTTGAAAAAAGGCACATCTCCATCATGTTCAACCAATGATTGAACGAGGAAGGGATTTGGGGGAAGGGGAAGGGATTTCAGGGAAACAATTATGTATAACATAACTGTCAATGTTATTTAGATGTAGAAAGGCATCTAGTCCCTTCTTGAAGCTCTCCGCTGTCCCTGCTGTCACCAGCACCTGAGGCAGGCTATTCCACAGATTGACAGTTCTCATAATAAAAAAGCCCTGTCGCCTCTGGTGATTAAACCTTGTTTTCTCCAGATGGAGACAGTGCCCTCTATGCAAAGCTATAGTAGAAGAAGACTTTTGGGTACTGGAGGATAGTAAACTTTATTTTAGAGACCAGTACCAGGCAGCTGCTATTATGGTAAATAATATTATGGGATGTATCAAGAAAGGAATAGATTCTCATGATAAGGACATAGTTTTGCCCTTATACAAATCAATAGTCAGACCACATATGGAATATTGTGTACAATTTTTGGAACAATTTTATTAAAAGGACATTGTAGAACTGAAACGGGTGCAGTGGAGAGCAAGCAAGATTATTAAGGGAATGGGGAGACTAGAATACGAATGACAGATTACAAAACTTGGGGTTATTCAGCTTGGAAAAAAGACTTTCTAAGATCTTTTTATACCTATACCTAGGACTATAATAGGACAAGAATGCCTATCGAAGAGGCGATTCTACCATCACCAACATGGATTCTTTACTGTAAGAGCAGTGAGACTATGGAACGCTCTGCCGCAGGAGGTTGTTATGGCGGACTCTCTTGTACATGTTCATTAGAGGCCATAGTATCTACCATGATACTATGAACTATTTCAGTGACATGTACATATGTAAAAGATAATACCATAACATGATACAACAAACAATTACCAGAAGCCAGGATTGCATAGTGGTTCTGTAGATTATTATCATTCTGCTGATTATTATCATTCTTCAGACTATAAAGGAGAATACAGCACTGATCAACCAAATTGCTCTTATGATATATTTTTTGGTACATAGTATAAGAATTCCTTTTTCTTAAGTTGTACCCCCTGGGGCCGCCATCCTCCACCCAGTGTGGTGTTCGTCCAGTTAATGGAGCCACCACTGACCAGCCACATGGCATAGATATCAGTTAATATCCCCCACAGAACATAGCAGGAGCTAGACACTGACACCTGGCCTACAGCCCCAGCTACTACCCAGGAGGCACCTACTCCCCTAATTTAGCTACAACCAGTTAAGGACCGAAAACAGTAAATTCAGAAAGAACAGTACCACCAATACTGGTGCTGACACCTGACGTTTCATCGGCACCAGGCATCTCTAAAATACTGGATGCAACTAGAGTGCTGCAAATGCACAATAATGCACGATAAACCACTGACAAATAAGCTAACAGTGGATCAGCATCGGAAGGAGTAGACTGCTGTGCTAGCAGGTATCACAAACACAGGAACCCAAACAAGCCGAGTGCCCCCAACTGCAGGGTTGAACCACAGAACACCGGTACATCAGGTTTCAATACACCACTGAAAGCACTGTCCACACCGGTACACCCTATTCTAATAATGACATAACCGGCTTGCGTCATATTTGCGTATGTAACCTGTAACACTAATTCTGTGTTGTGTGTGTAATATACGTAACTAGTAAGTAAGATACTCTTGTTTTTTCTAACCGTAAAACGTATATCTGCTACGTTTATGTGACTTCATGAATGGACGCCGTATACAAAAGAATTTCCCTCCGGGAATCGATAAAGTTGTATTGTATCATACTGTATCGTATCGTAAAATATACCTGACAGAGTTACAGCTTTAGCAAAGTTACTAGTCTAGTCCCTCTATAAATACATGTTCGTGTTGGTATTCCCAGTTTATTGCAATGATAAGACGCACTGCACGGAAGATTAGCTCTTTTACTTCTGTTTATTGAAGGTCGTAAGAAAGACAGAAGAAGTCAAGATGGAGCAGCACTTTTGATCAGTATCCGCAGATTAGCCGTGTTGCACCTGCTAATGAATTATACAATGCTTCAGTGGTTAGAGGTTTGACTTCTCTTACAATGAAGCAATCCATCAATGTAAGAGGGATGAAGAAGGTTGAGACCTGAAACGTGGAGATCTAGCGAGGTCACTACAAGATCAGGGGAGGTGATGAAATGCCATTTAATCTGGAATTATTGTTAAGGGAGCCAAACAAATCTGAGTCCTTGACTTTAAGACTGCACCAAGCAATCTAGTCCACAAGACAGTATGTAAACTTCAAGAGATGAATGTCAACACCATCTGGCAGGTACTAATTAACCCCCTGTTCCCCAGAGGTCATTATTTGAAGACAATAGTCTTACATAAATGAAACTCTGATATAAGTAATCAGCACTAATAGGAGCTCATGAATGCATCTATATACATTGCATACAGTACAGGCATGTAATGATTTAGTGAATTCTAAGTATTTCGTTTCACTGCCCCATGGGTTTAAAAAAAAATACCAGAGAAACATGCTTTATTTCAACCTGTGACTCTTATGACCAATTAATGTCCTTACGATTTATGGAAGTATGTAAATCACTATATTAGATTAAAAAAAAAAAAAAAAACATGGATAGTATATCTATTAAACCTTTAATTTAAAGGCTTTAATGACCAGGCATTTTTAATGAATCTTCGTATGTTTAAGGTCTATAAGGGCGACAACTTCTTAAAAATTATTGTGCTGTTTTTTCATGACACAAAGGGCTAGATGAAACTTCTGTGGACAACTTTAAACCACTTGAAGTGTGCTATAGCACTGTCTTCCCTTCAAGGGTTCGAAACGTAACGGTTCCCTTCACAAAAGTCCTTAAACTTTTGTGAAGGAAACCGTGACGTTTCGAGCCCCTGAAGGGAAGACAGCCCCAGAATGCACGGAAGTGATTTAAAGTTGTCCACACAACTTCCCTCATATGGCATAACAATAAATATCAGTCCTGAATGGCTATAAGGCCCCTTTCACTAGCCTCAATGAAACAGAACCTTATCAACCCAGTTAAGCTGCTACCAGTTCTCATTTAATATTAGCCCGGTCTGTAACGGGATTATATATGGTGAGGATCCAACCTGGTAGCATGTATATAACTGAGACATGGTTATATAAATATAGATATTCAATTAAACAGAATACAAAATAAAAAGGTGGGAATACAAGTATCAGCAGTTTGGTAAGTTAGTTACCTTGTGTGTGGGCCTGATAGTCCACACCTTAAGATCTTTCCTGCACTTGATGGTAAATGGATCCCAGATGAAAGACGAAAGCATCAGAGGTGTTATGATTATATTAGGTGCAGACACACCTCTGCCCACCCACATGGAGGATTCATAGGTCTCTCCTACCTGGCATTAAGTTCAGAACCTTGGAGAAGTCATAGCTTCTCAAGGGAGATTCATAGGGTCAGGGTTCTGGTATCATTGCATCTGGGTGAATCCCTGGATCACATTAATACCAAACCCAAGACCCATCTGCTATGTTTCCATCCCTAGATATGTAGTTCTCTGAACCCAAGGATGCTAGAACCTAATTAGACATATCAATTTGATACGGTGATACGGGTTCCAAAAATGTATTTGCCCTTGGGCTATAATGGACCAATACTCCATAACTGTCCCTAATATTTTCCAACGTTTTCGGGATTTGCCTGGCCATGACAGATATTTAACAGGAGATTGTGTCGCATGCGATTGGATTGTGGCACAGCTGCGCTGGCTTCCGTGCTACAGAAATCGCTCCGAGTGATTTGGACTGAGCGTGGGATTTAACTTTCAAATTGTGTCTTAAAATCAAGCACTTACATACACCAGGAAGAAGAAGGTGAACTCCAATGGACCTGAGCGGGGAAGCGTCACCTTCAGGATATCGGGAGCACGATCTTAGTGAATCGCGGCAGAGTGCATGATCATCGTACATTGCACTTTCTATGAACTCCTCCGGATGGGTAAGTAAATGTGCCCCATTGTCTCTTGTTTAAAAATTGGAGGGAAGCCTATGAGAGTCACCGCGGCTGGGGAAATACTTTGAAGCTTGGCCCCATGCAGTGTTATGTAACATTCTAGGTAGCTCCATTAGGCTAATTATGAGGAGGCTGGGGGGAGGTAAGGGATATTGGTGGTTTGATGAACAGGACAATATCTGTCCTGTGAATCTCCCTTGTTAATCACAAGTTTATTTTATTTTTAGTTTTTTGGGCCGGTTAAATTTACAAAAGGTGGAAAAAAAACTTTTTTGTAATGTGTAGTATACATATATTTTTTTTACTTTTCGAATTGAACTCAAAATGAATATTATAAATGAATTCCCTATTTTGTGTTGGTCATTTATATATCTAATATACATAGGGAGTCATTTACTAAGGGCCCGATTCGTGTTTTCCCGACGTGTTACCCGAATATTTCCGATTTGCGCCGATTTTCCCTGAATTGCCCCATGATTTTGGTGCACGCGATCGGTTTGTGGCGCATCGGCGCTGGCATGCACGCGACGGAAATCAGGGGGGGGCGTGGCCGAACGGTAACCCGACGGATTCGGAAAAACCGCAGCATTTAAAAAAAAAATTGGTCGCACGGGCCATACTCACATGCACCACGATGAAGACGATGAACTCCGGGGCACCTCGGCGGACTTCGGCGCAGCAGCGCCACCTGGTGGACATCGGGTGCAGGACCTTCATGAATCGCCGGAAGACCCGAACGCTCGTCAGAGAAGCCGCCGCTGGAACGCGAATGGACCGGGTAAGTAAATGTTCCCCATAGTGTCAGGAAAACGGAGCGACTATTGCAATGTTTTTATAGTGTATGTGAGGATTCTTTTTATTTATTGGGAAATATTAATGTGTGTTTCTAAATATTACTATTATTACTAATATTACTATTTTGTGTTTGTTTCTGTTTTTACAGTTTATGTCCCCCATGAGAACATAAAAGACCACTAGGGGACATTTCCACAATTTTTGGTGTTACTAGTTATCCCCTGTAACTGGGGCATCTAGAAAAGCCTCAGTTACCAATCTCAAGTCTATAGAACCAGAAGCACAGGTCTGCTATTCACTGCATACTTCAGTCCTATCTCAACGCTATGCAGTGAAGAAAGGAGAAGGCTGTAGTGATTAAAAAAAAAATTGCTTCTACCTTCTCCACAGGGTCTTTGGCTGTCTGTAATAGCCGGAGATCCGTCCTGCTCCCCAATTTGCATGGGTGCATATAAAATTGCAGTGACATCGAAAAGACATCAACGCAGACTCCAGACCTGCAGCCACTGACATCATTCATCACCAGGTGGTTTGAAAGGGGTTAATTTTTTTTATTTTGCATTTTGCAAAAAATTTTTCGAAAACACAAATACGGCACACAGGCCGATTGTTACATAAACCACAAAGATCATATAAACCAGTTTCGATGAGTTAGTTGATGATGGGATCCTTGGGGAACTCTCTTCCCCACAATGAGGTGCCTAGGCCTTCCACCTCCGTCCAGAATGCAAAGTCTATGATAAAAGTCAGTGCCTTGCTCCTGGCACTTAGGACATGCTACCTTCCTCTCCGGGAATGCTGGGGATGGTGGTAGGTTGAAGGCGAAGATCGCCCTGTGCATGATACAAAACTGAGTGTTCCTCCACCTCTCGTTGAGCACACTGCTTCTTTCCAGCCGCTGAAGATTCTTTCACCCATGTCATCTTTCCCTAATTGCCTGTTCCAACTGGAGAAGGAGAGTTCCTTGCGTCCCATCTCTTTAAGGAGACCAGTGACATGTCTCGGGTTTTATCTAGGTAGAACTTAGTCAGCTGTGCGTACTGTATCGTTTGGTCACCCCTCAGCTCATATTTCTGTATTAGTTTTGGCTTCGTCATCCACCTATGTTCCTGCATGTGCAATAGATCCTTGACAGTGTGGACTCCTTTCTCTCTCCACTCTATAAACAATCTGCTCTGACTTCCCTGTGTGAACCCTGGATGGTTCCACAGGGGTAGGTATTTGGAAACCATCCAAGGAAGATGGTAGGCTTTCCTGACTGCCATCCAGGTCGCTATTGTGTCCCTGAGAACAACTGAGGTTTTGATCTCAGGTGGTAGGGAACCTATTTAGACATGGAGCAGGGTGTGAAGATCCCATGGGGAACAGTAATCTGATTTGAGCCTTGTGTCTGAGTAGCAGCTGCTGTCTTTCAACCAGTTCAGTATATGTCGTGTGAGGCAGGCCAAGTTATAGCACCTGATGTCAGGTAGGTTCACTCCCTGGTTCTTTGTCATTGACAATTTCGAGAGCCATATACGCTGTATTTTACCCCGCCACAAAAACTGTGATATCTCCTTGTTTAGACTCATGTTATCTTTGTGCTTTAACAAAAGAGGAATAACTGGCATGGGATACAGCAATTTGGAGATGCTCATCATCTTTACGAAATGATTCCTTCCCAGAAGTAACTATTGTGATATCTGGTTGAAATGGGGGGGGGGGGGTGTTAATTGAGATGGTACAGTGAGACTTGTGGGCCTTGTTGGTTTGATCCCCCTAAGAAGAAGATATCGCACTTTGCCCTATTTATGCGGTAAACCTACAATTCTCCGAAGTAAGAGAATAGCTGTAAGAGATTTGGTAACTGCGCTTGCGGGTCCGCCATAAACAGGACAATGTCGTCCACAAAGAGAGCTGCCTGTAGTGAGGAGCAGCTCTCCAGCGCTTCAGGAGACAAGCAGGAAGACACATTCAGGGCCACAAGGACCCTGTAGACATTAGTAACCACCAAACGTCCCAGAGTGAATCCCACCTGGCTCGCCTATTTGAGTATATTTGAGATGTGCCAAGAGAATAACTTAGAGAATAGGCTAGCGAGTGCTGGGGTCACCTGTTCATGCATAGCTTTATAAAATTCCCACCCAGTCCCGGTGGGTGGGAAGTTCTACTAGTTGTAGGAATTGGCTCCCCTGTGCAGTTCCCTGTTGTACGTCCGTATACAGAGTGGTGTAAAAGTCGCCTAAGATTGAGGTGATCTTAGCCGGGTCGGTGTGTAAATTCCCTCCTTCTTCTATTAACTTCAGAATATCCCTGGTCTCCTACCCTTCGCCAGGTTCGCCAGCAGTCTCCCCGACTTATCTCCAAATTTGTGTAAATCCAGCTGCAGGTGGGATCTAACAAAGCTCTCCTTTCTGTCTGCCCATACCATGTACTGACTTTGTGATTGTAGCCAGGCCTCCTTATTGGCTGGTTCTGGATCTCCCAGAAAGGCCGTGTACACCGTGCGGATCGCCGCGCTTACTTTTATAAACTACTCTGCGGTCTTCTTTTTAAGTGCCTTGACATGGTCCATGATACGGCCCCTCAGATACATTTTGCCTGCTTCCCAGTATAGTAAGGAGTAGTTGCATGGACCCCATTACCCTCTATGAATTCCAGCCCCCCCGACCCTTCATTAAGATGACAAAGCTCTCATCGTGTGTGAGAAATGCGGGAAATCACCATAGATAGCCCGTACCTTTGGGGCAGACCCCTGCCAGTTCCACTAGGATCGTGAAGGATCACCATGTCCTCAAGTTTGGTCACCTGTACCCGCTGCAGTAGGCAGACAGAAAAAAATATATATTCCAATCTAGACCATGAATTGTGAGGTTGTAAATAGTGGGAATATTCCCTGTCTTGGGGGTGTAGCTGCCAAATGTCCTCCAGGGCCACTGCTCGTTGGAATTCAGAAAGTGGGGTTGTCCTCTCCATATTTCCCCTCTTAGGCCTACCTGACCTGTCATGATCTTCCAGTTCATTCATTACGTCATTGAAGTCCCCTCCAACAAGTTTCCAAGGGGTGGGGTCACCATTTAACTTGTCCCTAAGGGAATGAAAGAAGGTGTTCTGTTCCGTGTTTGGGGCATAAACACTTGAAACGCTATGGACCTACGTGGCTAGCTGTAGTGTAATCGTCACCAGTCGCCCTTCCTTATCACTGGTGAATACCTTGTTTGTAAGGGATTTGTTAATCAAAATCAAGACCCCTGCTTTCCTATCTACTCCCGGGGATCCATAGACCTCCCCTACCCATAGTTTACACATTCTACAAAAGTCATCTGTCCCCAGATGGGTCTCCAGCAGCAGTGCAACGTCCGTTTTCATGGCGGAGAACCATGATTTGTTTCTGCAGGGCCGCAGCCCCTTCACTGTGGAACAACTGGCTGGCACCCCGCCGCAGCAAGACCATTCAGCTTTGCGGCAAGCTCTGGCGAAGACCAAGTGCCACTTAGATTACGGTCCCAGGTGTTGGCTAGTACCACCTACCGCGGTGGTCCAGAGGATCCACAGATCCACATATGTCACAAGTGTCCTCAGCCTCAAGCAGATATCTTTTCTACTCTTATTATTTGTCACAGATTAAACAAATGCCTGTTCAAAGCATCATAAAAACTGCATCAATTCAGTACCTTCTTCACTACTTTCCATATGTTATGCATTAACTTAAACAGTCCTATTCCACTATTTTAGGAATGTCATTTTCTATAAAAGTATGTGTGCGTCAAAAGGCTTTCACAACACAGGCGATCCCCTACTTAAGGACAACCGACTTACAGATTACTGCTAGTTACAGGTGGACCCCTTAGCTCACTGTGACCTCTGGTGAAGGTCTCTGGATGCTTTTCTGAAGTCCCAGGCTGCAATGATCAGCTGTAAGGAGTCTATAAGTTTTAATGATAATCCTTGGTCCCATTACAGCAAAAAATTTAAAAAATCCAATTGTCACTGGGACCAAAAAAAAAATTTGTCTGGAGCTATAATTATACAATATACTGTTCCGACTTACAAACAAATTTTACTTAAGAACAAACCTAAGGAAGCTATCCTGTATGTAACCCGGGGACTACCTGTATTGGAGTTTTGATGTACATGATTAAAAAAATTTAGTAATTAGAATTTTTATTTGAAATCATAAACTCCTTTCAAGTCTTTATTATAGTACTGTCACCTTCATCTTACTGTATGAATCTATCCTCTTTAGTATTCATAGATAAGGGGCTGGAGGCAGCAGTTCAAACCTTTTAAGGTCTAGAGTTTCACCATAATGTGAACTCAGCAGCATGTCTGTGTTGCTTCAAAGCAGGTGGAGATTATGTATGCCCAGACGAGCCAAACCAATAGGAAGTCATAAAGGGACACATTGTACCTCTGTAAAGCTATACTTTTGGACACTGCACTGGAGGTCCTTAAACTAGGGCTTTTCATGCTTAGCGAAGGCTGACAGTAATAGGTCTTTCAATCATAAAACGATGGTGGGAATTTATCAGTGGTTCTATGCCATGAGGGCATAGAGGGGCATGGCCACCTGGAAAGATGGCGGGCACAGGGTCTTCTTGCATTAGACGCAGGATTTTAAGGCGTAGTTTTGCCCGAAGAACACATCTTTCTATAACCACTGTGGAGGGGGCTTGGGCTTTATGCCGATGCACGAGCACATACATTTTCCCCTATATTTATGTTTATTAGGGGGTGAATCTGATATCAAATAAGAAGGAGGAATAAAAACAAATAAAAAGACCAAGTCTAGGTGGGGTTTTAATGCATTATGTAAAACCAATATCAGGATGTTTGAGGTATGAAACCTAGAACCCTCATTGATCAGCTGCTTGAAGGGGCTGTGGGTGAGCACAAAAATGGCACAAAGCTATTCAGTTGAATGTCAGAGATTTGTGGTACCATTCTGAGCCACTGATCAGTTTAAGGAGTAATACTATTTCCTGCACTGCAACAGCCTCTTAAAGGGGATGTTCCAAGTTTGACTGTCATCCTCTATCCGCAGTGGGGTTGATTGCTGTTACCCATGTTCACACAAATGCTCTGGTCTCAAAAATGGTGGAGAATAGTTTGCAGTAGTAGTAAAAATATATAATATAGCATGTAAAAACAAAAAATGCTTTCATTCTGCATGTAACATTTAACATTTCATTGGCTGAAGTGGTTCATACGACCTCCCAGAACTTCCAGCCTGGTCCCAGCCCCCAAGGGGTTTTCCAGGTTCAGGGTGCACTAAATATGACATTTTACATAAGAAAACACAGAAAGATGTAAGCATATGGAGAAAATGTCATTCCATAAAAGCTTGTAAATAATGGGGCACATTTACTTACCTGATGCTGTCGCTATCCCCGCTGTGCGTTGTCCGACGATAATGCTTTCTGCCGTGATTCACAAAGATTGTGCGCCAAATATCCTGCATGTGTCGCTTCCCCGCTCAGGTCCACTGGAGTTCACCTTCTTCTTCCCAGTGTATGTAAGCCCCTTCTACACTCGCAAGTGTGATTCGATGAACTTGCATCACAATCGCAACACATGCTGCCCGGATCGCATGGCCCGAAAGCTGCAAACCGGAACTAAACTCAGCATGTCAGCGTTGCGAGTGTGATGGGAGTTCATCGCATCACGCTCGCGAGTGTATAAGGGGCCTAAGTGCATGTCTTGTGGCACAATTTTAAAGTTAAATCCTGGGCTCAATCCGAATCTGTCAGATCGTTCCGCCCCCCGATTTCTGTTGCATGAAAGTCAGCGCGATTGCGCCAAAATACGAGTACGACACAATCCCCTTCTAAATACCTGTCACAGTGGCACAAATCCCGAAAATTTCTAAAAGCCAATGAAAGATTGATCCGCAGGACCCTAAATAAGCCCCAATGTGTATTATTACTTAAAAAAAAAAAACGCTGCAACCTTTTTCCACAAGAAAGTATTATATTGAATCCTGTCTTATTTTTGGTGTAGTATTTTTTAGTTTTAAAGGGAACCTGTCACCAGGCAAATCGCTTACAAAAACCCCAAATGTACGTTATACTGTATGTGCTTTTTTATGCATGTTTCTGCACATGTGTTTATCAATGTCCAAAGCTACCTTTGTCCTGCAAAATATAGTTATATCTGGGACAGTAACTAGTCAGGGGGGCTACGCTAGTCAACGCATGCGCAGTAGAATCAGCAGAACGCCGAAAGAGGAAAGGACACGTGCAACGTCAAAGGAGAAATATACGAATGCAATGCCAAACGGTCTGTGAGTAATACAAAATTATACTCAAAGACCATACTGTTACATAAAAGACTATACAAAGCTATAGGGCCGCTTTTGTTGGAAACCAACTAGTCCAATAATCGATCACCCTAATCGATCATGCCAACAGAACCATAGTGGTATAAAAGGGGCAAAAAGCGTTGCCGCCACAAAATGGCCACAAATGTGAATTTACATCCACATATATAGATATCTATATACATCTGCATATACATCTATAGACAATGAAAAATCAATAATATCAATAAAATCAAGAATATAGGGCAGGAACCTTTTTGGCTGAGAGAGCCATAAGCGCCACATATTTTAAAATATAATTCTGCGAGAGCCGTACAATGGGGCTTATTTACTGAGGGTCCCGAGGCCGCATTTTTGTCGGGGATCACGCCACCCCCCGCAGAACATATTATACACCCGCCACCCCACGCAGAAAATCATTTATACACCCGCCACCCCCCCGCAGAAACATTATTATACCACGCCACCCCCCGCCAGAACATTATATACACCCGCCCCCCCGCAGAACATATTAGTACACCGCCACCCCCGCAGAACACATTGATTACACCCGCCACCCCCCGCCAGAACATTATGTATACACCCCGCCACCCCCGCAACGAACATGTAATACCACCCGCACACCCCCTGGCAGCACCATTATTAGACACACGCCACCCGCCGCAGAACATTATTTTACACCCGCCACCCCCCAGACAGTCACAGCAGAGAGACGAACTTATATACACCCGCCACCCGAAATATACCCCGCCCCCGCAGCAGAAATATTATACACCCCCCCCCCCGCAGTAACATTATTATTACACACGCCACCCCCGCAGAACATATTATTACACCCGCCACCCCCGCAGCAATATTACAGCAGACGCATTATACCGCGCAGAACATTTACACACGCCCGCAGCAGCAGAACTAATATACACACGCCACCCCGCGCAGAACATATTATACACACGCCAACCCCCCGCGAACAATTACTACACACGCACCCCCCAGCCAGAACATTATTATAACCACCCGCCGCCAGAACTTTTAACACACCGCACCCGCGACAGACATTATTATACACACGCCACCGCCGCAGAAAATATGATACCAGCACCCCAGCAGACGACAATCACCACGCCGCAGCAAAACGCAGAACATATTATAACACGCCCAGCGATTTCAATCCACCCCCGCCAGGCACATATATACCCCACGCCACCCCCGCGCAGAAATTATTATCCACACCCACCCCCCGCAGCACATTATTTACACCCGGCACCACCCCGCAGAACACTCCCAATGACACATTTTTAAAGGGTCTAGCCCAGTTTATGTGGCGGTCGCTCTGTGTCCCACAGAACGCTAGACTGTGTCTGCTAAGCCGACCCGTGCCACATTATTATTACTGACGTTTGGCACCACAATTGTTTCAGGTCCTAGCTATTTTGATCTCGCGGCGCAGAACCTTCACATTAATGTAGAAATGCAAGAGTGGTTGGTGGGGGATGATGCTATATGAGGGGGGATGATTGGCAGATGGGGTCGTAAGGACACTTATGGAGCTTCATAGCATGCTCTGCACACGCGGACACTAAGGGGTTAGAGTGTGCAAGGACCTAAGGTTACAGGCAAAGGGGATGCAGAGTGGACGCACTAAGGGGTTATGCGAGAGTGTGACCGGACACTAAGGGGTAGGGCATGATGTGTGAGGAGACATGGGGGGAGGAGAATTAGCACTATCTGTGGCTGATCCCCGGCTGCTGAATCCTTCTCCTCAAGGGCTGGATGTCTCCTCAGTATGCAGCTCTGGTCTCCTCTGTTGAAATCTCCGCGCTGCTTATACCTCCAGCGCTGGCGATGGCTGCAGGCAGGGACAGTATCCTCCCCTCCCTCTCTCACACACGGCGGAGATGCTGGCAGGAAGGACGAGGGAGGACGCCCGCCCCCAGATACCCCGCGGGGACCCTGCGCTGCTCTGCCCATACATCCAGGGGCAAGTTACGTACAGCCAGGGGCACAAACAGGAGCCAGATAAGGGCCCTGGTTGTGACAGGCAGCGTTGCAGATGCCACTGGCAGCTTGTAGTAATGACCCCTGGATAGGAGCCCTGGCTGCGAGCCAAGATGCGGCCATCAAAAGAGCTATAGGTCGCGAGAATAGGTCCCGACCCCTGATATAGGGTGATATTTTTTGTATTGATATCTAGCACTTTGGATTCATAGTACTGTATATTAGCAATACCGCTGTATATTCTATCAAACAACTAACGATATTCTGGGAAAACGTATCGACCAGTAGTTATATACCTAGGGAAGCGTTTGATCTTGATATAATTTTAAACATATTTTAGTAATACTTATTTATACTATACAAGTGGGACAAGATGTATGTATTGTATGTTTTTTATGTACAAAAAGTATACAATTAAAAGATACAATTTAAAAGTTACAATTTTTTGCCACAGTAAGAGTTTGGAATACCAAAAAATTGGTGCTCTGGGCTTATGCAATAATTGAAAAAGGACTAGTAACAGATGGGGTCATTATTTAAGGGCCCGATTCGCGTTTTCCCGAAGTGTTACCGGAATATTCCGTTTTGCGCCGCTTTACTTTAATTGCCCGGGATTCTTGGCGCACGCAGATCGGATTGGGCATCAGGCGCTGGCATGGCGGCGACGGAAATCGGGGGGGCGTGCTTGCGAACGAAAAAACCCGACGTTTATCCGGAAAAAACCGCCGATTTAAAAACCGAAATGTGTCGCAGAAAGGACGTACCTTCACTGGTCCAGCTCGGTTGCATTCGGCGCGATTTGAGTTACTTTCAGCGCAAGAGCGCCACCGGGTGACGGCGGAAGAAGAACTACTGTAGTTAAATCCCGGCCGACCCGGATCCAGTAGCGAGAAGCCGCCGCTGGACGCGAATGGACAGGGTAAGTTAAATTTGGACCGAGTATGAAACCAGGCTGGTATAAATGCATTGAAAAGCAACATGTAGCACTTGCACATGTAGCACAGGTTTACCATTTCAACATCCCACAGTACACAAACAGCTCTGGTGCAAACACCGCAGGCATACACAGTACACATAAACTAACAGCCCTGCTAAATACATGATAGGCAAACACACACTGCTGTACTGCACACACAGAAATTATTTAAAATGTTCTCCTGGATACACTGTAATCCACAAACAGCATATATACAGTTTTAGTCAAGACAACCTTTTATTTCTGACATATCTGAATACCCCAATAAGTAATGGGTGAGATGGCCAGCCTTGAAGCAGCTCTGGATCCTACCACACAAAATAAATTTATAAAGTTCGACTGTCTCAGTCTAAGTCTAAGCTGCTCATCTAGGAAACTCTTTCGGTAGGGGCGATTCCTGGATGTTACTCTCTTAAAACCAGTACAGTACAGTATCACAATAGCGCTATCAAACACACATGTTCAAACTCACACAATACCCATATACACTACCACACATCACATGGAGTTTTCAAATAAACTAACAAGATTCTTTGGGCTGGGCTATATAGGCATGCAACTCACCGGACGTGGAACAATCCAAACAAGGAGCGACAGAGCAATTTTGTAAGAAAAAGCTTCTTACCTTTTTGTGCAGCTGCATGGTCTGTCTGTCCTGAAAGGATGATCCCTAAATTCTCCGGTAGGCGTCATGCAAACCCAGGTCACTGTTCGAGCGCCATGTTTTGTCAGGGAAATATCCCCATATCTCGATGTGATGTGTGGTTCCAAATCATTGTATATTACGAGCTGCTCGGTGAATCACTCAGACCTTCACATGTTTGAGAGAATTCCAATTTATTTAGGTTGCAGACAGTTTTTATAGGTTCTTGGGACAAAGGAACCTACTGACCATACCCACATTCCAATAGCCTTCAGGATGTAACTGAAAGATGATCTGTGTACGCGGGGGATGGTGCTATTCACAGGGATCTTTGTATATATACATGATAGAAGAACAGATTCAAAAATGGATTATATTCCCTCACAATTCCTCCCTTTTTGTGAATAATTTCAGGTACTGCTCAGGTGGTACATTGACATATGCTAATCACACATCCAGGACTTATCTAACCCTTCACCTGCTTCCCTCCTGAGCATCCTGAACATTATATCACAACACAATTCATGTAAATCCATTGTAAAAGGGTAGAATCTCTACATCCTATTGGTGTATATCCTTATACATGTCACCCTACCAACCCCTGAGTACTATTAGACATGGTATACGGCGCACAAACTGTAGTAGGAGTGATAGGAGTGATAATGTCCATAGCAGCATCAAGAGACACAGATTCATGTTCTGTAGTCTCTGGGTCCAGCACCATTCTTCTTCAGCTGTCGCAGTCTTGTTGTAGTTTCTACACATTGATGTGTCACAGGTATTTGGGATGACTTTCAAAAGACTCTCAGGTGTCACATCAGGACCATCTCATCACCTGGGTGCAGGTCCTCTGCTCTAGCTACTTTAGGTTCTGGAACTGAAACAGATATTTGGTTATGCACCTAAGAGAAAAAAAAAAAAGTATCTGCAGGTTTTGGACATCCACCAATTCTCTATGACACCTCTGGACAACCTTAGGGAAGTATATGTTCATCCATGGGGCAATTCTAAAAACAACCTCAGTAGGTGAAAAGACTTTTTTTAATCCCTAGAGCTGTCATCAAATATATTACTACCCCAATATGGATTATTACTTTAGTCTCTAGAATAAGTGGACTAACATATTCCCCCCGTCTACCTCATGTCTCCCCCCCGTCTACCTCATGTCTCCCCCCGTCTACCTCATGCTTCCCCCCTGTCTACCTCATGTCTCCCCCCTTTGAATCTAGCGAAAGTAGTGGAGCTGGATTCAATGTAATACATCATAAACATTATAACCGAGGTTTCTAGTCATGAAGAGGTGAAATACTATCAGAATAATCCAAAACTACTACAGAAGCTTTATATACACAGGCAGCAGTAGGATACAAAACCAAGAAGATCCAGGTTGTCATGTGACACACGATCCGCAGCTTCCGGCCTGTGTCCTCTCCTCTGAGGTGCTTGGCTTAAACTTAAATGAGAACAATAAAAAGTGAACAATATATTCCAGAAAAACACAGTATTGGGACCAATGCCGATGTATCAATGCTGTATAATAGGAGACATACAGCATACAAATACCTTAGATCTTATTATAACGCTATACAGTCATACTGGGGGCACATACTGGGGGCACATACTGGGCAGAAGCATCACTAGAGACAGTGACGTGGGAGGCTTCTAGGGGTGTTATAACTTCTGCCTAAAAAGCTCCTAATAATAATCTCAGTCATAGCTGCTGAATAGGACTAATAGTGTAGGGATCATAGGGAGGTTTTACTCCTGGTTAAAACATTAAAATTACAGATGTTGCACTGAATCAATCCCAAAATCTGCTTAGGACCATGAGGGTTATCAGTAATGAACACACATTCTCATTGTTCCTTTCTTTTCTTAACATTCCAACATGTGTTCCCCCCCCCCCTCCTGTGTTCACTGAGACAAGGGGGGAGGCAGCCCCCTCCTTCTCCCTGTGGTGTCTGTAGTACTAAGTGTCCCAGCATACCAAGAGAACAAAGAAAGAATCCAACACACCATTGTAACATCTATGATCACTGTATCATCCTACACAAATTGCAAAAACTTTTGACCACACCCTTCAGACTTTAGGTGTATTATAAAGTTTTACACTACATTTCTGATGTTTTTAAACATACATCACAAGATTTCTCAGGTCCAAGCCTGCAATGAACAATGTCCACAATTGTGTGCTGTGCTTTCCTCACATCTGGTAACTGATGAAATACCACTAGCACTACACGTCATATAGGCAAAACACATATTTATATCTCTGCCATAATCTGCAGGACTGTATAAAGGAATAAACTCATAGAACATCTACAGTATCTGGCAAGGGTCAGCTCAGGAAATCCAATTGGGACTGCACAACCGTCCAGGAGCTCTCCCCACAGAAGACCAAAATCCGTAACAAATATGTTACTGCCCGGGTTTTTGGACTTTGTAGTTCTGAGAGGTGACTCTTAGATAAGCAGGCACAGTCTCCTACATTTATTCCCTGGGTACTATATCTTAGTTGTCTTCTAAAGTTACAGTAATACCCAAATACAGCTAAATACAGCTGAGCGGAGTGTGGGTGCAAATCCAAAGATCTTTAGGCAATGCATCATTACCCATACCACTGGTCTACTAAAGTATATCAAAGTGAGAAACATCTGCCCCCTACAGGAGAAACATCTGAACGCTACTTCTTTGTCCTGTTGGAGCCCGCACTTTTTCTAATCTAGTCTTGACCGGATATATTCCAGTGTGGGGGTTGGGTCTAGGTGCCACATTGCATGCACATGTCTCCACCAGTCTGTTTCTTTGTTTCCATACATAAATTCATCCACCATTTTAGGGTGGAGGCCGAACCTTTTCTAAATGTTGTCTTTGTCTGTCCAACGTTTTTGTCCGTCATCGTCATAACACTCATACAACACACAATTTCCTATGGCTGTTTCTTTATAACCTCCTCTGGTCACTTCCTCTGTATCTTTCTTCTATCCACTTACAATTTCCATTATATCATTATTATGCAACCAGCCTTTGTTCTTTTAAGAACCTTTCCATTTACCAACATACAAACAACCATCTTTTTGATATACTTGTCCTTTTCCAACATTCTCTGACATCCTATTACAGCTTCTTTTTTTTATCATTCAAGATCCGTAAGTCTGGTTTTCCCTCTGAATTGCCTCTCATCCTACCTAGCAATTATTTTTCCATAATTTTCTATATATCTCTAGTGCCGGCACACCCTCGCAGTCCCTCACTCTTCCTTAGGGCAGTTTTAACCACTTCTAATTCTAAAAATTTTTATTTTTTTTTTTAAACCGTTTGCCCGTCAAGAAATGACTGCAGTCCCCTTCCATGAAGCAGCTCTGGAACCTACCACACAAAATAAATTTATAAAGTCCGACTGTCCAAACTCAGTCTACTTTGTCTCAAGCGAATTACGATCCAAAAAGCAGCTAGCCTAGGAGACTCTTTAGGTAGGGGCAATTCCTAGAATTTTCCGTTCTTAAAACCAGTACAGTACAGTATCACAATAGCACTATCAAACACACATGTTTAAACTCACACAATAGCCATATACACTACCACACATCACATGGAGTTTTCAAATAAACTAACAAGATTCTTTGGACTGGGCAATATAGGCATGCAACTCACCGGACGTGGAACAATCTAATCAAGGAGAGACAGAACAATTTGTAAGAAAAAGCTTCTTACCTTTTTGTGCAGCTGCATGGTCTGTCTGTCCTGAAAGGATGATCCCTGAGTTGTCCAGTAGGCGTCATGCAAACCCATGTCGCTGTTCGAGCGCCAAGTTTTGTCAGTTAAATATCCCCATATCTCGATGTTATGTGTGGTTCCAAATCATTGTATAGTACGAGCTGCTCGGTGAATCACTCAGACCTTCACATGTTTGAGAGAATTCCAATTTATTTAGGTTGCAGACAGTTTTTATAGGTTCTTGAGACAAAGGAGCCTACTGACCATACCCACATTCCAATAGGCTCTCAAGAGGATGTAACTGAAAGATGATCTGTGTACACGCGGGGGGATGGTGGGAAATGGTACATAGTCTTTTCTATCAATAGAGCCAAAGAAAAAGACATATAGAGGGAGAACACAATAGAAAAATGGATTCTATCCCTCACATTAGCACCCTGACGGGTAGGATTTTGTTTGTTTGATGCCTGAATGTGAAGGCTGTTTTATTTTGTACCTGCTCCTGGAATAAACGCAGGTGAGTCCTGTTTTGGACTAAACGTTGGTGTCACTGTCTTGGACTGCATCACGAATCACCGCTACCACGGTCTCTACTGGGCCAAATCTCCCACAACCTCTATAAAGCCCTATAGAGAACCTAGCGATGGTCCAGGATTCATGATGCTTTTTGTCCATCTCTATGTATAAGTGTGTTCACTTTTCATGTCTCCTCTTCCTTTGATAGGTAAGAATCTGGCACTTCATGGTCGAGCCACAATGTCATCCATTTATAAGGATTCCAATTGGGGCTTTTTCGGAATGGCAATAAATGGAATAGATGGAAACGAGGACACCAACTATTATCACGGATCGTGTTCTCACACACACACAGAATTGTCTCCCTGGTGGAGGGTGGACCTGCTGAAGTCCTACAGAATAAGTCGCATAACCATCACTAACAGAGGCGACTGCTGCGGGAGCAGGATTAATGGTGCGGAAATCCTTGTTGGAGACTCTTTGGCCAACAATGGAAATAACAATGCAAGGTGAGCCTCAGCCCTTAGTGCTGTCCAGGTCTTGTTAATAAAATTAAACTTTTTATTTACTGTTATCTAATCCACTAATTATTACCCAGGGATGAGTCCAATTAGCTGCACCAGAATTATTAACCTTCCTTCTCATGGTTCATTGAAGAACAGCAAGTGCAGGTCTGCTATCAGCTACACGACTGCCCTCTGTATTTAAAAAGTGGAAAATGAAAGGAAAATATATTATTTAAAAACAAATACAATAAAAATACCAAAGATGTATTTTCCACACCAATCTCTGATGTAACCGTATAGTCTTCTAGAAGGACGGCTTGCATTTTTCTTAAATTTTTGAGACTTTTTATGGCGTGTGTGTTCATTTGCGACTTTTTTGCCACCTAAAACCGCCTCCCTTTAACCCCTTCCCGACATTTGACGTACTATTACTGCATGGCGGGAGGTGCGTTCCCGCAAAATGCATTAATAGTACGTCATGCTTCTGGTGCCGGCTCCAGAACGGAGTCCGTGTCAGAAGCTGCGGGTGTCGGCTATATATTATAGCCGACACCCGCCTCTACTCTAACACCCCCGATCGGAGATTTCTCCGATCGCGGGTGTTAACCGCTAACACGGGGGGTGTAAGTGCCGGGGGGTGTAAGTGCCTCCAATCGCAGCCCCGGGACTGCCAGTGCCCGGGGCTGCGCGATCTCCTTCCGGGGAGCCGGGTCCTTCCTTCTGGCAGGATCCGGCTGTGACACCCTGAACATGCGCAGCATCTGTATTACACTGTATTAGGTGAAGAATAGCTTGAACAAGCGATCAGTGGATCGCTTGTTCAAGCTAACCTGTAAAAGTAAAGAAAAAAGTTAAAAGCACTAAATCAACACACTTTTTAATAAAAAGAATTAATTAAATAAAGTTAAAGTCCCCTAAACACAAACATTCCCTATACACATCTAATAAAGTAAAAAAAAAACGGAAAATCACCAAAACCCCCCACATATTTGGTATCGCCCCATCCATAACAATCTTTACAATAAGTCACAAACATTATTGGACCTGTACGGTGAACGCCGTAAAAACAAAACCTGAAAAACTCGCCAAAAATGTACATTTTCATAAAATCCCTTCACAAAAATGTTCCAAAAAGTGATAAAAAAAAAGTTATGTGCACCAAAATGGTACCACTGAAAACGACAACTCAACACGTAAAAAATAAGCCTTAAACCAGCTCTGTCAACCAAAAAATATGGCGATGCAAAAACAAATGAGATTTTCTTTATATTCGTTTTTTTCCTGTAAAATTGTAAAATATATAAAAAAAACTATATAAATGAGGTATCATCGTAATCGTAGTGACCTATAGAATAAAATATTATAGTATGTTTAGTGTACGGTGTGCGACCCTCAAAATATACAAAAAAAAGAAACCCAAAATTGCCAATTTTGTTTTCCTCCATACATTAAAGAGTTAATAAAATCTCATCAAAAAGCTACAGACCCACTAAAATGAAGTATTTGTAAAGTGCATCTCATGTCGCAAAAAATAAGCCCTTATATGTCCAAATTGCCAAAAAAATAAAGATTGTATAGCCAATAAAATGTGACAATGCATAATCTGCTGTGAATGGCGCAGCTTCCCCTCAATTCCCTGGCGTTTGCCCATACAGCAGCCACCACCACATATTGGGTATTATTATACGCGGGAGGGATTGGGTATCAAATTTTGTGGAGCATTTTGGTATTTTATTTTTAGCATTTTGGAATTTGTACATTTTGTGAAAAACACATTCATTTAGCCAAAAAAAATGTAATTTTGAAATTGCATCCGATTTTGTTTTAACCCCTGTAAACCAATTAAAGGGTTAACAAACTTCATAAAAGTTGTTTTACATACATAGAGGGGTGTTGTTTCTATAATGGGGTAATTTATGGGGTTTTACTTGTATTTAGGCCTCTCAAAGTGACTTCAAACCTGAGCAGGTCCCTCATTAGCAGGATTTTGCTTTTTTTATGAAAATGTGAAAAATCGCACCTAACGTTCAAAGCCCCATAACATCAGATCTTTGTATATATACATGATAGAAGAACAGATTCAAAAATGGATTATATTCCCTCACAGGTGCAGAGCTTCAATGGATCCTGGTAAGATCCTTCAGTAGTAAAGTTGAAAAAAGGCAGCACTCCAAAAATCCAAAATTCAAAAGGGTGAAGTTTATTGAAACAGTGGCGAGAACCATGGGATTTATATAAAAAGTACCCAGCAGGATATGCGATGTAAATAGCAATACTTGCGATGTGAATTTACATTGCCGGGTACTTTTTATATATCCCATGGTTCTCCTGTCAAACAATGGCCAAATTTATACTTTTCATTCATTTTTTTCTTATGGGCATAATTTTTAAGACACTACATGGTGTAGCCCTTTACAAACATGGCATTGTGCGTCTCTGCATTGGGACTGCAGAGACGCCGATACATGTGATTCACTGAAGTGGGATGTAAAACAGATGGAGACAGGCCCTGACCCAACAGAGGTTTTTTTAAACATCTATTCACACCTGATACAGTACAATGCACACTCTAGGGATACAATGGGGCAGATTTACTTACCCGGTCCATTCGCGATCCAGCAGCGCGTTCTCTGCGGTGGATTCGGGTCCGGCCGGGATTCACTAAGGTAGTTCCTCCGACGTTCACCAGGTGGCGCTGCTGCGCTGAAGTTCCCCGAGGCCCGCCGAAATGCACTCAAGTTCACCGGCCTATTCCTAGTGAAGGTAAGTGCAAGTTCCGCGACACTTTTTTTTAAAAAATGCGGCGTTTTTTCCGAATCCGTCGGGTTTTCGTTCGGCCACGCCCCCCGATTTCCGTCGCGTGCATGCCAGCGCCGATGCGCCAAAATCCCGGTGCATTTCAGGGGAAATCTGTGCAAATCGGAAATATTTGGGTAACACAACGGGAAAACGCGAATCAATCAGATGTTTCTTATAGTTCTTGGTTGCACACACTGCAGCAGGGATTTTGGCCCACTTCTCCTTACAGATCTCCAGATTGTCACGGGGCAACATAGAGCTTCAGGTCCCTCCAAATATTTTTGATTGGCTACACGGCTGGAGACTGGCTAGACCATTCCAGCATTTGAAATGGTTATTATGGAGCTGCTTCTTAGTTGCCCTGGCTGTTCTGATCCAGCCACAACGTATCTTACATACTCTTACTGAGGGAAGGAGATTATTGGCCAAAAACTGCCATTAATTCTCCCTTCAATCCTGTCACGTTTGCAGAAAAGCATGATATGTCCACCTCCCTTATTTCAGATACAACTGGAGTCATGCTAAGGGTTTTACAACCAATGTAAGTACTTAACCCCTTAAGGACGGTAAAAGAAGGCTGTCAGGTACGTAATAGGGCTCTATAGGAACCTGTCACTAGCTGTATTTGTAAAATGTGGTGACAGGTTCCCTTTAAAGGGGTTGTCCGAGTTTTTGAAAAAAAGATAAAAGTGGCCGGGACAGGGCTGCTTAAAAAAAATAAAGATGTACTTACCTCCCGGTGCCCTCCCGTATCCAGCGCTGCTGTCACTCCGGTCCGGGCGTCATGTAAACAAACATGGCCGCCGGAGCAGCGGAAGGTTGTCGGGTCCGGCCGGAACGGAGTCCAGCGCTGCTCCGGTGGCCATGTTTGTTTACATGGCAGATGGCGGTTACAATTTAAGTAAATGAGCCTATGAAATATCCATCACCATCGATCAACAGTAGACTTGAACAGGGTTAAACAAGAAATAAAAAATGCATTCCTTGTAAGATTTGCATACTTACCACACTGCAATGTGAAGAAGCCTGGATTATACTCGTGTTGCTCTGCACTATTATTAAAATGACATACAAAATCCAGCCAGTAAACCCCACGACAACGCTTGTGCCTAGGAAGAATCGGTTATATGTATGGTAGTAGGCAAGTCCTTCTAACGCCAAGTCAATTAAAGTCCTGCAAAGATCCATCTAAAACGAGAAAAAAATTAAATTAGTCTGAAATATAACATAAAATTATGTCTATATGGGTTCTACTTATTTTGCATTTAACACATCTGCTGAAGATATGCCATAGTAGGCATGATGTATACTGGTGAAAGGCTTCACTATAAAAAAATAAATAAATGAAAAAATACAGTATTGCATTTATTTGTTTCTTTGCTCTGCAGAGCAAGTTTGATTTCCACAGTAAAAAAGAAAAAAAGTGTGTTGAGGTATACTAGCCATGAGCTGCTGCTCATACCCAATAGGGCATATTTATCAAGCTGTCTGAAAGTCAGAATATTTCTAGTTGCCCATGGCAACCAATCACAGCTCAGCTTTCATTTAACCAGTGCTCATGAATATTTTAAAGGGGAGCTGTGATTGGTTGCCATGGGCAACTAGAAATATTCTGTGCGCCGTAGAGCTACGGCGCAGAGCGTTAAGGAGTTAAAGTGTAACTTGGATTTCATACTGATTTTCCCCCTTTCAAACAAACAAACAAACAAACAAACAAACTGAAAGATGCCCATATTTGGCTGCTCCTTTTATATTTCCAGGATTATTGCATTTTTCTGTTTGGAAGCTACTTGTCAGACTAAGACTAAGCTCTTCCTGTCAATGCCCTTTGACTGAGTCAATTATAAGCTGTTCCCAGTTCCAATTATACCTGTGTTCTCTCAAAACTAACTTATTTAACTTCAGTTCCAATTATACCTGTGTTCTCTCAAAACTAACTTATTTAACTTCAACTACAGTTTCAACAAGTAAATCCACTGAGCTCTGAATAGGATGCAACATAGGAGCTATATAGTGATTAACCTGGACACTTTCATCACATGGAGGAGCATGGAATAAGTAGTAGAAACCAACAGTGAAAACGTTATATGGATTGTATAAATTGTGCTGTATGAAGGCTAAGGATTAACAGCTTCCCTGCTTGTGCCCAGAGTCTGCTGAAAGCAGACAAATTTCAGGTTGTAAGAAAATCCAAATCTCAACGTGTTTCAAACAGATAACTTGCTCTTAATCATAACATAGGGTCATGAATAAGAACAGTTTATCTGCTTGAAACACCTTGACTTTTGGATTTTCTTGCAACC
>CM033643.1:67564842-67625275 GCA_019512145.1 Engystomops pustulosus | reverse complement strand
CTGGGGCAGGTGTGAAGAGTTGATGATAAAGCTTGAGTTGCTGAGGTATAGATATATTTCTGGAGAATAAGACTGTGATGGAGGGACTAGTAGGAAACACGACCTAGACACGAACCTGTAACTTCTGACTTTATTTTCGGGCCGCCATCTTGGATTTCTGTGTGACAGTCTTGCTTGCTGAGTTTTTGTGTCTTTCTGTGACACTCACTGATTCACTTCCTGCCAGCAAACACATGATGAGCAGAGAGAAGCTACAAACTACAAGATAAGTGATCTGGGGGGAGGGGGAGGCAGGCACATATCTGTGAGAACGGACTGTTCACCTTTTTTGGGGATTACACGGCTGGCACAGGTATTTAAAAAGTGCTGGCGCATGCAATCCTTTTGTGGTGTAGCTGCACTGGCTTCCATGCAAAACAAATTGGGGGGTGCCATCTGAGTGTCTGACTGATTAGGACAGAGCGCGGGATTTAACTTTCAAATTGTGTCACAAGCCCAAGCACTTAGATGCACCACTGAAAAGATGGGTAACTGAAGCGATACATGATGCATGATATCGGGCGCACAATCTTAGTGAAGAGCAGCACAGTGCATTATTGCCGGACAATGCACTTTCGGTGAACTCCTGCGGCACTGTAAGTAAATGTGCCCCAATGTCTCTGCTTAAAGAGTCCCCACCCACACCCTGGGATTTTGTCACTGACCAGCCGAGGGAATGATAGGAGCTAAAACAGCAATAAAACTGAGTAAAATTGTATAGTAAGGGGTTAAAATTATCTTTATCTAGGGGATTGAGGTTTTATCTAGGGGATTTTTTTTTTGTGGGAAAACCCCCTTACACAGAACAGCATCACATAAGCTCCCCTTCCTTCATCCAGAGTGAGTAGGGAGCAGCAGCCCCTCCCCTCTATAAAACCTTCCTGTATCTATTGTATAAACACTCTCACAGGGACTTGATCATCCTGCCAGTTCCACTGTGAGAGTGTGTTATACAATAGATACGGACGGTTTTATCGAGGGGAGGGGCGGCTGCTCCCCCTACTCACTCTGGAGAAGAAGGGGAGCTTTATTGTGTGCTGTATCTGTGTAAAGGGAGTTTTCCCACAAAAAAAAAATTCCCACCTCAATACCCTATTGATGTTAACCACAATACAGATAATTTTAACTTAACCCTTACTATACCATTTTACTTCAGATTTTAAGTTGTCTGTTTTTAGCTCGCATCCATTCCCTCGGCCTGGTCATGAAAAATCCCGGGTGTGGTGGGGACTCTTTAAGCAGAGACATTGGGCACATTTACTTACGTGGCCGCAGATGAGTTCACCGAATGTGCATTGTCCGGCATATGCACTGTGGCTGCTCTTTCACAATATTGTGCGCCCATATCATGCATCATGATCAGCTCAGTTAACCCATCTTTCATGGTGCATCTAAGAAGTCTTGGGGCTTGTGACACAATTTGAAAGTTAAATCCCTCGCTCTGTCCATACATCAGTCCAGACACTCAGATGGCATCCCCCACATTTGTTTGGCATGGAAGCCAGTGCAAGCTACAAACACCACCAAAGGATTGCATGCGCCACACAAACACTTTGAAAACCTTTGCAGCCGTGTAATCCCAACAAAGGTGAACAGTCCGACCGAAGTGAGTCAGTCTCAACCCTTAGTAATGACCCCCATTAATGATCTTCTTGTTCGGTGGGGTGACCTGTGGTTACATTTATCAGGGTACAGGGTTATTCACTTTCAAATCTGGGCCCCTTTCTGCATGTACTAACACACTGACACGTATAAAGCAGAGATCAGCAGACATATCCAGAGATGCATGAGAATACACCTATTCACAGAGGATTGCGAGACTTTTAATACACTGTTTACACTTTTAGCTCTACTACATCTTGTGTTTCTCACAGATATGTGCTTCCTCCCCCTTCCCCCAGAAATCAATTATCTTGTTAAGTTTTGCTTCTCTCTGCTCATCATGTTGCTGTCGAGGAATCAGTGAGTGTCACGAAAAACTCAAAGCAAGCAGACTGTCACACACAAAATCCCAAGATGCGGCCCGAAAATAAAGTCAGAAGTTACAAGGTTCGTGTCTAGGTTGTGTTCCTACTAGTCCCTATCCATCACAGTCTTATTCTCCTCAAAAATATCTATAGAGATAATATGCACAAAGAGAATAGATAAGAATATACAGGCTTCTGCTAAATTGGAGAGGGTAGCAGAATCTGCTGGACATAGTTAATGAAAGTAAAAGTTGCCCCCAAATGAGCTATTGAAAAAAATGTACTAGGGTTGCGCTATAAGCAGGGCCGGATTAAAGGAGGGGCTCGAGCCCCAGGACCCCACCACTTTCACTTTTTAAGGGGCCCCCACCAGTTTCCGACAGTCAGCGACTCAGCTAAGCTGAGTCGCTAACTGTCCCTGTGTGCAATGCACAGTGGCGCGTGGCCACCCGCAACGTACATAGTGAGACACAGCTGCCTTTGCTGGGGGAGATCGCCGAGATCGCCATTTTCTACAGGGGACTGGCAAGCTACATACTACAAAGGGCTGGCTGGCTATATACCTCCAAAAACATTGTTGGCAGGGCCTCCAACAGTTTGCGCCCAGGGTCCCCCCCCCCACACCCTTAATCCGGCCTTGGCTATAAGCTATAGGCTGTGATGCCATAAACGGCCCTACTGTACCAGTTACGTTTCTTTTACTCCTAACATCAGCTGCCATCATGCCGGTCACATCAGGAGCAAATTATTTATGAGCAGTAGAATTGCCATCTATCTCCTATGTATAAGCACATGCCTTTCATATCAGGTAATGCATACTCATACACAAAGCTTTATGTATTTTACTAGTCAATATGTGGTGTAGAATGTTTTTACTGGGCAAACATTTTAAATCATCTGTCACATCTTATGATCCAGCTGGCACAGGCAATCCCGGCCAGTAAATCAGGGGCACATCTGTTATAGTACAAAAGCAGGTGATGGAGGACATGAAAACCTGTTAATGAATCTAATTTATTACATGGTTAAACTGTTCCACAAATGGCTGTTTAGTGTTAATAATAGTGGCAATAATACTCCTTTCACCAAGATTGAGGAGCATTTTTAGCCGAGGAGGAGTATGGAATTTTCAGTAATACATATAAATAACTCCTGGATATATATAGTGTGAATAGACAAATATTTAAGCAAGAAAATCATTACAACCAATGTGTTCTGTCCCCCCAGATCTCCTTTGTTCACACCATGGCTATTGGGCCAGACATCCGTGTTCTGGTGCAGCAGTGCAGTGGGGTGGACATTTCATTAAAGGGGGGCATCTGAGGGCTGCTGTATCCCTTCCAGAGACTGCAGATGGATTTTATCCAGCTACCAAAAAGTGGTACGTAGGAGTACGTGCTTGTGTGCATTGATCTCTTTCCAGGGTGGCCAGAAGCTTCTCCCATGACCAAGGCTACTGCCAGAGCTGCAGCCAAGAAGTTGGTGAGTGAGATTTTTTCTGCAGGTTTGGACTTCCAGAGACCATAGAGTCCGGTCGCAGAACCCACTTCACTGGACAGGTAAAGACCTGAAACCTTGTCCCTCCTGGGTGTAGAATAGGCCCTGCATACCCCTTACCCTTCCCAAGTTGGCGGTGCATTTGAGATACTTTAAACTGCACTCTTAAGTTAGAGATCCGGGAGGCCATGGAAGTAACAGGGAAACCATGGTGTGAGTGCTTTCCTGCTGCCCACCATTCAGTTAGGACCACACCCTTAACAGAAAGATGGGATTGTCCCCCCTTGAAGTTCTTTTTGGCTGTACACCCAGACTAGGCCTCTACTTCCCACAGACCCTATAGCTGATGGCAGGAAACCAGGTGGAATGTGCCACACAGTTGAGCCAGGCCTTGGAAAAGCTCCGCAAAAGTGTTTCTGATTCCTTTTTCAGATCCAGACAGAGACCTCAGGATGCATAACCTGAAGCCTGGAGACTACGTGGTGGTGAAGAGAGACACCAGAGAGAGAGAGTGAGAGTCTGGAGCCTCGCTACGACGGTCCTTTCCAAGTCCTGCTGACCGGTGCCACGTCTGAAGCTAGAGGGAAGTCAGCATGCTTCCACGCTTTCTATTGCAAACTTACTTATTCTTCTTGCTAGCTGGTCTCTTCTGACTGACTGTATGCTCAGGGACACCCCAACCATGACTATCACTGTATCTATAGGGGTGACCAGGATGCCACCAGGGTAGGAGACTTTACCTACGGTTGATGCAACAAGACAATGACCTTCTATAACACTGACAGCACAGGTAACCCTGTATTAGCAGTGTCTGATGTGTACTGGATTTGAGGGGATAGGAGAGTAAGGTCAGGCCTAGAGGCTGGGAAGGTGAGTGTACTGTGATTAAACCTGTGCATTCCTTCCTCGTGATCCCCAGGGATAAGTTTGATCAGACACATAAGAAAAGGTAGAGAATCCCAAAGGATTCTGGAGGTCTGAGAGAGAAGCACCTAGATGACAACATTTATATAGATACAGTGGGAGCACCAAGGGGGGTCCCAGATGAGTACAAGGCCCACAATCAGATATGGGCAGGTCTAGAGTCCATTATTCCCCAGAGAGCTATGAGCAAAGATGTTGGTTGGGTAACTGTTTTTTATTGTAATCAACAGAGATTTGTGAATTATATCGGAGATGCTTCCCGGAACCGCATGGCTTTGGACATGACCCTTGCTGAGAAGGGAGGAGTCTGTAAGATGGTGGGTGTGGCTTGTTGCATGTACATCCCAGATGACATCGCCCCCTATGGATCCATTACCCATGCACTTGAAGAGATTGAAGGACTGTCCAGGGAACTCAAGAGAAACTCTGGGGGGGACATTTTGTCCTTCACTTTGTGGTTGGGGGATTGGAAGGGTTTCCTTTAAGTGGGGGTAATATTGGGGATTGTGATTTTACTCTTGTCACTTATGGCGTGCTGTGTGGTCCCCCTCATCAAGTCCACCATGTCCCAGATGGCCGTCCAAGCGGTAAGAACCACGACAGGAGAAGTGCCCGGAGAGGAGGATGATGCTGCCTGTTTACAAACCTGTGGACTATGGGAACTCAGTGATGTGATTTGAGTGTGCGGGCCTGTAACCCCTGAGTGACCAGCCTCCAGGGGATCTGGTGAAGAGGTAACAAGTCCAGCAGGTGAGGGGTTAGCCTACCTGTGGGTACCTGGAGCTTGAGGAGGTCGCTCAGGATGGAGTTACAGGCCAGCAAAGCTCAAAGGGGGGAATTGTTAAGGAGGTCGCACTGGTTTCGGACGCAATCTTGACTACTGTCCGCCATCTTAGATACAGCGGCCATGTTCCCTGACCATTGTCAAGTTAATGTCATGATTCAAACTTCATTTTATGTAACCTGTTTGCTCGCCTGTCAGCTAATACCCTTTGACATTTAATGAGAAGCCAGTCTGTCCTCGAAGCTGCATGATATTAGGATTCTGGAGCCACTTATCATCTCCTTCTCAGCAAATTAGTATAAACAATATCTGTGTACAAGGTCTCTGAGAACTGAGCACAATTAATTAATTTTTTTCCCAGAATGTGCTGGTACAAAAACATAATGACCAATAGGTTTGGAGTATACTATTCACACCCCTTTGATGACTCTTCTGTCTGATATATATTATGCATTTTGATTATTAAACAGGAGAAGATCTTGACTAAGAGATTGACATATGTCTTGGTCTCTATGTTCAATCAAGGGTTAATTAGGACTCATCTTACAAAAGTCAAGAGGGCTGTTGGGGCCCTGCATAAAAATCCCTAACATAGGGGCATCTGTTGTGGACATTTCAGTAAAGGGGGGCATCTGGGGTAGACATTTCATTAAAAGGGTGCATCTGCTGTGAACTGGAGGTGGCTATCTGTGGACTGGGGGGGCTATCTATGTACTGAGTGGGCACGTGCAGGGGCTATCTATATACTGAGTGGGCATCTGCTGGGGCTATCTATAGGGCTGTAAGCAGGGCTGGGGTGAGGGGTAGGCAGAGTTAGCTGATGGCCTGAAGCGCAGGGACATGGATATGACAGCTAAAAATTCTCCCCTGTTATGTCCCATGCTACCAGCCCCATCCTCTCATCATGTGGCTTCATCAGACTCCAAAGTTGGAGAGGTAGCTGCACCTCCTCCAGCTACTACAAACCCCGGCCTCACAGCATGGGCTGCTCATCCTGAAAAAACAGCATGGAGCAGAGGAACAGGAAACATGAGGTAAGTGACTTGCAGTCAGTATAGGGGAGGGTGGAGTATGTGTTGTCAGTGGGGTAGGAGTATGTATGTGTTCTTAGTAGGGGAGGGGGGAGTGTTTGTTTTCAGTGATGGAAAGCCTGTGGATTGTCAGTGGGTGGGGGTGTGTTGGTGTCATCAGGGAGGAAAGATGTTGAAAGTGGGGGAGGGTTGTGTGTTGTCAGTGGGGGAGCTTGTGTGTTGTCAGTGGAAGAGGGGTGTTGTCAGTGAGGGGAAGCTTGGATGTTGTCACTAGAGTAAGATGTGTGTGTTGACAGTGAGGGGGAACTTGTGTGTTGTCAGCGGAGGAGGGGTGTGTATGCAATGTAAGCATATCACAGTCCACAAACAGCTCAGAGGTCTGTTGTTTGAGGTCTGTGTTATTGAGTTTTATGGCTCAGGCAGTGAACTAATACACAGGACTCAGCCATGTAAACGAGCCTATAGAAATACATCATTCGCACAAACAACAGTCATGTATGTGCGACCTTATGTAAATGAGAAAGGGTTCCACTTGACAAGTCAATTCCCGGCCTGACTCATTTTGTAGTTTAGTTTGACTTCCACATTGTATATTTGAATTCCATATTGTATATTTCTTATTGTTCCATTTCAGGCAATAAAATTAAGTAAATTATGTGATGAAACTTACACTACCGTATATGATATAATATCTTGCATTATACTTACAATTATATTTTATAAAAAGCTATATATTTCCTATGTAAAATAGGGAGTTAAAAAGCAAAAGGTCATTAAGGTGTTTTTCCCTGTATCAGAAAAGAATGTCACATGACAATCCCAATTCCCTGAAATGTACAGTGCACATTTAGGATGAAATTAGGTAGTACATGCAATCACGTAAATGTCATTTATATACAGTATAAAGCCATAAAAATTCACCAGATATAACAGACACACCATTAATAAATGGATCTAGACATACACTTATTTATCTCTATGCAAATAGACACATTATAATTATTATTGTTGATCTGGTTATCAAAATTAGTGCCCCAACACTACAAACCCCCTGACAACCAGTAGAAACCAAAGACCAGTGTTGCTTGACCCTGTAGTGCTCTCAAATGATAGAAGTATCACATATTGTAGCAGATTTATTTTAAAGGGAACCTGTCACCACATCTGCACATATTCAGCCAGTGCAGCTTCCTATAGAGCTCTATTCAGACTGACCCCCTTCTTTTAGCTAAAAATAGTTTCGTTTACATTCACATAAATCATGTTTTATCTTATATAACTTGGCATGGGCGTGTCCTGCTCATCTGACTCCTTCCATCTTATCCTAACCATGCCTTATGCCTCCTAACTGGTCACAGTTCATGTTATGTGACCAGAGTGACATCATCTCGGGTCCTTTAGCGTCTTAACAATAGCACACTCTACCCCATGCATGTATCTGACCACATGAAGTCACAGCAGCCTCCATGGACTTCTACTCCTCTCCATCATCCATGGATGCTGCTGTGATTTCATGTAATCACATACATGGTGTACAGGAGGCTGAGAGACCTGCAATGATGTCACTGGTCAGATGTCATGAATGCAAGGCAGTGTAAAAAGATTGACACAATGGGGCACATGTACTTACCCATCCTGCGCGATCCCTGAAAGTTCATTGTTCGACCGGAATGTACATCTGTCGCTATTCACGAAGATCATGTGCCCGATATCCTGCATCTGTCGCTTCCCCGTTCAGGTCCGCATTATTTTGCGACACAAATTGTAAGTTAAATCCTGCGCTCAGTCTGAATCCGTCAGATCGTCCGATGGCCAGGCCCCGATTTCTGTCGCATGGAGCCAGCGCGTGCGCCAAAATCCCCTTCTAAATACCTGTCCCAGGGGCGCAAATCCCTGAAAATGTTGGAATATCTGACGAAATTGCCGCCGTGGGACCTTAGTATAGAAGGCTGCATATTTCCCATCTGTACATAAGGTACAGGGCCCCACTGGCAGCTCATTTTAGGTGATATAGGGAGGACTTGTAACCCTTTATCAGCAGACATTGTAAGTCAGGGGGGCAAAATCTGGTGACAAGTCCTCTTTAAGGCACAGCTGAAACATGCTGTTTTTTTGTGTATCATCATGGAAAAGAAAAGAAATCCGATATTAGGAAGAGAAATGTGGAATCGCACATGTCCGGTTCATCCTTCGATGCAATTTACAGAAACCTAAAGGTGCCTTGTTCATCTGTACAAACAATTATATGCAAGTACAAACTACATGGGAATGTCAAGGTATCAAACCACTTAGGAAGGAGATGTGTTCTGTGTCCCAGAGATGAATGTGCTTTGGTCTGGAATGCGCATATCAACCCAAGAACATAAGCAAAAGACCTTGTGAGGATGCTGGCTGAAGCTGGTAAGATTGTATCATCATCCACAGTGAAACAAGTACTGTATCGACATGGGATGAAAAGCCATTCTATCAGGAAGAAGCCATTACTCCAAAAGAAACTAAAAATAAAAAAAAATGTTTGCAAATGCACAGTACAAAAGACCTTAATTTTTGAAGACATGTCATGTGGTCTGACAAAACTAAAATTAAACTTAAATTGGCCATAATGCCCATTGTTTTGTTTGGAGAATAGAGGGAGTAGCTTGCACAACAGAACACCATCTAAACTGTGAAACATTATCATGCAGCATCATGTTGTTTGTGTTGCTGCAGGAGGGGCTGGTGCACTTCACAAAACAGATACCAACAGAGGAAAGAACATTATGTGACAATACTAAAGCAACATCTCAATACACCAGCCAAAAAGCTAGAGGGGGTTATCTGAGAGATATAAAAAAAAACAGCAATGTGGCTGGGGGGTTACTTAAAATATAACATGTACTTCCCTCCGTGGTCCCTCATGTTCCAGCGCCTGATACAGCATTGGGAAAGGGGACCGGTGGGTGTGGACGGCTGACTAGGCTGGCCAGAAGCTGTCTGACTAAACAAACAGGGGCACAGCACGGAGAGACTGCACAGCGCGGGACAGCGGGAGGAACCAAGGATGTAAGCCCTCCTCCTCCTGGCAACATGATGGTTTTTTATATCTCTCGGACAACCCCTTTAAAGCTTGGGCACAAATGTTTCTTCCAAATGGACAATGACTTGAAGCATACTGCCATACTGGTTACAAAGTCAATGTTTTGGAGTGACCATCACAAAGCCCCAGTATCAATCCTGTTGAAAATTTATGGGTAAAGATGAAACGGCAGGTGTGAGCAAGGCAGCCTACAAACATGGCTCAGTTACACCACTTATGTCAGGAGGTATAGGCCCAAATTCCTACCTACTATTGTATGAAGCTTGTGAAAGGATATCCAAAACGTTTGACACAAATCCGACAGTTTATTAACCCCTTAAGAACGCAGCCTGTTTGTACGTTAAGGCTCGGTACTTTTTTTTTAAATTTGACTAGTGTCTCTTCCTATGGTAATAACTTTTCAACGCTTTAAGATATCTCTGTGATTTTCAAGTCCACCCCTCCCATGTATTTGTTATAATCTAAAATACAGTCCGACTTGGGGGTTTCTGTACTGGTACCTCGTACTGGGAGAGGGGTGGTGGTGTGCTCATGTATTGTGTTTAATACAAGGACCTCTCTCTTGTCCTTGTACTTAACACACAATACAGAGTCGCTGCATAGTGCCCTGCTTTCGTCCCTTTTAAGTTTTTGCCCAATCAGCGACTTAGGGAGACCTCTCTGATTTCTGCGTACAGTGCCGCATGCCGTAGTATTTCTGGAAGTGAGGCACTTGAACAGGGTGGTGCTGGTGTAGAAATTGTCCAGGTAGAGGTGGTAGCCCTGGTCCAGCAGTGGGTGCACTAAATCCCACACTATCTTCCCTGTAACACCCAGGAAGGGGGGGCATTCTGGGGGCACTATAGTGGAGTCCCTCCCTGCATATACCCTGAACTTGTAGGTATACCCTGATGAACTTTCGCACAGCTTATACATCTTCACACCATACCTTGCCCTCTTATTGGGCAGGTACTGGCGGAATTAATGTTTCCATTTGAATTGTACCAGGGACTCGTCTATGCTCACATGTTTGGCGGGGATATATGCCTGGGCAAACTTGGCACTAAAATGATCTAATATGGGCCTGACCTTAAATAAACGATCATAACTGGGGTCACCTCTGGGTGGGCACTGTGTGTTGTCAGTGTAGTGCAAAAACTTATGGATGGCTTCAAAGCGTATCCTGCTCATTGCCATGCGGAACATCGGGGTGTGGTACAGTATGTCTGTGCTCCAGTAGTCCCTGATTGAAGGCTTCTTTACTATCCCCATAAGGAGTATTATGCCCCTCTGCGCATCTCTGCTGCAGTGACAGGGGTCCACCTGTAGGGTTGTGCATAAAATGAAGTGGCGTTTTGGGCAATATGCTGTGCAGCGTAGAGATTTGTCTGAAATATAATAACATTCAGCAGCTCCTCATCAAAACAAAACTTAAAAAAGTCCACAGCTCTGAGCCCTGCCGTGTCAAAATTAATTCCTATTTGTTTTACGTTTCCATTTTTTTTATGGATGTGAGAGGGTTTGAAGTTTTAGTAGCAACTTCTCAGATTTTCTTGAAATTTGAAAAATGCTAACTTTTTGGTGATCATTTCAGTTTGGAAGTGCCCTATAAAGGCTTATGTACTATATGCCCCCACAAGTAACATGTCGAGTCATTTCAGGAGACACACAACATCTGTTGTCCCGAGTACGGCAATACCACATATGTGCCAATAATTTACAGACTGGGCACACAGCAGGGCTGAGAACGGAAGGAGTGAAATTTTGATTTTCCAGCTCCGTTTTCACATGTTTGGATTTGGAGTGCCATGTCATGTTGGCAGGGCCCGTGAGGTGCCAGTGCAATAGAAACCCCCAATAAATGATACCTTTTCGGAAACTAGACCCCTCAAAGAATTTATCGGTGGTTGTGGTGAGCATTTTAATCCCCAACACGCTGGTCAAAATTGAATCCAAAGTAAATGGTGCAGAGTAAAAATTGCGTTTTTATCTCAAAAATGTCATTTTAGTGCTTCATATACTGTGCCCAACCTATGCCACTTTAGACAAACACCCCAAAAATCATTCTGGGGGTTGTCCCGAGTACGTAAATACCACACATGTGCCAATAATTTACAGACTGGGCACACGGCAGGGGTCAGGAAGAAAGAAGCACAATTTAGAAATTTGGTTTACTACCCTCTTTTTTCATAAGAATGGGAATGGGGGGGGGGGGGGGTGCCCCCGAGGTACCAGTACAATAAAAACCCCCAAGTAGTGAACCCATTTTAGAAAGGGCACCCCTCAAAGAATATATGTAGGCTTGTATGAGCATTTTAACCCCTAAGGTGCTGGCTCAAATATAATACAAAATTAGTAGTGCAGAGAAACAATTGAATTGCAATTTATCAAATATGCCATTGAAGTGACAAAAGTATTTTGCCCAACTCATGTCACTGGGGAAAAACATATCAAAAATCATTCTGCGGGTTACCCCGGTAAGGGCAATACTCCATAGGAGGCAAAAATCTGTAGGATGGAGACATGGCAGGGCTCAAAAGGGAATAACTTGTTGGAGCACAGACATTGTACATTTTTTTTTCTTTTTGGCATCATGAAAGATTTGTAGATGCCAATAGGGGCCAGTGCAGTAGAAACCCCTAAGAACTGACCCTATTTTGAAAACTACACCCCTCCATGAATTAATCTAGGGGTATAGTTAGCATTTTAACCCTACAGGTGGACCCCTGAAAAAGTGCATAATGTATAGTGCATAGTAAAAAATATCCATTATGTCATTTTGTGCCCAGCTGATGCCATGGGAGACAAACACCCTAAAAATCATGATGCATGTTTTCCCGGGTAAAGCATACGGGGCAGTAATCTACAGGCTGGGCACATGGCAGGGCTTAGAAGGGAAGGTGTGGCATGCGGCATCATGTATAAGCTGTGCGTCAGGGTTACCACAGGGTACTCTAAAAATCCAGGGATGTATGATAAATTCGGAAGCAATCTTTCATACATAACCCTGGTTTACAGTGATGAATGGTGTCCTTCCTAATGCCATTTTTGGAGCACACCCTGCACCTCTTTTGTGACCTTCCCTTGCTGGCTGTTTGGGGAACTACTCCTGGAAAGTGCTGCTCTGGTACAATACGTGATGTGGCCCCGCTTCCAGATGTACTAGCACTACCCCCTTCCTGGTCTCCAAAAAGAAAGTACTTTATTACCACCTCTTGATTTTTGGAGCACACCCTGCACCTCTTTTGTGACCTTCCCTTGCTGGCTGTTTGGGGAACTACTCCTGGAAAGTGCTGCTCTGGTACAATACGTGATGTGGCCCTGCTTCCAGGTGTACTAGCACTCCCCCCTTCCTGGTCTCCAAAAAGAAAGTACTTTATTACCACCTCTTCAAATTCCAGGAAAGTTCCCCTCTGGCCGGCATATCAATTCAGCACGAAAGTATTATACAATGCCATCCGCATGATGTGCATGGCCAGCTTCTTGTACCACACCCTCGACTTCCGCATGGCATTGTACGGCTGAAGCACCTGGTCCGACAAGTCCACCCCTCCCATGTATTTGTTATAATCTAAAATACAGTCCGACTTGGGGGTTTCTGTACTGGTACCTCGTACTGGGACAGGGGTGGTCGTGTGCTCATGTATTGTGGTTAATACAAGGACCTCTCTGTTGTCCTTCTACTTAACACACAATACAGAGTCTCTGCATAGTGCCCTGCTTTCGTGTGCCTGTCCCAGCCCCCAAGGGGTTTTTCCTTGGTTCAAAGGTGCACTAAATATGACATTTTACACTAAGAAAAACAGAAAAGAGTACAACATTGGAGACAATGTCATCCATAAAAGCTTTGTAATTATGGGGCACACTTTACTTACCTGATACCTGTTGCACACCCGCTGGCTTGTCGACGATATGCTTTCGCCGTTGATCAAGATGTGCGCCAAATATCTGAATGTGCTTCCTCCCGCTCAGGTCCACTGGCAGTTCACCGTTCTCTTCCCAGGTTGTAAGCCAACTTCTACACTAGCAAGTGTGATTCGATGAAATTTTTTTGGGGCCATCACAATGCAACACATCTGGCGCCCGCCGTATCGCATGGCCCGAAAGCTGCAAAACGAACTAACTCAGCATGTCAGCTGTTGCGAGTGTGAGGGAGTTCAGCGCATCACGCTCGCTGATGTATACGGGGCCCTAACGTGCAATGCTCTGTGATACAATTTAAATTAAATCCGGGCGCATCAGAACCTTCAGATCGTTCCCACCTCCCGCCAGATTTCTGTTGCATGAAAGTCAGCGCGATATGCGCCAAAATACCGTAGTACGACCACAATCCCCTTTAAGATCACCTGTCACATGGCACAAATCCAGAAAATTTCTAAAAGCCAATATGAAAGATTGATCGCAGACCTAAATAAGCCCAATGTGTGCTTAATTTTAAAATAAAAAAACCAATTTAAAGTATCAATTTTTGTCAACAGTTACAGAGTTTGGAATACCAAAATTGGTGCTCTGTCAATTATTGCAATAATTGAAAATAGACTAGTACACAGAGTCTTGGAAACCATGGCCCTGTTGTATAAATGCAGTGAAAGAACATGTAGCACTGCACGTTGTAGCAAGTTACCAATTCAACATCCACAGTACAACAATACTCTGGTGCAAACCCGTCAGGCACACACATACACATAAACTACACAGCCCTGCTAAAACATCTAGGCAAACACACACGCTGCTGACTGCACCAACAGAAATTATTTAAATGTCTCCTGGATCCTTGCAATCACAAAACAGCATATATACAGTTTTAGTCAAGACAACCTTTTATGTCTGAACTCTGAAACCCAATAATATGGGATGATGGTCCAGAGACTCACTTTCATACCTATACAAAAGATATGCACTTTATATTGCTTCTGAATGCCCTCATCAGTTTTTCTTATTATTCATGCAGATCAACTGGAGTGTAATGAATACATATAATATAAATATTTATAATATTATATATACAAAGAAGAAAAAACCAGTCTGCACAGTGGAGGAGAAACCTTAACGGGGTTGTCCGAGTTTGTGAAAAAAAGATAAAAGTGGCCGGGACAGGGTGCTTAAAAATAAAATATAAGATGGTGGATCTACTCCCGGCCCTCCCGTATCCAGCGCTGCTGTACTCCGGTCCGGCGCAATGTAAACAAACATGGCACCGGATCAGCGTGGATTCAGCTTACGTCCGGCTTGGCCGGTCACAGGCCTATCCGTCCCATACACGCATTGTGTATGGGGGCCGGTAAGGTTGTCGTGTCCGGCCGAACTGAGTCAGCGCGCTCCGGCGGCCATGTTTGTTACTAGCGCCCGTGACGGAGTGACAGCAGACGCTGATACGTGAGGGCCCCGGGAGGTTTAGTACATCTTTTATTTTTTAAAGCAGCCCTGTCCCTGCCACTTTTATCTTTTTTTCAAAAAACTCGGACACCCGTTAAGAGAGGGGTGTGTCAGGGGAAATACGATGTGATGTGTGGTCACCCAACCAATCATGTTTATTATGAGTGCTCATGAATCACCTCAGACCTTCAAATGTTTAGAATTCCCAATTTGAGTTAGGGTGCAGACAGTTTTTATAGTTTCTTTGGCAACAGGAACCTAGACCATACCCACTTCCATTAGCCTTCAGGATGTAACTGAAAGATGATCTGTGTACGCGGGGGATGGTGATTTCACCAGGGAATCTTGTATATTACATGATAGAAGAACAGATTAAAAATGGATATATTCCCTCACAATTCCTCCCCTTTTTGTGATAATTTCATGTACTGCTCAGGTGGTACATGACATATGGCTACTCAAACATCCAGGACTGTATCTAACCCGTTCAACCTGCTTCCCTCCTGAGGCATCCTGAACATTATGTACAACACATTCATGTAAATCCATTGTACAAGGGTAGAATCTCTACATTCCTATTGGGGTAATCCTATACATGTCACCCAAACCAACCCCATGAGTACCATTAGAACATGGTATAACGGCCGCACAAAACTGTAGTAGGAGTGTAGGAGTGGATAATGTCCATCGCAGCATCAAGAGACCGATTCTGTTCTGTAGGTCCCTTGGGTCCAGCACCATTCTTTCGTTCACTGTCGCAGTCTTGTTGTATTTTCTATCTACCATTGACTGTGTCCAGGTATTGGGGGATGAATTTCAATCAAGACTCTCAGTTGTACACATCAGACACAATCTCATCACGGGTTGCAGGTCCTCTGCCTCTAGCTACTTTAGGTTCTGGAACTGAACAATATTGGTATGCCTAAGAGAAAAAAAAAAGTATCTGCGGTTTGGACACACCAATTCTCTATGACACCTCGGACAACACTTAGGGAAGTATATGTTCATCCATGGGGCAATTCTAAACAACAACCTCAGTAGGTGAAAGCACTTTTTTTAATCCCTAGAGCTGTCATCAAATATAGTTACTACCCAATATGGATATTACTTAGTCTCTAGAATAAGTGGATAACATATTCCCCGAACCGGCTGTGGTCTTTACAGTTTGCTTTTAGTTACGGATAGGGTCAGATACCCAGAAAGAGGTCGCAACAACACACAAGCACAGTGTTTCATAGCTACTTACCTTGTTACGGGACTTAGCCAATCTGCAAACCTTCTGGAGGGGTCAAGCGGCTTCGGATTGTATATTGAGGTCTTCACTACCTCCCTACATTGTACTAGAGTATTATATAACTTTGTAAATGACATAGCAAAAGTGATCTAAGTGATTACTCCATACTTTATCACCATCGGAGCCATATGAGTTTAATGGTGTCTCACCCTGTGGTGCACTGAACCATCATAGGGTAAAGGGCCCTTGGCAGACATTGCTTGTCACTTTTGCCATAGTCCACCCTCCAACCATTGGTGGCCACAGTTGTTACCTCGTCTTGCTTCCTCACCTGTGAAGCCTATTTTCTATAAAAGCAGGAGTATAAGAGAACCTAAGGGCCAGCGAGGGTTACGGACGTACTGATCAGGCCGCCTTTCTCTAGGCTTTTAGTAACCAGTTATGGTCACTTCATGTATTAGAGCTTTATAGGTTTTCCCTCTAGTATGTCACTTCAATTATTAAGAGCTTTATAGTTTTACCTTTATTAATGCGACCTTTATTGTAACACTAAGGCCTCTATAGCATTTCAAAAGTCTCATCGTTGTGATAAACTTACTACTATACAAGTCAGGAATACATAGGAATCCAAAAGAGTCACATTCTTACCCTCTTCCACTTTAACGCCCCGCCATCATGCACTCACCAACCTCCCCGCTCCTTACACAGGTAGTCAGAGTTGGTGTATGCTGCTGTTACCTCCTGTTTGTGAACCACTGCACATACTGATGTAGAATTAACATCATTCCTGTTCTAAAGCCATCTACAAAATAACTCAATGCAGATTATTGATAATATTCAGGTTAGACATATTAAAATGTAAGGTTGCTTTTCATTAAGTAATAGAAAATTTTTAAATACAAACCCGCTACCTCATGTCTCCCCCCCTGTCTACCTCATGTCTCCCCCTTGAATCTAGCGAAAGTTGAGCTGGATTCCATGTAATACTTCATAAGAGGGCACATTGGTACCAGTTTGCTAGTTATGAAAGGTAGAATAGTACAGGATAGTCCCAAAACTTCTACAAGAGCTTTTATTACTAGGTCGCAGTAGAGTACAAAACCAAGAAGGGTCCAGGTTGTCATGTGACACACGATGACAGCAGAGCTACGGCGCTGTGCTCCTCTCCTACTGAGTGCTTTGCTTAAACCTTAAATGACAATAGAAAATGAACACATATGACTCCAGAAAAAACACACAGTTTTGTGGACCAATGCCGATGTATCAATGCGTTAGAAAGGAGACTACAGCATACAATAACCTTAGGTCTTATGATAACCTATAAGTCATGACTGGTGGACAATGACTGGGCAGGAAGCCTCACTAGGACAGGGACGTAGTGATGCTTTCTAGTGTGTTATAAACTTCTGTCTAAAAGCTCCTTATAATATCTCAGTCATAGATGCTGATAGACAATACTATGTGGATAATAGGGACTTTTGTACTACTTATTAAAACATAAAATTACAGATGTTCACTGAATCAATCCAACATACTGCTTGAGGACCATGAGGGTTTCATAAACAACAACATTCTCATGTTCCTTTCTTCGCTTCACATTCCAACATGTGCTGCCCCCTCCCCTCCCCCTCCTGTGTCTCAACTGAGACAAGGGGGGAGGGCAGCCCCCTCCTTCTCCCTGTGGTGTCTGTTAGTCTACGTGTCCCACATACCACAGAGAACAAAGAAAGAATCCAACACACCATTGTAAAATCTAGTTCACTGTATATCCTACACAAATTGCCCAAAAAACTTTTGACACACCTTCAACTTTGGTGTTTTATAAGTTTTACCCCAACTTTCTGATTTTTTAAACATAAATCACAAGGTCTCAGGCAAAGCCTGCATGAACCCAATGTCCCACAATTGTGTGCTGTACTTTCCTCAACTCCTGGTAACTCTGATGAAATACACTAAGCCTATAGACAAAAAACATATTATATTTTGCCATAATCTGCAGACTGTAAAAGGAATAAACTCATAGAACAGATCTACAGTGATGGCAGGGTTCACTCAGGAACCAATTGGGACTGGCACAAAACCGCCTCAGGAGTCTCTCCCCACAGAAGACACCAAAATCTGTACAAGATGTTTTGTTAGTCTGAGAGGGACTCTAGATGAAGCAGGACAGTCCCTACATGTATTCCCTGGGACTATTCTTATTGTCTTCTAAGTGATACAGCAATACAACTGAGGGAGTGTGGGTGCAAATCAAAGAGTCTTTAGGCAATGGAATCTTACCCATACCACGTCTACTAAACGTATATCAAAAGTGAGGAAACATCTGCCCCCTACAGGAGAACATCTGAAAACACTGTCTTTGTTCGTGCAATCCCGCACTTTTTCAAATTAGTCTTGAACCGATATATTCCAGTAGTGGGGGAGTTGGTCTAGGTGCACCTTGCATTCACATGTCTCCAGCAGTCTGTTTCTTTGTTTCCAACATTCTCACCATTTTAGGTGGAGGCGAACCTTTTCTGAATGTGTGTCTTTGTCTGTTTTTAAGTTCCAAACGTTTTGTCTGTCATCGTCATTAACACCTCATACAAAACCAAATTTCTTATGGCTGTTTTCGTTATAACCTCCTCTGGTCAACTTACTCTGTAACTTTTTCTATCCACGTGCAATTTTCCATCATTCATTATCATGCAACCAGCCTTTGTTCTTTATCGTACACTTTCCATTCCACATACAAAGACAACCATTGTTGGCATACTTGTCCTTTCCAACATTCTCTGAGATCCTTTTACGCTTCTTGTATTTCATTCAAGATCCCTTAAGTCTGTTTCCCTCTGAATTGCCTCTCATCACTAGCAATTTTTCCATCTTTTTATTATATACTCTAGTGCCGCAAACACTCGCAGTCACTCACTCTTCCATAGGGCAGTTTTAACCCTTCTAATCTAACATTTTTTTTTTTTTTTTTTTATATCGTTGCCCGTCAAGAAATGACTGCAGATCCCCTTCCGTGAAAGCACTCTGGATCCTACCACACACAAATAAATTTTTTTATAAAGTCGACGTCTCGTCTCGTCTAAGCTGCTCACTAGGAACCCTTTTCGGTAGGGGCGATTCGCTGGATGTTACTGTCTCTAAAACCTACAGTACGTAAATCACAATAGCGCTATCAAACACCACATGTTCAAACTCACACAACTCCATATACAATACCACATCCACATGGAGTTTTCAAATAAAACTACCAAGGATCTTTGGGCATGGGCTATATAGCATGCAACTCACCGGACGGACAATCAAACAGGAGCGACAGAGCAAATTTTGTGTAAAAAGCTTCTACCTTTTGTGCAGATGCATGGTCTGTCTCCCTGAAAGGATGATTCCCTAAATTCTCCGTATGCGTCATGCAAACCCAGGTCCTGTTCGAGCGCCATGTTTTTGTCAGAGGGAAATATCCCATATCTCGATGTGAGTTGTTGTCCAAATCATTGTATACTTACGAGCTGGCTCTGGTGAATCACTCAGCCCTGCACATGTTTGAGAGAATTCCAATGTATTTAGGTTTGCAGACGTTTTTATAGGTTCTTGGGAACAAGGACCTAACGACCATACCCACATGCCAATAGCCTTCAGGATGTACTGAAGAAGATGATCTGTGTACCGGGGATGGTGTATTCACAGAGCATCTTTGTATAGATTACATGATAGAAGACAATTCAAAATGGATTATATTCCCCTCACAGGTGCAGAGCTCAATGATCCGTTGGTAAGGTCTCCAGTAGTAAAGTTGAAAAACGGCAGCACTCCCAAAAATCCAAAATCAAAAGGGTGAGTTTATTTGAAAGTGGAGAACCATGGGTATTTATCTAAAAAGTCCCGCAGGATATCGATGTAAAAGCAATATTGGCGTGAATTTACATTGCCGGGTACTTTTTAATATCCCCTGGTTATCCTGTCAAACAATGGCCAAATGTTATACTTTCATCTTTTTTCTTATGGGTCATAATTTTTAAGACACTACATGTGTAACCTTTACAACGCATGGTCGTCTCTGAATTGGAACTGCAGAGATAGACGCCGATACTGTGATTCACGAATGGGTGTACAAAGATGGAGAAGCCCTGACCCAACGAGGTTTTTTTAAACATCTTTACTACAACCTGATACAGTACATGCCCACTTAGGGATTACAATGGGGCCGATTTACTTACCCGCGTCCATTCGCGATCCACAGCGCGCTCTCTGCCGGTGGATCGGGTCCGGCGGTGATTCACTAAAGGTAGGTGCCTCCGACGTTCACCAGGTGGCGCTGCTCCGCTGAGTTCACCGAGGCCGCCGAAATGACTCAATTCACCGGGCCTATTCTAGTGAATGGTAAGTGCAAGTTCCGCGACACTTTTTTTTTATAAAAGCGCGTTTTTTCCGAACCGTCGGGTTTTCGTGTCGGCACACGCCCCCCGATTTCCGTGCGTGCATGTCAGCGCCGATGCGGCCAAATCCCGGTTGCATTTCAGGGAAATCTGTTGCAAATCGGAAAGTATTTGGTAACACAACGGGTAAAACGAGAATCAATCAGATTTTTTACTTATAGTTTCTTGGTTGCACAACTGCGCAGGGATTTTGGCCCACTTCTCCTTACAGACTCAGATTGTCACGGGCAAACATAGAGCTTCAGGTACCCTCCAAATATTTTTGATGGCTACCCGCGGAGATGGCCTAGACCATTCCACGCATTGAAATGAGTTATAATGGAGCTGCTCTTAGTTCCGCCCGGCTTTATCTGATCCATCCACAACGTATCTTACATACTTCTTTACATGAGGGAGGAATTATTGGCCAAAAGACTGCCATAATTCTCCCTTCACATCCTGCACTTTGCAAGAAAACGATGATGTCCACCTCCCTTTATGTCAGAACACTGAGTCAGCTAAGGGTTTTCAACCAATGTAAGTACTTAACCCCTTAGGACGAGGTGTTTTTTTCGGCCTCATTGTCTGCGCTCTCCACTTCAAAAATCCATACTTTTCATTTTTTTTCCGTTACACCTGTTGAGGGATTATCAGTTGTGGTGTAACAATATTTTACTTCCCGTAATGTTTTATTTTAAAATGCCGTGTACTGCGAAGCTGAAAAAAAAATTCCAAATGTGAAAAATTGAAAAAAAACCGCACGTGCGTCACGTCTTGTGGGCTCAGTTTTACACTCTTTCACTCTGCGCGTCCAAATAACACAGCCTACTTTTTTCTTTGTGTTCGGCCACTTCGATCGCGGTGATACCAAAGTGATACAGTTTTATTGTTGGTTTAATATACATTTTCAAAATTAAACAGAATGTGTACAAAAAAGAAAAAAAATTTTTTTGCATCTTCTGAAGCAATTACTTTTTTCATACTTGGACGGCACGAGATGTGTGGGGGTCATTTTTTGGCGAAATGAGGCGATGTTTTTCAATTGCTAACCGTTTTGGAGGTCGGTTCGCGACAGTTGATCATTTTTTAATTTCATTTTTTAATGTTCATGTAAAAAGGTGAAAGTCGCCATTCGGCAAATTTGGGCGCCATTTCCCGCCTCGAAGGTCACCGCCGGCCGTAACCGTTTTGTATATTTTGTAGATCGGCGCATTTGGGACGCGGGTGCGAGGGTACCAATATTATTGTGAAATTTTAACTGTTTGTTATTTGTTTTATATCCGTTCAGGGAAGGAGGGGGGTGATTGAAACTTTAATTGTTTATTACTTTTTTTTTTTAAACTTTTTTTTTTTTTTTTTCACATATTTTAGACCATCTAGGGTACATTAACCTAATGTCAGATCGCTGCTACCATGAACTGAACAGAATTCTGTATTGCAATATATGGGCAAAATTTTGCAGCACATTCATTACAATGAGCCCTGTCTCATTGTAAACGAACTACTGCGATGCACAAGCCTCGTGTCAAAAGAAGACACAGGCTACCAATGGAATGATCGCCCGCCCCCCCGATGACGTTCGGGGGCTGGCGATCCAAAAAAAGCTGGCGGCGCCCATGCGCCGCCGTCTTTTTTACACGCCGCCGGCGCGTTTTCGGCGGCGTTTTAGGGGGTATATGGCACCGATTCGTGCACCTCCGACCGCGCGCTAATTTAAAAAGCGGTGGGGTTTTATGCATTAGTCAAAACCCCACCTCTGTATGAAGAGACTCGACCGTGAGCCCTCTTATACTTCTTATACCTCTGCCCGTAGAGCTCGGCGCAGGAGCGTTGTAAGAGTTAAAGTGATACCTTGGATTTCATACTGATTTTCCCCGTTCAAACAAAACAAACAAACAAACAAACAACGAAGATGCCCATATTTGGCTTCCTTTATATTTCCAGGATTTATTGGCATTTTCTGTTTGGAAGACTAGTCAGACTAAGGACTAACTCTTCCTGTCAGTTGCCCTTTGATGAGTCCAATTATAAGCTGACTCACAGTTCCAATATACACTGGTCTCTAAAACTAACTATTTAACCTCAACTACAGTTCAACAAGTAGTAATCACTGAGGTGTCATTAGATTGCAACATAGGAGCTATATAGTGATTAACCTGGACACTTTTCATTCACATGGAGGACGCATGGAATAAGTAGTAGAAACCAACAGTGAAAACGTTTATATGGAGTGTAAAATGTGCTGTTGAAGGCTAAAGGATTAACAGCTTCCCTGCTGTGCCCCGAGTCTGCTGATAAAGCAGCACAATTTCAGGGTTTTAAGAAAATCCAAATCTCCACGTGTTTCAAACGATAACTTGCCTCGTAATCGTAACATAGGGTCATGAAATAAGAACCAGTTTATCTTCTTGAAAAACACTGACTTTTGATTTCTTGCAACCGTGATGGTTAAATAGTTCACTAATGGAGGAAGAATCATAGTTTTCTATGACTGGACCAAAATTTTGTTTTGTGCCATTCAAACCTTGAGATAGGGTGACCATGCTGTAGTGGAACAATTAACAAGACGGATGGTGTGAGCTGGAATGTATCTTCATGTGATGCTTAAAAGCTGGGCAGGTTGAAGAGTTGATGATATTAACTTGAGTTATGAGGTACAAGTATATTTCTGAAGAAGTCAGACTGTGATGGAGGGACTGTAGGAACACGACCTAGACCACTGCCTTGTAACTTTCTTGACTTTATTTTCGGGGCCGCCATCTGGATTTTCTGTTGACACGTTTGTGCTGAGTTTTTTGGTCTTCTGTGACACTCACGATTCCTACTTCCTGCAGCAACACACATGATAGCACATAAGCATCAACACAACTTACAGATAAGTGATTCTGGGGGCGGGGGAGGCCGGCACATATCTGTGAGAACGGAACCTGTTCACACCTTTTTGGTGGAGATTACACGGCTGTGCACAGGTATTAAAAAGTGACTGCGCCATGCAATCTTTGTGGTGTGCTGCACTGGCTTCAATGTCAAACAAATTGGGGGGTGCCATTGAGTGTCCGACGATATGACAAGCGCGGAATTGACCTTCAATATGTGCCACGAGCCAAGCACTAGATACACAACAAAAAGAATGGGGAACTGAGCGCATACCATGATGCATGATATCGGGTCGCGACCGATCTTAGTGAAGAGCAGCACAGTGTCATATGGCGCATGCATTCGGTGAACTCCTGCGGCACTGTAAGTACATGGCCCAATGTCTCGCTTAAAGAGTCCCCACCCACACCCGTGGATTTTTGTCACTAACCAGCCGAGGGAATTGGATAGGAGCTAAACAGCAATAAAACTGAGTAAAATTGATATAGATAAGGGGTTTAAAGAATTGAGCTTTAACTTACTTATAGGGTTGAGGGTTTTGATGTAGGGGATTTTTTTTTTGTGGAAAACCCCGTTACACGAACAGCATCACATAGCTCCCTTCCTTCATCCAGAGTGAGTAGGGAGCAGCAGCCCCTCCCCTCTATAAAACCTTCCTGTATCTATTTGTAATAAACAATACACAGGGATTGTGAGAGATATATGCACAAATAGAATAGATAGAATATACAGGCTTCTGTAAATGGAGAGGGTAGAGGGTAGCGAATCTGCGGACATAGTTATATGAAAGTAAAAGTTTGCCCCATGAGCTATTGAAAAAAATGTACTAGGGTTGCCCATAACAGGGCGGATTAAAGGAGGGGCTCGAGCCCGACCCCACCACTTTCACTTTTTAATGGGGCCCCACCATTTCCGACAGTCACGACTAGTCGCTAAGCTGAGTCGCTACTGTCCCTGTGTGCACACTGCACAGTGCGCGTGGGCACCCCGCAACGTACATAGTGAGAAAAGCTGCCTTTGCTGGGGGAGATCGCCGAGATGCCATTTTCTACAGGGGACTGGCAAGCTACATACTACAAAGTGGTGGACTGGGCTATATACCTCAAAAACATTGTGGCAAGGGCCTCCAACTCGAGTGCGACCAGGGTTCCCCCCCACACCCACCACCTTAATCCGGCCCTGGCTATAAGCTATAGGCTTGTGATGCCATGAAACTGCCCTTACTGTACCAGTGAAGTTTCTTTACTTCCTAAACATCAGCTGCGCTACATGCCGGTCACATCAGGAGCACATAGTTTATGGCGTTAAGAATTGCCATCTATCTCCTATTATTAGGCACATGCCTTTGCATATAGGAGCGATACTCTCACAAAGCTTTATTGTTTTTACTAGCAATAGGTTGTGTAGAAGTGTTTTACCTGGGCAACATTTTAAATCATCTAGCACATCTTCTGCTCCAGCTGGCACAGGCAATCCGCGGCCATAAATCAGGGGCAATTCTGTTTATAGTTACAAAGCAGGTGATGAGGAAATGAAAACCTGTTATGAATCTCATTATTACGGATGTTAAACTGTTCCACAAATGGCTTGTTTTAGTGTGTATAACATAGTGGCAATATACTCCTTTCACCAAGTTGTTGAGGAGCATTTTTAGACCGAAGGATGGAGTAAATGGAATTTCAGTTCAGTATAATATAAATAACTCCTGGATTATATCAGTGTGAATAGACAAATATTAAGCAGAAATCAGTACAACCAATGTGTTCTGTCCCCCCAGATCCCTTTGTTACACATGCTCATTGGGTTTACAGTACAGCCGTGTTCTGGGGCAGCAGTGAGTGGGGGGTGGACATTTCATTTAAAGGGGGGAATCTGAGGAGAGAGGAGAAATATTACCTAATGGGGCATAGGAGGGGAAAGATTTCATTGAAATGGGGCATCTGGGTGGACATTTCATTATCGGGGCTATCTGTTGTGGACATTCAGTAAAGGGGGGGCAACGGGCGTTAGACATTTCATTAAAAGGGTGATCTGATTTGAACTGGAGGTGGCTGTCTGTGGACTGGGGGGGCTATCTATTACTGGAGTGGGCACTGCTGCAGGGGCTATCTAAGGGCTATAAGCAGGGCTGGGGATGGGGGTAGGGCAGAGTAAGCTGGGCCTCATCCAGCTACTAGAAACCCCCGGCCTCACAGCATGGGCGTGTCTCAAACCTGAAAAAAACAGCATGGAGCAAAAGGAACAGGAAACATAGGTAAGTGACTTGCAGTCAGTATGTGGGGAGGGTGGAGTAGTTTGTCAGTGGGGTAGGAAGGGGGTTAGTAGTGTCTTAGTAGGGCGAGGGGGAGTGTTTGTTTTCATTGATGGAAAGGCCTGTGGATTTGTGATGGTGGGGTGTGTTGGTTCTCAGGGAGGAAAGATGTTGAAAGTGGGGAGGGAGGTGTGTGTTGTCAGGGTGGGAGCTTGTGTGTTTGTCAGTGAAGAGGCGTTGTTGTCAGTGAGGGGAAGCTGGGATGTTGTACAAGTAAGAGGTGTGTGTTGACAGTGAGGGGGGGGAAACTGTGTTTTTTCACGGAGGAGGGGTGTGTTATTGGCATGTAGCAATCACAGTCCACAAATTCAAGAGGTCTGTGTGTTTGGTCTGTGTTATTGAGTTTTAATGGGCTCAGGCAGTGCTAATCTACACTGGACTCACCAGTGTAACGGCCTATGAAATATAATTCGCTCACAACAACAGTCAGTATGGCGCCCTTATGTAAATGAGAAGAGGCTCGATAGTCCAACTTGACAGTCCATTCCCCCGGCCTGACTCATTTGTGTAGTTTATTTGACTTCCCCATGATTCTTGAATTCCCTAGTTGTATATTCGTTATGTTCCATTTCAGGACAATAACATTTAAGTAAATTGATGTGATGAAACTACACTTACACACTACCGGAGATTATATATATCTTGCATTAATATTACAATTATTATTTTATAAAAGCTATATATTTCCATGTAAAATAAGAGTTAAAAAGCAAAAGGTCATTATGTGTTTTTCCCTTGTATCAGAAAAGAAGGCACACTGGACAATCCCAATTCCATGAAATGTACAGTGCACAGTTAGGATGAAATTAGGTAGTACATGCAATGACTTAAAGTAATTTTACACGTATAAAAGCCATAAAATTCACCCAGATATAACAACAACGCCATTAATAAGTGGATTAGACATTGACACCTTTATATCTCTATGCAAATAGAACACATTATAATTATTATGTTGATCTGGTTTTCAAATTAGTGGCCCAACATACAACCCCCTGACAACCATAGAAACCAAGACCAGTGTTGCTTGACCCGTTAGTGCTCTCAAATGAATGAAGTACACATATTGTACAGATTTATTTTAAAGGAACCTGTACCATATTCATTCAGTGCAGCTGTCCTAAGAGCCTATTCAGACTGACCCCCCCTCCCTTTTTAGACTAAAAATTGTTTCGTTTACATTCACATAAATCAGGTTTTATCTTATATACTGCATGGGGCGTGTCCGCTCATCTAATCCTTCCATCTTATCCTTAACCATGCCTTATGCCTCTAACTGGTCACAGTCAATGTATGTGACCAAGAGTGGAATCATCTCTGGGTCACTTTACTCTTAACAATAGACACACTCTACCCCATTCATGTATTCGACCACAATGAAGTCACAGCAGCCCTCCATGGACTCCTACTCCTCTCCATCATCCATGATGCTGACTGTGATTTCATTATCAACACCTACATGGTGTACAGGAGGTGAGACAGAACTGCAATGAGTCAACTGGTCAGTGTCATGAAAGTAAGGCAGTTGTAAAAAAGATTGACCCAATGGCGTCACATGATCTACCCATCCTGCGCGATCCCTGAAGGGCATTGTTCGAACGGACCGGAATGTACATCTTCCGATATTCACGAAGATCCTGTGCCCGATATCCTGCACTTCGTTCCCCCCTTTCGGTCCGGCATTTTTGGCGACACAAATTGTAAGTTAAATCCTGCGACTCAGTCTGAACCGTCAGATCGTCCGATGGCCAGGCCCCGATTTTCGTCGCATGGAGCCAGCGCGTGCGCCAAATCCCCTTCTAAATTACACTGTCCCAAGGGGCGCAATCCCCGCAAATGTTGGAAATGGGAAATCTGCACGAAATGCTGCCGTGGACCTTAGTATAAGAAGCTGATATTTCCCATCTGTACTAGTACAGGGCCCTACTGCAGCTAATTTTAGGTGATATAGTAGGACTTGGTAACCCTTTATCAGCACATTGTAAAGTCCAGGGGGGCAAAAATGGTGACCGGTCCTCTTTAAGGCACCGCTGTGTCTCATCATGGAAAAGAAAAGAAATCGCTATCAGGAAGAGAAATGTGGAATCGCACATGTCCGAGTTCATCCTTCGATGCAATTTACAGAAACCTGAAAGTTTCCTGTTCATCTGTACAACAATTTATGCAAGTACAACTACATGGGAATGTCGTATCACCACTAGGAGGAGATGTGTTTCTGTTGTCCCAGAGATGAATGTGCTTTGGTCTGGATCGCATTTCAAAAAAAAAACCCAAAACATAAGCCAAAGACCTTGTGAGGATGCTGGCGAAGCGGGTAAATTGTATCATCATCCACAGTGAAAACACAGTACTGTATCGACATGGATGAAAAGATTTCTAGTCAAGGAAGAAGCCATGTACTCCAAAGAAACTAAAATAAAAAAAAATTGTTGCAAATGACCACAGTTACAAAGGACTCGAATTTTTTGAAGACATGCAGTGTGTCTGACAAACTAACAATTAACTCAAATTGGGCCATAATGCCCATTGTTTTGTTTTGAGATAGAGGGAGTAGCGTTGCACCACAAACACCATCAAACTGATGAAACAGTATCATCAGCATCATGTTGTTGGTGTTGCTTGCAGGAGGGGCTGGTGCAATTCACAAAACAATACCAACAGGAGGAAAGACATTATGTGACAATACTAAAAGCCACATCTCAAGTACAACCAGCCAAACAAGCTAGAGGGGGTATATCGAAGAGATATAAAAAAAACGCAATGTGTGTTGGGGGGGTACTTAAAAATATAACATGGTACTTTCCCTCCTGTCCCTCATGTTCCAGTGCCTGGATACCAGCCTTGGAAAGGTGGAACCGGTGGGTGTGGCGCTGACTAGGCTGCCAGAAGCTGTCTGGACTAATAAACGAGGGCAGCAGACGCGAAGACTGCACAGCGCGGGACAAGCGGGAGGCACAGGATGTATTATACATGTTTAATTTTTGTATGCAGCCCTCCTCACCTGGACACATGATGGTTTTTTATATCTCTCGGACCAACCTCTTTAAAGATCTGGGCACAAATTTTCTTCCAATGGACAATGAATTGAAGCATACGTGCCATTATGGGTTACAAAGTCAATGTTTTGGAGTGACCATCACAAAGCCCCAGTATCATCCTGTTTGAAAATGTTTGGGGGTAAAGATAAACGGCAGGTGTGACAAGGCATGCCTCAACATGGCCTGAGTTACACCACTTATTCAGGAGGTATAGGCCCACAATTCTACTACTATTGTATGAAGCTTGTGAATAAAGGATATCCAAAACGTTGACCACAAATTCCGACAGTGTTATTAACCCCTTAAGGAACGCACCTGTTTGTACTTAAGAGCTCGTACTTTTTTTTTTTAAAGTTGACTCCAGTGTCTCTTCCTATGGTAATAAACTTTCACGCTTAAGATATCTCCTGTGATTTGAGATTGTTTCTCATAGACATTTGTATTTATGTTAGTGAGGTTCATTTCGTGACCGTTCCTTTTTGGGGGTAAAAAATTCAAAATTTTGGAAAAATTGAAAAAAAGACTATTTTCAAAGTTATATATATTTTAGACAAAAATTGATTCCAACAATTTTATGATAGAAACCTTTTGCCTTGGTCTTCTTTTTATATCCATTTATTTGTTTTACGTTTCCTCCATTTTTTTATGATGTGAGAGTTTGAAGTTTTTTAGTAGCAACTCTCAGATTTTCTTGAAATTTGAAAAAATGCAAACTGTTTTGGTGATCAACTCAGTTTGGAAGTGCCCTATAAAAGGTCTTATGTAATCTAATAACCCCCCATATACACATTTTATGAACTAACACTCAACCCTATTCAAATCAGCATTAAGAAATCTGTTAGACCTTTACATTATATTTTCCGGAGCATACAAACATGGATTGGAATTTTGAAATTTCAATTTTATTCAATCTTCTAATTTTAGCCCTAAAATGTGGATACCTTCAGAAGGAATTGAGGTAAATATATATCCCCTATTTTTGCCCTGCTTCTTCTTCGAGTGTACGCACATACAGGCATTGGATGTCATCTGACTGTTTCCCCACACAGAGATGTCCAAACAAGTTGACGATACGGGAATTTGGAAGGCCAATTGGCTGCAATATTTTGGGTGCACAGTGTAATTGAAGAGCCCCTGAAGAAAAGTACAATAGAAACCCCTCAAAATGTCACATTTCGGAACTTAGAACCCCTCAAAGAATTTATCGTGGTTGTGGTGAGCAGTTTAATCCCAACACGCTGTCAAAACTTGACAAAGCCAAATGGTGCCAGAGTAAATTGCGTTTTTATCCTCAAATGTCATTTTAGTGCCCCCCCTCATATACTGTGCCCAACCATGCCACTTAAGACAAACAACCCCCAAAAATTCATTCTGGGGTGTCCCGAGTACGGAAATACCACACAGCATGTGCCAATACGATTTACGAACTGGGCACACGCAGGGTCAGAAAAAGAAGCACATTTAGGTTTTCAGCTCACGTTTTCACTAAATTGGTAATGGGTGGGGTTGCCCCCCGAGGATTACCAGTACAATAAAAAAAAACCACCCCAGTAGTGAACCCCATTTTAGAAAGGGCACCCCTCAAAGAATATCTGTAGGCTTGTATGAGCATGTTTACCACCTAAGGTGCGGCTCAAATAATACAAAAATGAGTGTGCAGAGAAACAATGAATTGCAAATTTATCAAATATGCCATTGAGTGATAAAAGTATTTTGCCCAACCATGTCACTGAGGGAAAAACATATAATAAAATCATTCTGGGGAGTTACCCCGTTGGTAGGGCAATACCCCATAGGAGCAATATCAGTGTAGGATGGGAGACATGGCAGGGCTACAAAGGAATAACTTGTTGGAGCACAGACATTGTCTTTTTTTTTTCTCTTTTTGGCATCATGAGAGATTTGTAGATGCCAATAGGGGCCATACGTAGAAAACCCTAAGAAACTGACCATTATTTGATAAACTACACCCCTCCAATGAATAATCTATGAGGTAATAGTTACATTTAACCCCACATGGACCCCTGTAAAAAATGCGATAATTATATGGCATAGTAAAAAAATCCATATAGTCATTTTGTGCCCAGCTGTGCCATGAGTAGACAAACACCCTAAAAATCATGATGCCATGTTCCCGGTTAAAGCATACGTGGCAGTAATCCTACAGCTGGGCACATGGCAGGCTTAGAGGGAATGGTGCGGCATGCGGCCACTGATGGTAATACGAGCTGCGTCAGCGTTCCATAGTGGTACTTAAATCCCAGTTGATTGTATGATAAATCGGAAGCAATCTTTCATACATAACCCTGGGTTTTTCTGGGAATGTCTGCACGTGATGAATGGTGGTCCTCCGAATGCCATTTTGGGCTACACCCTGCACTCTTTTGTGACCTTCCTTGCTGGCTGTTGGGGAACTACTCCTGGAAATGCGTGCTTCGGTACAATACGTGATGTTGGCCCCGCTTTCCCAATTACTAGCAACACCCCCCTTCCTGTCTACCAAAAAAGAAAGTACTTTATTACCCACCACTCTTCAAATTCCAGTGAAGTTCCCCTCTGGCCGGCAGTATCGATTCAGCACGAAAGCATTAGACATACGCCATGCATCTGCATAGTGTGCACGCCAGCTTTTCTGTACACACCATCGGACTTCCGCCTGGCATTGTACGCTGAAGCACCTGGTCACGATGAGAACGGAAGGAGTGAAATTTTGATTTTCCAGTTCCGTTTTCACACGTTTGGATTTGGAGTGCCATGTCATGTTGGCAGGGCCGGTGAGGTGCCAGTGCAATAGAAACCCCCAATAAATGATATCATTTCGGAAACTAGACCCCTCAAAGAATTTATCAGTGGTTGTGGTGAGCATTTTAACCCCCAACACGCTGGTCAAAATTGAATGCAAAGTAAATGGTGCAGAGTAAAACTTGCGTTTTTATCATGTCATTTTAGTGCCTCATATACTGTGCCCAACCCATGCCAAAACTTAAAAAAGTCCACAGCTCTGAGGCCTGCCGTGTCAAAATTAATTCCAGGATGGCCCAAAAAGTCAGAGACCTGAGGGGTATAATTATCTGGGGCTACCCATGTGGGGTCAGTGGAAGCTCCAGACGCTTCTCCTGCAGAAGTCCCAGACACTTCTCCTGCAGAAGTCCCAGGCACTTCTCCTGCAGAAGTCCCAGGCACTTCAATCGCAGAAGTCCCTGGAACCCTACGGCGCCTTGTTGGGGGTCCTTCCAGGTCACTGGAAGATGAGCAGGAGGATGATGATAGGTAAAAAGGGACATCATCCCCACTAGCTGACTCGGTGTCAGAGGCAAGCATGTTATATGCCTCCAACACGGTGTATGTCTTCTGAGACATTGCACACAAAAAAAATAGAGAACATACACTAGAAAAATTAGATAATGTGCACCAAACTACACAGATAAACCGTCTAGCAGGCACACAAAAAGAAAAAGATAATGCACACCAAACCACACGGACAAGCCGCAAAGATGGCACATGCAAAAAATAATGCACACCAAACTACACGGACAAGCCGCACAGATGGCACACACAAAAAATAATGCCCACCAAACTACACGGACAAGCCGCACAGATAGCACTAAAAAAAAAAAGATAATGCACACCAAACCACACAGACAAGCCGCATAGATGGCACACACAAAAAATAGCTAAGTGCACCCAACTACGGGTACACCTACGGCGCTCTGGTAAAAAATGTTACCAGGCACCGAAAAAAAACCTATGTGCACCGCGCAAAAAGGCGCTACAAATGCACCTAGCTTGCCCTAAGGCAAACTAACTACCGCTAAAGATACTGTGCAGCGCTATTCACACGGCGCACTGAAAAGTGCGTCCAGTGCATGGCGACTGGCCTAATTGAAATCCAACCCCTACTAAATTTTCCCACTTCGGTATTTGCAAGGAATGGGCGTCACTAAGCGCAAAAAAAGCGGTCGCATAGTCTCACTACAAATTGCTCACAATTGGCTAGTAGATGCACGGCAGCAAGTACAGCCACCAGCAGATCAACCAGAAATGAAATATATATAAAAGCTACTGTGGCTAAGTAAAGCCGTTTGATCTCCTATGGCTATTTTCGAGCCAAGTATGAAGCACACACTATGCCGATGAGAGGACCAGGAGTTATTAAACAAATAAACGTAAAATAAAAAAGGACAAAATGCAGACTGTTGCCTAATTGAAATCCAACCCTACTAAATTTTCCCACTTCGGTCGTTGCAATGGAATGTGCGTCACTTAAGCGCAAAAACACAGCGGGGGGTGCACGTCTCATACAAAGTGCTCCATTGGCTCGTAGAATGCACTGCAGCAAAAGTACAGCCACCAGCAGATCAACCAGAAAATTGAAATATAATACCGCTACTGTAGGCGTAAGTACGCCGTTTGGATTATCCTTATGGCTATTTTCTAGCCAAGTATGAAAGCACACTACTATGCCAGAGAGATGACAGTGAGTTATTAAACAAAATAAAAGTAAAATAAAAAGGAAAAAAATGGCAGAGATGGTGCATCATTGGAAATCCCAACATACTTAAATTTTCCCAATTCGGTACTTTGCAAGGGATATGTGAGTCACTAGCGCAAAAACAGCGGTAGCAAAAGTCTCACTACAAATTGATCACAATTGGCTAGTCGATGCACTGCAGCAAGTACAGCCACAGCAGATCAACAGAAATGAAAATATATATTTAACGCTACTGTAGCGTAAGTAAGGTTTGGATCTCCTATGATATTTTAGCAAGTATGAAGACCCACTATGCCAGATGAGATGACACTGAGTTATTAAAACAAAATAAACGTAAAATAAAAAAAAGGAAAAAATGGCAGACTGTGCCTAATTGAAAATCCAACCCCACTAAATTTAACCACTTCGGTTCTTGCAATGGATATGTGCGTTCACTAAGAGCAAAACACAGCTGGTCGCAAGTCCCTACAAATGCTCACACTTGGCTAGTAGATGCACTGCAGCAAGTAAGCCCACCAGCAGATCCAACCAGAAATAAAATATATATAAACATACTGTAGGCGTAAGTAAGCCATTGGATTCTCCTATGGCTATTTTTCTAGCCAAGTATGAGAAGCACACTACTATGCCAGATGAGATGAAACTGAGTTATTAAACAAAATAAACGTAAAATAAAAAGGAAAAAAAAGGCAGACTGTGCCTAATTGAAATCAACCCTACTAAATTTTCCCACCTTCGGTCTTTGCAATGGATCTGTGCGTCACTAAGCGCAAAACACAGCGGTCGGCACCGTTCCTCACTACAAATTGCCACAATTGGCTAGTAGATGCATGCAGCAAGTACAGCCACCAGCAGATCAACAGAAATGCAATATAGACACGCTACTGTAGGTAAAGTAAGACGTTTGATTCTCCTATGGCTATGTTCTCCCAAGTCTGAAAGCACACTACTATGCAAGATGAGATGACACTGAGTTATTTAAAAAATAAACTAAAATAAAAAGAAAGGGCAGGACTGTGCCTATTAAATCAAACCCCTCATAAATTTTCCCACTTGGTGTTTGAGGTGGATATGGTGTGCCACTAAGAGCTAAACACAACGGTAGCAAGTACCCCTGCTAATTCCTCAAAAAATGGTATAGATGCAAAAAAAAAAAAAAAAAAGTTGAGAACGGTATTGTAGCCATAAGAAGGGTGTGGGTTCTTGGAGAATCACCTGGCTACAGTACGCTAATTAGAAACACCTAACGCTTTCCCGACAGCAGCAGCTCTCCCTAGCGGCATCCGGACACAAGAATGATACGAGCAGCGACGGGCAGCGGCTAGTCTATCCCAGGGTCAACTGATCTGGCAGCAACCACTGCTATCGACGTGGAGGGTAACCACGTTCATGCTGGGTGGAACGGGCAGAGTCTCCTGCTGGTGATTGGCCTGTTTCTGGCCGCCAAAAAACAAAAACCGGAGGAGCAGCTTGCCATTTTTTCTCGAGCGGGCCGACTATTAGTACCGGAGCAACGAGCAGTTTCGAGTACGCTTAATGCATCGGACCGAGCATCAAGCTCGGACGAGCATGTTCGCTATCTCTAATTAATACAATATACTATTTTGTGTTGGTTTCTGTTTTTACAGTTTAGTCCCCCATGTGAACATAAAGGACCCCAGGGGACATTTCCACAGTTTTTTGGTGTTACTAGATATCCTGTAACTGGGCATCTAGAAAAGCCTCAGTACCAATCCCACCCATCCCATCACAACCCAAGTTAAACTCCATCCCAAGTCTATTATTTTATTTTATTAGAACCAGAAGCAAGGTCTGCAAACTTAGTTCCTATCTCAAACGCTATGCCGTGAAGAAAGGAGAAGGCGTAGTGATTAAAAAAAAAAATTGCTTCGACCTTATACACGGGTTTTGGGCTGTCTGTGATAGCGGAGAAGTCCTGCCTCCCCAATTTCATGGGTGCATATTAAAAGGGCGTGAATCGGAAAGACGTTCAACGCAGACTCCAGGACTGGAGCCCACTGAAATCATTCATCACAGGCGGTCTGAAAGGGGTTAATTTTTTTTTTTAATTTTAATTTTATTTTGTATTTTGCACAAAAATTTACGAAAACACAACTACGGCACGCAGCCGATTGTTACATAAACAACAAAAGATCATATAAACCAGTTTTGATGAGTAGTCGATGATGGATCCTTGGGGACCTCTCTTCCCCACACGGCTTCCTTCCAGCCGCTGAAGATTCTTTCACCCATGTCATGTCCAACAGACTTGTCGCTCCAACTGGAGCAGGAGCGTTCCTTGCACCCATCTCTTTAAGGAGGGCTCAGTACAGGATGGATATTCCACCCCTTGTATGGGCAATTTCAGCGAAGGTCCTATTCATTGTCTGTACCTTTCCAGGGACATGTCTCGGGTTTTAATCGCGGTAGATTAGTACTGTCGTTTGGTCACCCTCCATATTCCGGTATTTAGGTTCGGCTTCGTATCCACCTATGTTCCTGCATGGCAAATAGATCCTTGGACAGTGTGGACTCTTTATCTCTCCACTATATAAACAATGCTCTTCCTTCCCTGTGTGAACCCTGGATGGTTACCCAGGGGTAGGTATTTGGAAACATCAAGGAAGATGGTAGGATTTCCTTACTGCCATGCCAGTCGCTATTGTGTCCTGAGAACAAACTGAGTTTTGTTTGATCTCAGTGGTAGGGAACTATTTAGACATGGAGGAGGGTGTGAGATCCCATGGGGAAACAGTAATCTATGTGACCTTGTGTCTGAGTAGCAGATGCTGTCTTTCAACCATCAGTATATGTGTGTGAGTCAGGCCAAGTTTATAGCACCCTGATGAGGTAGGTTCAATCCCTGGTTCTTTGTATTGACAAATGCGAGAGCCGTATCAGCTGTATTTTACCCAGCAACAAAAACACTGTGATATCTCCTTGTTTAGAATCATGTTATCTTTTGTGCTTTAACAAAAGAGGAATAACTGGCATGGGATACAGCAATTTGGAGCTGTCATCCTCTTACGAAATGAGCCTTCCCAGAAGTAACTATGGTGATATCGGTTTGAAATGGGGGGGGGGGGGTTGTTAATTGAGAAGATGGTACAGTGAGACTTGTGGGCCTTGTGGTTTGATCTCCCTAAGAAGAGATATAGCACTTTGCCTATTTAGCGGTAAACTACAATTATACGAAAGCGAGAAAGATGAAGAGATTTGGTAACTGCGATTGACGGGTCCGCCCATAAACAGGGACAAAAAAATGTCGTCCACAAAGAGAGCTGCCTGTAGTGAGGAGAGCTCTCCAGCGCTTCAGGAGAAAAGCAGAAGACACATTTCAGGGCCACAAGGACCATGTTAGACATTAGTTTAGTAACCCAAACGTCCCAGAGGATCCCACCTGGCTCGGCCTATTTGAGTATTATTTGAGAACTGTTGCAAGAGAATAACTTAGAGAATAGGCTAGCGAGTGCTGGGTCACCCGTTCATGCAGAGCTTTTTATAAAATTCCCACCCCAGTCCGGTGGGTGGGGAAAAAAGTTCTACTAGTTGTAGGGGGAAGGGCTCCCCGTCAGTTCCTGTGTACGGCCGTTTTTATATGCGTTTGAGTGGTGTAAAAAGTCGCCTAAGATTGAGGTGGTGATCTTAAGCCGGGGTCGGTGTGTAAATTCCCTCCTTCCTTCTATTAACTCAGAATATCCCTGGTCTCCTACCCTTCCAGGTTCGCCAGCACAGTCTCACGACGTATCATCCAAATTGGTGTAAATTCAGCTGCAGCTGGGATCAACAACGATCTCCTTCTGTATGCCCATACATGTACGACTTTGTGATTGTAGCCAGGCCTCCCGTATTGGCTGGTTTTCTGGATCTCCAGAAAGGCAGTGGACACGTGCGATCGCAGTGCTTACTTTTTTTTAAATTACTCTGCAAGTCTTCATTAAAGACAAAGCTTCTCATCGTGTGTGGTAGAAATTAGGGAAGTATCATAGATAGCCCGTACACCTTTGGGCAAGACCCCCCCCCTGCCATTCACTGGACCGGGAGGAAGTGATCGGAGCTCACAATGGTCCTCAAGCTTGGTCACCGTACCCGCTGCAGTAGGCAGGCAGAAAGAAAAATATATTACAATCTAGACCATGGAATTGTGAGGGTTGAAATAGTGGGATATTCCTTGTTCTTGGGGTGTTGTCGCTGCCCCAAATGTCCTCCAGGGCCACTCGCGTGGAATTTCAGGAAAGTGGGTTGTTCTTTTCCATATTTCCCCTGTCGGCCTACCGGACTTGTCATGATCTTCCAGTTCATCATTAAGTCATTGAAGTCCCCTCCAACCAGTTTCCAAGGGGTGGGGTCACCATTTACTTAATTGTCCCTAAGGGAATGAAAGCAGGTGTTCTGTTCCGTGTTTGGGGCAAAAAACTTGAAACGCTAAGGCCTACGTGGCTTAGCGTAGTGTAATCGTCACCAGTCGCCCTTCCTTATAACTGGTGAATACCTTGTTTGTAAGGGATTTGTAATCAAAAATCAAATCAAGACCCCTATGCTTTCCTATCTACTCCGGGAAATCATAGACCTTCCCCTACCCATAGTTTACACATTTCTACAAAACGTCACGTCCCCAGATGGGTCTCAAGCAGAAGTGCAACGGCCGTTTCATGCGGAGAACCATGAGTGTTTCTGCAGGCCGCAGGCCCCTTCACTGTGGAAACAAATGGGCTGGCACCCCGCCGCAGGCAAGCCATTCAGCTTTGCGGCAAGCTCTGGGAAAGACCAAGTGCCACTTAGATTACGGTCCCCACAGGGGTGTTGGCAGTACACCTACCGCGGTGGTCCGGAGGATCCACAGATCCCATATGTCACAAGTATGTCCTCAGCCTTCAAGCAGATATCTTTTCTATCTTATTATTTGTCACAGATTAACAAAATGCCGTTCAAAGATCATAACAAACTGCCATCAATTCGTACCTTCTTCACTACTTTCCAATATGTTATGCAGTAAACTTAAAACAAGTCCTTATTCCCACTATTTTAGGAATGTCATTTTCTATAAAAGTAGGGGTGCGTCAAAAAGGCTTTTTTTCACAACACAGGCGGATCCCTAACTCAAGGACAACCGACTTAAGATTTACTGCCTAGTACAGGTGGACCCCTAGTCACTGTGGAACTCTGGTGAAGGTCTTCTGGATGCTTTCTGAAGTCCCAGGGCTTGCAATGATCAGCTGTAAGGGAGTCTATAAGTTTTTTTTTTAATGATAATCATTTGGTCCCTTACAGCAAAAAAATTAAAAAAATCAAAGTGTCACTGGGACAGTGAAAAATTTTTTGTCTGGAGCATAAATTATACAATTACTGTCCACATACTTACAAACAAATTTTACTTTAGACAAACCTAGGAAAACATAGCCTGTACGTAAACCCTGGGACTACCGGATTGGAGTTGATTTTTTACATGATTAAAAACTAGTAGTAATTAGAATTTTTATTGAACTCAAAACTCTTTCAGGCTTTATTATTAGTATGTCACCGTATCTTATGATGAATCTATCCTCTTTGGTATCATAGATAAGGGGTGGATTTTTGGATTAGCATTTCTAGTTTCAAACCTTTTAGATCTAGAGTTTCACCATAATGTGAAACTCAGAAGCATGTCTCTGGGCTTCCCAAAGCAGATGGAGATTATTTATGCCCAGACAAGCCAAAAATCGGAAGTATAAAGGGACACATCGGTAACTCTGTAAAAAAGGGGGCTATGCTTTTGGACCTGCGAATGGAGGACTTAAACTAGGGCTTTTCAAAACAGCAATAAGGAATAATTCTAATGTTCTTTACTTCAAAATAATGTACATGCTTAGCGAAGGCTGACAGTAATAGGTCTTTCCATCAGAAAACGATGGTGGGAATTATCAGTGGTTCTATGCATGAAGGGCTTAGAGGGGCAGGGCCACCTGAAGATGGACGGGCACCAGGTCTTCTTTGCATTAGCCGCAGGATTGTAAAGGCGTAAGTTGCACCGAAGAAACAGTCTTTCTAAACCACTGTGGAGGGGCTTGGGCTTTATGCCGGTGCACGAGCACAAAAATTTCCATATATGTATGTTGATTAGGGGGGAATCTAATATCAAATAATAAGGAGGAATAAAAAACAAATAAAAAGACCAAGTACTAGGGGGTTTTAAAGGCCGTATGTAAAACCAATTCAGGATGTGTGAGGTATGAAACCTAGAACTCATGGATCAGCGGCTTGAAGGGCTGGGGTGAGCACAAAAATGGCACAACAAAGCTATTCAGTTGAATGTCAGAATTTGTCGGTACCATTTGAGCCACTGATCAGGGTTTTTTTTTAAAGGAGTAATACTATTTCCTGCCCACTGCAACAGCCTCTTAAGGGGATGTTCCAAGTTTGACTGTCATCCTCAATCAGCAGTGGGGTTGATTGCTGTTACCCATGTTCACACAAATGCTCTGGTATCAAAAATGGTGGAGATAGTTTGCAGTAGTAGTAAAAAATATATATATTAGCATGTAAAAAACAAAAAAATGCTTTCATTCTGCAGTAAACATTTAACATTTCATGCTGAAGTGGTCATATGACCATCCCAGAACTTCCAGCCGAGGTCCCAAGCCCCCAGGGTTTTCCTTTCAAGGTGCACTAATATGACATTTTACATAAGAAAACACAGAAAGAGTAAACATATGGAGAAAATGTCAGTCCATCAAAAGCTTTTAAATTAATGGGGCACATTTACTTAACTGATCATGTCTGCTATCCCGCTGTGTTGTCGGCGATAATGCTTTCGCCGTGATCGACAAAGATTGGCGCCAAATATCTGCATTGTGCTTCCCCGCTCAGGTCCACTGGAGTTCACCGTCTTCTTCCCAGGTATGTAAGCCACTTCTACATAGCAAGTGTGATTCGATGAACATGCATCACAATGGCAACACATGCTGCCGGATCTGCAGGGTGTACCGAAAGCTGCAAACGGAACTAACTCAGCAATGTCAGCTGTTGCGAGTGTAGCGGGAGTTCAGCGCATCCACCGTTGCGCGAGTGTATAAGGGGCCCTAAGTGAGATGTCTTGTGATACACATTTAAGTTAAATCTGGGCGTCAATCGAACACGTGATCGTCACTCCACCCCGATTTCTGTTGTCATGAAGTCAGGCGCGATTGCGCCAAATACGAGTACGACCACACATTCCCCCTTCTAAATACCTGTCACAGTGGCACAAATCCCGAAAAATTTCTAAATGCCATATGAAAGATTGATCCGCAGGACCTAAATAAGCCCCAATGTGTGTATATTTTAAAAAAAAAATACATTTAAAGTATCAATTTTTTGTGCAACAGTACGAGTTTGGAATACCCAAAATTGGTGGCTCTGGGCATATGCAATAATGAAAAAAGACTAGTTTACACAGAGTCTTGGAACCATGGCACCTGTGTATAAATGCATTGAAAAGAACATGTTAGCACTGCAGTTGTAGCACAAGTTACCAATTCAACATCCACAGTACAAAAAAATAGTCTCTGGTGACAAAACCGGCAGGCACACACAGACACATAAACTAACGCACCCCCCCACCGCCTGCAAAACATGCTAGGCAAAACACACACGCTGTCTGCACACACAGAAATTATTTAAATGTTCTCCTGGACACTTGTAATCACAAACAGCATATATACAGTTTTAGCAAGGACAACATTTTATTTCTGACATCTGGAATACCCCAATAAGAATGGGTGAGATGGGCCGGGAGACTCACTTTCATTACTACTACAAAAGATATGCACTTTTATTGACTTCTAATGCCCTACAGTTTTTATTATCTCTATGAATAACTGGAATAAGATATATATAAAATATAGTATAGTATATTATATATACAAAGAAGAAACCAAGTCCTGCAACAAGTGGAGAGAAACCTTAACGGGGTTGTCCGAGTTTGTGAAAAAAAAGATAAAAGGGCGGGACAGGGTGCTTAAAAAAAAGAATAAGATGGTACTTACTCCCGGTGCCCTCCCGTATCCAGCGTGCTGTCACTTCCGGTCGCGGCGCAATGTAAACAAACATGGCAAGCGGATCAGCGCATGGATTCAGCTTCCGGCCCGGCGTTGGCCGGCACGGCCTATCCGTCCCTATACACAGCATTGTGTATGGGGGCCGGAAGGTTGTCGGGTCGGCCGGAAATGAGTCCAGCCGCGCTCGGCGGCCATGTGTGTTGTTAACATAGGCAAGGCCCGGAACGAGTGACAGCAGCAGCTGGATACGAGGAGGGCACCCGGGAGGTTTTTTTTTTTTTTCCTTTTTTGGGTAAGTAATCTTATTTTTTTTAAAGCAGCCCGGGTCCGGCATCTTTTATCTTTTTCCTTCAAAAAAACTCGGACAACCTTAATAGAGGGGCGTTGTTGTCAGGGAAATACGATGTGATGTGTGGTCACCTCCAAATCATTGACAGTATATGAGTGCTCAGTGAACACCTCAGCTTCCCTTCATGTTTGAGAGAATCCCCATTTATTTAGGTTGCAGGAAGTTTTTATAGGTTTCTTGGACAAAGGAACCTAGGACCTACCCACATCTCATTAGCCTTCAGGATGTAACGAAAGTGATCTGTGTACGCGGGGGATGGGCTTCACAGGAATATTGTATATATACATGATAGCCAGAAAGATTAAAAAATGGATTATATTCCCTCACAATCCTCCCCTTTTTGTGAATAATTTAGTGTACTGCTCAGGTGTACATTGACATCATGCTTTAATAACATCAGGGACTTATCTACCTTCACCGGCTTCCCTCCTGGAATCGGAACATATATCACAACACAATTCATGTAAACCATTGTAAAAGGGTTAGAATCTCTACATTCTATTGGTGTTTAATCCTATACATGTCACCCTACCAACCAGTGAGTACTATAGACATGGTATACGGCCGCACAAACGTAGTAGGGTGTAGGCGTGGAATGTACATAAGCAGCCATCACAGAACAGAATTTCAGTTCTGTAGTGCTATGGGTCCAGCAACATCTTCGTCAGCTGCGCAGTCTTGTTGTTTTTCTACACATTGTGTGTCAAGGTATGTGGGAGACATTTCAAAAGACTCCAGGTGGACATCAGGCCATTCATCAACCGGGTGCAGGTCCTCTGCTCTATTTGGGGGGCTTAAAATTTTTTTTTGGTTATGGAACTGAAACAGAGTTTGGTTATGCAACCTAAGAGAAAAAAAAAAAAGTATCTGCAGGTTTGGACATCACCATTCTCTATACACTTCGGACAACTTAGGGAAGTATATGTTCATCCATGGGGCATTCTAAAAACAAACTCCGTAGGTGAAAAGCTTTTTTTAATCCTAAGCTGTCATCAAATATATTACTTACCCAATATGGATTATTACTTTAGTCTCTAGAATAAAGTGGATAAATATTCCCCGATACCGGCTGTAGGTCTTACCAGTGCTTTAGTTACAGGATAGGTTCAGATTACCAGAAAGAGGCCAACACACACAAGGACTAGGTTCATAGCTACTTACCTTGGTTAGCGGACTTAGCCAATCCTGCAAACTCTGGACGGGTAAAGCGGCTTCGGAGTGTAATATGCGGGTCTTCACTACCTCCCTACATTGTATAGGTATTATAAACTTGTGTAAATGGACAGTAGCAAAAGTGATCTCAAGTGAATATCCATACTTATCCACACGGAGCCATATAGAGTCTTAGAATGGTTGTCTCACCCGTGGGTGCATGAACCATCATAGGGTAAAGGGCCCTTGGCAGACTGTGTCACCTTTTGCCATAGTCCACCTCCAACCATTGGGGCCCAGTTGTTTTCCAGCTTCTTGCTTCCTCACTGTGAAGCTATTTCTATAAAGAAAGGTATATAGATAACTAATGGGCCAGCGAGGGTACGGACTGTACTGATCAGGCTGACCTTCCTCTAGGCTTTCTAGTAACCGTATGGTCACTTCATTGTATTAGAGCTTTATAGGTTTTACCTTCTAGTATGTCAACTTCATGTATTAGAGGTTTATAATGTTTACCTATTATAGGACCTTTATGTAACACTAAGGCCTCTAACAGCTATTTCAAAAGTCTCATACGTGTGTGAGTAAACTTACTATAGACAAGTCAGGAATCATAAGGAATCCCAAAAGAGTCACATCTTACCTCTGCCCACTTTACCCCCTGCCATCAGTGCCCTCACCTCCGCCCTCTGTACAGACAGGTAGGTCAGGAGTGTGTTATGCTGCGTGTTACCTCATGTGTGGAAACCATGCACATCTGGTAGAATTAACCATATTCCTGGTTTACTAAGCCATCTACAAAATACTCAAAGCAGATTAGTGATCATATTCAGGTTAGACATATTAAAAGTATATAGGTTCATTTATCATTAAGTAATAGAAAATTTTTTAAATTACAAAACGTTACCTCATGTCTCCCGTCTACCTCATGTCTCCCCTTGATCTAGCGAAAGTAGTGAGCTGGATTCAAGTAAACATCATAAGGGGCCAATTGTAACCAAGGTTTCTAGTTATGAAGAGGTAAATAGTAACAGGATAGTCACAAAACTTCTACAGCAGTTCTTTTAACGTAGGCGGCAGTAGGATGACCAAAACCAGAAGGTCCAGGTTGTCATGTGACACCACGACAGCAGAGCTGCGGCCGGCCTCCTCCTATGAGGTGCTTGGCTTAACTTAAATGAGAAACAACTTAGAAAATTGAACAATATTACATCCAGAAATAAACACACAGTTTTGGGACCAATGCCGATGTTCAATGCTGTTAGATGGAGGAATACAGCATACAAAACCTTAGGTTTATATAACTATACGTCATATGTGGCACATACCTGGGCAGGACAGCACTAGCGAAGGGAGTAGGGAGCTTTTAGGGTGTGTTATAACTTCTGTCTTAAAAGCTCCTAATAATAATCTCAGTCATAGTGCTGTATAGGACTGAATACTATGGGATAATAGGGGAGCTTGTATCCGGATTAAAACAATAAAAATTACAGATGTTGACACTGAATCAATCCCAATTGCTTAGGGACCATGAGGGTTATCATGAAAACACATTCTCATGTTCCTTCTTCTCTTAACATTCCAACATGTGCTCTCCCTCCCCTCCCCCTCCTGTGTCCAATGAGAAAGGGGGAGGGCAGCCCCCCCTTCTCCCTGTGTGTTGTAGTACTAAGTGTCCCAGCATACCAAGAGAAACAAAGAAAGAATCCAACACACCATTGTAAAATCAAGCTTCACTGTACTATCCTACACAAATTGCCAAAATTCTATGACACACCTTCAGACTTTGGTGTATTAAAAGTTGTTACCCACAATTTCTGATGTTGTACATAAATCACAAGGTCTCAGGTCAAGCCTGACAATGAAACCAATGTCCCACAAGTTGTGTGCTGTTATTTCCTCAAATCTGGTAACTCTGATGAAATCACACTAGCACTATAGACAAAAACATATTATATTTGCCATAATGCTGCGGACTGTATAAAGGAATAAATCATAGAAACATTACAGTATTGGCAAGGTCAGTCAGGAACCCAATTGGGACTGCACAAAACCGCCAGGAGTTCTCCCCCAAGACGACAAAATCTGATAACAAATCAGTTATTTGTAGTTGAGAGGGACTACTTAGGATGAAGCAGGACAGCTCCTACATGTATTCCCTGGCGTACTATATTGTGTGTCTTCTACAGAGTTACAGCAATACAGTGAGCGGAGTGTGGGTGAAAAATCAAAGATCTTCAGGCCAATGGATATTACCATACACTGGTCTACAAAAGTATATCAGTGAGGAAACATATGCCCTACAGGAGAAAAACATCTGAAAACACTAAGTCTTTGTCTCGTGCAGATTCCCGCACTTTTTCAATAATTAGTACTTGACGGATATAATTCCAGTAGTGGGAGTCTGGGGGTCAGGTGCCACATTGCATTCCACATGTCTCCAGGCAGTCTGTTTCTTTGTTTCCATACATCAATTCATCCACCATTTTAGGTGGAGGCAGACCTTTCTGAATGTGTCTTTGATTTTTTCAGTCCAAGTTTTGTCTGTTCTCGTCATAACACTCGAAAACCACAATTTCTAGGCTGTTTCTTTAAACTCCTTGGTCTCACTCTGTAACTTTTTATCCACTGTGCAATTTCCATCAGTCTTATCATGCACACCACTTGTGTTTTTAAGTACATTCCATTTAAACATACAAAACAACCATTTTGGTACTTGTCCGTTGTCCACATTCTTGAAGCCTTTTTACAGCTCTTGTATTATCTCATTCAAGATCCGTTAAGTTGGTTTCCCCTGAATGCTCTCATCTACTAGCAAGTTTTGCATCATTTTATTATTTCTCTAGTGCCGGCACACACTCGCAGTACTCACTCTTCCATAGGGCAGTTTTAACCACTTCTAATCTAACATTTTTTTTTTTTTTTTTTTTTAATCTCGTTGCCGTCAAGAAATGACTGCAGTCCCCTTCCTGAAAGCAGCTCTGGATCCTACACACAAAATAAATTTTAAAAGTCGATCGTCTCAGTCTAAGTCTAAGGACTGCTCATCTCAGGAAACTCTTTCGGTAGGGGCGATTCCTGGATGTTACTCTCTTAAAACCAGTACAGACAGTATCCACAATAGCGCTATCAAACACACATGTTCAAAACTACACACAATACCCATATACAATACCACACATCCACATGGAGTTTCAAATAAATAACAAGGATTCTTTGGGCTGGGCTATATAGGGCATGCAACTCACCGACGGGAACAATCCAACAAGGAGCGACAGAGCAATTTGTAAGAAAAAGCTATTACCTTTGTGCAGTGCACTGGTCTGTGTCTGAAAGATGATCCCTAAATGCTAAGGTAGGCGTATGCAACACCCAGGTCCTGTTCGAGCGACATGTTTGTCAGGGAAATATCCCATATCTCGATGTGAGGTGGTTTCCAAAATCATTGATATATTACGAGGCTGGCTCGGTGAATCACTCAGACCTGCACATGTTTGAGAGACTGCCAATGTTATTAGGTTGCAGACAGTTTTTATAGGTTCTTGGACAAAGGACCTACGCATACCAACATTCCAATTAGCCTTCAGGATCGTAACTGAAGATGATGGTACGCGGGGGATGGTGCTATACAGAGCTCCTGTACTATATTCATGATAGAAGACCAGATTCAAAAGGATTATATTCCTCACAGGTGCCGAGAGCTTCAATGGATCCTTGTAAGTCTTCAGTAGTAAAGTTGAAAAAGGCAGCACTCCCAAAAATCCAAAATTCAAAAGGTGAAGTTTATTGAAACAGTGGCAGAGAACCATGGGATTTATAAAAAAGACCCAGCAGGTAGTGCGATGTAAAAGCAATTGCGTGTGAATTTACATTGCCGGGTACTTTTTAATATCCCTGGTTACTCCTGTCAAACAATGAGCCAAAGTTATATCTTTCATTCATTTTTTCTTATGGGCATAATTTTTAAGACACTACAATGGTGTAGCCTTTACAAACATGGCATTGGTGCGTCTTGCAATTGGGACATGCAAGAGACGCCGATACATGTGATTCACTGAAGTGGGTGTAAACAGAAGATGGAGGACCAGCCCTACCCAAACAGAGGTTTTTTTAAACATCTATTCACACCTGATTACAGTACAGCCACTTAGGGATTACAAGGGGCCAGATTTATCTACCGGTCCATTCGCGATCCAGCAGCGCGTCTCTGCGGTGGATCAGGTCGGCCGGGATTCACTAAGGTAGTGTCCTCCGAGTTCAACCAGGTGGCGACTGTCCGCGAAGTCCCACGAGGCCGCCGAAATGCACTCACAGTCTCACGGCCTATCCATAGTGAGGTAAGTGCAAGTTCCGCGACACTTTTTTTTAAAAAGCTGCGGCGTTTTTTCCGAACCGTGGGTTTTCGTGTGGCACGCCCCCCGATTTCCGTGGTGCGATGCAAGCGCCGATGCGCCAAATCCGGTTGCATTTACAGGGGAAATCTGGTGCAATCGGAGGAAATATTTGGGTAACACAACGGGAAAACGCGAATCAAATCAGACTGTTTCTTATTATAGTCTGGTGCACAACTGCGCAGGGAATTTGCCCACTTCTCCTTACAGATCTCCAGTTGTCACGGGGCGAGGAACATAAGAGCTGCAGGTCCTCCAAATATTTTGATTGGCTACACGGCTGGAGACTGGCAGACCATTCCAGCATTGAAAGGGTTATTATGGAGCGCTCTTAGTTGCCCGGGCTGTATGCATCCAGGCCACAACGTATCATTACATACTCTCTACTGAGGGAAGGAGATTATTGGCAAAAACTGCCATAATCTCCTCATCCTGTCCGTTTGCAGGAAAAGATGATATGTCCACCTCCCTTTATTTCAGATACAACTGGAGTACATGCTAAGGGTTTTTACAACAATGTAATTACTATAACCCCTTAAGGACGGAGGGTGTTTTTCGCCTCATTTCTCGCTCTCCAACTTCAAAATATCCATAACTTTTCATTTTTCCGTGTACAGCCTGGTGTGAGGGGATTTTGTAGGTACACAAATTTTACTTTCCCGTAATGTTATTTATTTTACAAATGCCGTGGACTGCGAAAGCTGAAAAAAAATTCCAAATGTGAAAAATTGAAAAAAAACACGCACGTGGCTCACGTCTTGTGGGCTCAGTTTTACGACTTTCACTCTCGATCCAAATAACACAGCCTACTTTTTTCTTTGGTTCGGTATTGCGATCGCGTGTGATACTCAAATTTATACAGGTGTATTGTTGTTTAAACATTTCAAAATTAAAGAATGTGTACAAAAAGAAAAAAAATTTTTTGCATTTTGAGCTAATAACTTTTCATACTTTGGGCCGGAGATGTGTGGGGGGTCATTTTTTGCGAAATGAGGCGATGTTTCATGACTACCGTTTTGAGGTCGGTTGCGACATTGATCATTTTTTATTCATTTTTTATTTCATGTAAAAGGGAAAAAAGTCGCATTTCGGCCATTTGGGCGCCATTTCCCGCCTCGGAGGTCACCGCGGCCGTAACCGTTTATATTTTATAGATCGGGCTTTGGGACGCTGGGCGATGAGATACCTAATATGTATGTGATTTTATGTTGTATGTTTTATATCCGTCTAGGGAAAGGGGGGGGTGATTTGAAACTTTTAATATTATTATTCTTTTTATTTTTAAACTTTTTTTTTTTTTTTTTTTCATCATAGTTTAGACCATCTAGCGGCTACATTAACCCTAATGGGTCAGATCGCTGCTTTACCATATACTGCAAACGAATTCTGTATTGCAATATATGGCATTTTGCAGCACATCATTACAATTGAGCCTGGCTCATTGTAGAAATATGCAGCATGCAATCGGATAGCCTCGTGTCCAAAAGAAGACACTCGGCTACATGGAATGATCGCGCCCCCGATGACGTTTCGGGGGCTGGCGATCAAAAAAAAGCTGGCGGCGCCATTGCGCCGCCGTATTTTAAACGCCGCCGGTCGACTTTCGGCGGCGTTTTAGAGGGGTTAATAGCGCGACGGTGCAACGCATCCGACCGCCGTATTTAGCGGGGGGGGTTTTATGCATAGCAAAAACCCACACCTCTGTATGAAGAGGAATCAGACCGTGAGCCCTTTAATACATTCTTATACTTGCGCCGTAGAGCTCGGCGCAGGAGCGTTAAGGGGTTAAAGGGTAACGTGGATTTCATAATGATTTTCCCCTTTCAACAAAACAAACAAACAAACAAACAAATCTGAAAGATGCCATATTGGTGGCTCCTTTTATATTTCCAGGATTATTGCATTTTTCTGTTTGGAAGCTACTTGTCAGGACTGACTAAGCTCTTCTGTAGTGGCCCTTTGAATGAGTCAATTATAAGCTGTCACCAGTTCCAATTATACCTGTGCTCTCAAAACTAAGTATTTAACTTCAATACAGTTTCAACAAGTAAATCCATGGAGCTGGTGCATTAGGATGCAACATAGGAGCTATATAGTGATTAAACTGGACACTTTCATACATGGAGGAGCATGGAATAAGTAGTAGAAACCAACAGTGAAAAAGATTTATGATGGTGTGAAAATGTGCTGTATGAAGGCATAAGGATTAACAGCTTCCCTGCTGTGCCCACGGTCTGCTGAAAAGCAGACAAATTTCAGGTTGTAAGAAATCCAAATCTCAACGTGTTGTCAAACAGATAACTGTCTCGTAATCGAACATAGGGTCATGAATAAGAACAGTTTATCTGCTTGAAAACACTTTGACTTTTGATTGCTTTGCCAACCTGGATGGTTTAATAGGCACCTACTGGAGGAGGAAGAATCATAGTTTTCTATGAGCTGGACCAGAAATTTGTTTTTGTGCCATTCAACTCTTGTAGCAGGGTGAACCATGCTTAAGTGGAAGCAATTAACAAGGAGGATGGTGAGCTGGAATGTATCTTCATGTGTGCTAAAAGCTGGGCAGGTGTGAAGAGTTGATGATAAAGCTTGAGTTGATGAGGTACAAGATATATTTCTGGGAAGAAGCAGACTGTGATGGAGGGACTAGTAGGAACAGACCTAGACACGACCTTGTAACTTCTGAACTTTATTTCGGGCCGCCATCTTGGCTTTCTGTGTGACAGTATTGTGCTGAGTTTTTTGTACTTCTGATGGACACTCACGATTCAAACTCGCAGCAAACACATGATGATGAGAGGGTAAGCTAACAAACTTACAGATAAGTGCATCTGGGGGGACGGGGAGGCAGGCACATATCTGTGAGAAACGGAACTGTTCCCCTTTTTGGGGAGATTTACACGGCTGGCAAAGTATTTAAAAAGGGTGCGCCCATGCAATCCTTGTTGGTGTAGCTGCACTGGCTTCATGCCAAAAAATTGGGCGGTGCCATTGCAGTGTCACGACTGATAGGACAGAGCGCGGGAATTTAACTTTCAAATTGTGTCACGAGGCCAAGCACTTAGATACACCAACTAAAAAGATGGGGAACTGAGCGATACTGATGCATGATATCGGGGCACGATCTTAGTGAAGAGCAGCACAGTGCATTATTGGGGCAAGCATTTCGGTGAAATCTGCGGCACTGTAGTAAATGGCCCCAATGTCTCTGCTTAAAGCGTCCCCCACAACACACCCCCCCGGGGATTTTGTGTCACTGACCAGCGAGGGGAATTGATAGATACGCTAAAACCGCAATAAAACGAGTAAAATTGTATGAGTACGGGGTTTAAAAGTGTATACATTTTTATCAGGGGATTGAGGTTTATTGAGGGATTTTTGGTTTGTGGGAAAACCCCTGTACACGAGAACAGCTCACATAAGCTCCTTTTCCAGAGTGAGTAGGGAGCAGCGCCCCTCCCTCTATAAAACCTTCCGTTCTCTGTATAAACAATCAACAGGGAATTGGAGAGGTACTATGCACAAAGAGAATGATAAGAATATACAGGCTCTTCTGTAAATAGGGAGAGGGTTAGCAGAATATGCTGGACATAGTTAATTGAAAAGTAAAAGTTTGCACCCCAATGAGCTATGAAAAAAATGTACTAGGGTGCCGCTATAAGCAGGGCGGATTAAAGGAGGGGCTCGAGCCCAGGGCCACACCATTTCAACTTTTTAAGGGGCCCCCACCAGTTTCCGACAGCAGCGACTAAGGCTAAGCTGAGTCGCAACTGTCCCTGTGTGCACATGACAACGTGGCGGTGGCCCACGCAATTCGTAATAGTGAGACAAGGTGCCTTTGCTGGGGGGAGATCGCCGAGATGCATTTTCTCAGGGACTGGCAAGCTCTACATACTACAAAGGGCTGCGTGGCTATATACCTCAAAACACATTGTTGGCGGCCCTCCAACGTGCGAAGCCAGGGTTCCCCCCCCCCCACACCCTTAATCCGGCCCGGGCTATAAGCTATAGGCTGTGATGCCATAAACTGCCCTTACTGTACCAGTTGAGTTTCTTTATCTAACATCAGCTGCCTTCATGCCGGTCACATCAGGAGAGCAAATTATGTAGGCGTTAGAATTGCCATTATTCCTATGGTAATTAAGCACTGGCCTTTCATATAGGAATTGCATCTATACACAAAGCTTTATGTATTTATAGTCAACTGGTGGTGTAGAAGTTGTTACTGGGCCCCCCAAACATTTTAAATCATCGTCAATCTTTGATCCAGGCTGGCACAGGCAATCCCGGCGTGTAATCAGGGCAATTTTGTTTATAGTTACAAAGCAGGTGATGGAGGAATGAAAACTGTATGAATCTAATTTATTGAGGTTACAACTGTTCACACAACATGGGGTTTAGTGTTAATAATAGTGGCATATATACTCCTTTCACCAAGCTTGAGGAGCATTTTTAGCGGAAGGTAGGAGTATGGTATTGTCAAGTAATAATATAAATAACGGGATATTATATGTGTGAAATAGACACATTTAAGGAGAAAATCATTAAACCAATGTGTTCTTCCCCCAGATTCCCTTTGTTCACAACCAGGCTACTTGGGTAGACATCCGTGTTCTGGGCAGCAGTGCATGGGGGGTGGACATTTCATTTAAAGGGGGGCATCTAGAGAGGAGGAGGAAATTCATTACAATGGGGGCATCTAGGGAGGAAGGAAATTTCATTAAATGGGGCATCGGGGTGGACATTTCTTATAGGGGCTATCTGTGTGTGGACATTCAGTAAAGGGGGGGCATCTGGGGTATGACATTTCATTAAAAGGTGCATCTGTGTGCATGGAGGTGGCTGTCTGTGGACTGGGGGGGCTATCTATGTACCTTGAGTGGGACACTGTGCAGGGGCTATCTAAGGGCTATAAGCAGGGCTGGGGATGCAGGGGAGGGCAGAGTAAGCTGGGCCTCATCCAGCTACTAGAAACCCCGGCCTCCAGCATGGGCTGCCAAACCTGAAACAAACAAAGATGGAAGCAAGGAACAGGAAACATGAGGTAGTGACTTGCATCAGTATGGGGGAGGGTGGAGTAGTGTTGTCAGTGGGGGGGTAGGGGGGTAGTATGTGTCTAGTAGGGGACGGGGGGAGTGTTTTGTTTTCATTGATGGGAAAGCCTGGGATTGTAGTGAGGTGGGGTGTGTTGGTGTCTCAGGGAGGAAAGATGTTGAACAGTGGGGGAGGGGGAGGTGGGTGTTGTCAGGGGGGAGCTTGTGGTTGTCAGTGGAAGAGGCGTGGTTGTCAGTGAGGGGAGCTTGGGATGTTGTACAGAGTAAGAGGTGTGTGTTTGACATGTGAGGGGGGAACGTGTGTGTGTCAGCGGAGGAGGGGTGTGTAGTATTGCACTGTAAGCATCACAGTCACACAAAAGTCAGAGGTTGTTGTTTGGGTCTGTGTTATGGTTTTATGGCTCAGCAGTGAACTAATACACAGGGACTCAGCCAGAAACGGCCTATGAAATACATAATTGCGCACACAAACAACAGTCAGTATGTGCGACACTTATTGTAAATGAGACAGGGCTCTATAGTTCAACTGACAGCCATTCCCGGCCTCCCCCACCGATCATTTGTAGTTAGTTTGACTTCAATGATACTTGAATTCCCTATTGTATATTCGTAGTGTTCATTTCAGGAAATAAATTTAAGTAAATTATGTGATGACACCTTACCACTACGTATATGATATAAATCTTGCATTATACTTACAAATATTTTATAAAAAGCATATATGTCTCATGTAAAAATAAGGAGTTAAACAAGCAAAAGGTCCATTAGGTGTTTTTCCCCTGTATCAGAAAAAGAAAGGCACAGACAATCCCAATTCCATGAAATGTCAGTGCACAGTTAGAGATGAAATTGGTAGTACATGCATGACGTAAAGTAAGTTTATTACAGTTATAAAGCCATAAAAATTCACCAGATATAACAGACACGCCATTCATAAGTGGATCTAGACATATTACTTTAATCTCTATGCAAATAGACACATTAGTAATTATATTTGATTGGTTTTAAAATTAGTGCCCAAACATACAAACCCCTGAAACCATAGAAAACCAACGACCAGGTTGCTTGACCCTGGTAGTGCCTCAATGATGAAGTATCACATATTGTAGCGATTTATTTTAAAGGGAACTGTCACACAATATTCATTTCAGTGCAGCTTCCATAGAGCTTATTCAGACGACCCCTTCTTTTAGCTAAAATTGTTCGTTACATTCAATAAATCAGTTTTATCTTATATAACTTGCATGGGGTGTCTCGCTCCATCTAATCCTTCCATCTTATCCTAACCATGCCTTATGCCTCCTAACTGGTTCACATTTCAATGTATGTGCAAGAGTGAATCATCTGCGGGTCACTCTAGCGTCTAACAATAGCAACACCTCTACCCCATCATGTATCGACCCAGAAGTCACAGCAGCTCCTCCATGGATAGTTACTCCTCTCCTCATCCATGGATGCTGCTGTGTGGTTTCATGTAATCAAATACATGGTGTACAGGAGGCTGAGACAGAGACCTGCAATGATAGTCATGGTCAGATGTTCATGAAAGTAACGGAGTGTTGTAAAAGATTTGACACAAGGCCAACATGTGCTACCATCCTGCGCGATCCCTGAAAGTGGATGTTCGACCGGAATGCTACATCCTGTCATATTCACGGAAGATCAGTGCCCGAATCCTGCATCTGTCGATTCCCCTTCAGGTCCGCATTATTTTGCGACACAATTGTAAGTTAAATCCTGCGTCAGTTGAATCGTCGAATCGTCGATGCAGGCCCCGGAATTTCTGTCGCATGGAGCTCAGCGCGGGCGCCCAAAATCCCCTTCTAAATTACATGTCCCAGGGGCGCAAATCCCCGCAAAATGTTGGCAATGGAATTGACGAAATGCTGCCGTGGGACCTTAGTATAGAAGGCTGAATATTTCCATCTGTACATAGGTCAGGGCCTACTGCAGCTCAATTTTAGGTGATATAGGTCGAGGATTGTGAACCCTTTATAGCAGATTGTAAAGTCAGGGGGGCAAAAATTGGTGACAGGTCCTTTTAAGGCACACGCTGATGTATCATCATGGAAAAGAAAAGAAATCCGATAGTCAGAAGAGAAATGTGGAATCGCAAGTCCGGTTTCATCCTTCGCATGCAATACAGAAAACCTAAAGGTGCCGTGTTCATCTGTACCAACAATATAATGCCAAGTACAAACTCACATGGAATGTCATGTATCAAACCACTAGGAAGGAGATGTGTTCTGTGTCCCAGAGATTGAATGTGCTTTGGTCTGGAATGCGCATATTCACCCAAGAACATAAGCACAAAGACCTGTGAGGATGTGGCTGAAGCTGGAAGATGTACATCATCCACAGTGAAAACAAGTACGTATCGACATGGATGAAAAGCCATTTAGTCAGAAGAAGCATTACTCCAACAAGAAACTAAAAATAAAAAAAAATTGTTGCAAATGACCACAGTACAAAAAGACATAATTTTTGAAGAATGCAGTGGTCTGACAAAACTAAAACATTAAACTTAAAATTGGCCATAAGCCCATTGTTTTGTTTTGAGAATAGAGGGAGTAGCGTGCACAAACAGAAACCATCTAAACTGTGAAACAGTATCATGCAGCATCATGGTTTTGGGGTTGCTTGCAGGAGGGGCTGGTGCACTCACAAAACAGATACCAACAGGAGGAAAGACATTATGTGACAATACTTAAAGCAACATCTCAATACACAGCCAAAAAGCTCACGAGGGGGGTATCTGAGAGATATAAAAAAAACGCAATGTTGTTGGGGGGTTACTTAAATATAACATGGTATCCCTCTGGTCCCTCATGTTCCAGTGCCTGAACAGCCTTGGGAAAGGGGGACCGGTGGGTGTGGCGGCTGACTAGGACTGGCCAGAAGCGTCTGGACAAGTAATAAACAGGGGCACAGACGGAGAGACATGCACAGCGCTGGGCAGCGGAGGCACCAAGGATGTATTAACATGTTAATTTTTATGCAGCCCACTCCTATGGAACATGATGGTTTTTTATATCTATCGGGACCACCTTTTAAAGTGGGCACAAATGTTTCTTCCAAATGGACAATGATTTGAAGCATACTGCATTATGGTTACAAAAGTCAATTGTTTGGAGGACCATCACAAAGCCAGTATCAATCCTGTTTTGAAAATTTTGGGAAAGATGAAACGGAGGTGTGAGCAAGGCATACCTAAAACATGGCCTGAGTTACCACACTTATGTCAGGAGGTATAGGCAATCATTCCTACCTACTATTGTATGAAGCTGTTGTGAAAGGATATCAAAACGTTGACACCAAATCCGACAGTTATTAACCCTTAAGAACGCAGCCTGTTTGTTACGTGAAGGCTTTCGGTTACTTTTTTTTAAATTTGACTAGGTCTCTTACTATGTAATAAACTTTCCACGACTTTAAGATTCTCTGTGATTTTGAGATGTTTTCTCATGAGACATTGTAGTTTAGTTAGTAGGTCATTCAGTGATCCTTCCTTTTGTGGGGGTAAAATTTCAAAATTTGGAAAAAATGTGAAAAAAATGATATTTTCAATTTATTTCTTTTAGACAAAAATGATTCCAACAATTCTATGATAGAAACCTTTTGCCCATGTCTTCGTTTTTAGATCCATTATTTGTTTACGTTTCCATTTTTTTATGGATGTGAGAAGGTTTGAAGTTTTAGTAGCAATTCAGATTTTCTTGAAATTTGAAAAATGCAAACTGTTTGGTGATCAATTCAGTTTGGAAGTGCCTCTATAAAGGCTTATGTACTATATAACCCCCACAAGTAACCATTTTATGAACATAACATCTCAACCTATTCAAATCAGACTTTAAGAAATCTGTTAACCTTTAATATTTTCGGGAAAGCATCAAATGGATTGGAAATTTTGAAATTTCAATTTTTGTTTCAATCTTTCTAATTTAGCCCTAAAATGGATCACATTCTACGACAGGAATTGCAGGTCTAACTAGGCTATATACTCCCGTACGATTCCCATTTTTGCTCGCTGTTTCTTTTCCCGAGTAGTGCACGTTAACTACAGGCATGACGCTGGACTGCAGGGCGTGATTTATCCCACACAGAGATGTCCAGAAAGAGTTCAGCGATTACTGGGAAGTTGGAAGGCCATTTGGCTGCAATATTTTGTTGGTTGCCCTTACAGGTGATTGAAGAGCCCCTGAAGTAAAGTACAATTAGGAAAACCCCCAAAAATGCAACCAGTCGGAAACTTAGAACCCCAAAGAATTTATCGTGGTGTGGTGAGCATTTTAATCCGCAACACGCTGTCAAAATGATCCAAAGTAAATGGTGCAGAGTAAAATGCGGTTTTATCTCAAAAAATGTCATTTTAGTGCCTCATTATACTGTCGCCCAACCAATGCACTTTAGACAAAACCCCAAAAAATCATTCTGCGGGTTGTCCGAGTTACGGAAATACACACACTGTGCCGAATTACAGAGCGACTGGGCAACGCAGGGGTCAGGAAGAAGAAGCACAATTTAGGTTTTCAAGCTCCAGTTTTCACTAACGATGGTAATGTGGTGGGGGCCCCCCGACGGTACCAGTACAATAACCTAAAGCATATTGTTGTACAAGAACCACCCCACCAGAGTGAACCATTTAACCATTTTAGAAACGGGCACCCTGACAAAGTAGATATTGTAGGCTTGTATCGGGCATGTTAACCCTACAGGTGTTCTGGTTCAAAAATAATACAAAAATGAGTAGTGCGAGAACACAATTTGAATTGCCCATTTATCAAATCTGCCATAGGGATGATTAAAAGGGTATTTTGCCCAACACATGTCACTGAAAGGAGGAAAAAAACCTATCAAAAATATTATTCTTAATTATGGGAGTGTACCCGGGTCAGGGCCCAATACCCCTGGAGGCAAATCTGTAAGGATGGAGAGACATGGCAGGGCTCAAAAGGGAACTAACTTTTGTGGAGCACAGAATTGTCCTTTTTTTTTTTCTTTTTTGGCACATGCAACTGAGAATGTAGATGACCAATAGGGGCCAGAGTACCAGTAGAAACCCTAAGAACTGACCCATTTCTTGGAAACTACACCCTCCATGATATCTAGGAGGTATAGTCTAGGATTTAACCCCATCAGGGGACCCCGCTGAAAAAGTGCATCAATTTATGTGCATAGTTAAAAAAATCACATTTACATTGTGCCAGGCTGCTGCCATGGAGAGGACAAACACCCTAAAAATCAGATGCCATGTTCACGGGTTAAAAGATTACGGGGACAGGAATAGTTAATCTACAGGCTGGGCACATGGCAGGGCTTAGAGGGAAGGTGCGGCATGCGGCAGCCATGAGTATAAGTGTGCGCAGGGTTCCCGGGTACCTTAAAATCAGGGATTGTATGAAAATTCGGAAGCATCTTTCATACATAACCTGGTTTTTCGGGCAAGTCTCACAGTGCATGATGGTTTTGTCCTTTCGAATGCCATTTTGGGCACACCCTGCCCATCTTTGTGACCCTTCTTGCTGGCTGGTGGGGAACTACCCTGGAAAGTGCGGCTTGGTTACAATACGTGATGTTTGGCCCCGCGCTTTTCCCAATGTACTAGCACACCCCCTTCCTGGTCTCACAAAAGAACAGTACTTACTTACCCACCTCTTCAAATTCCAGGAAAGTTCCCCTTGGCCGGCAGTATCGGATCAGCACGAAAGCATTATACAATGCATCTGCATGAGTTGCACGGCAAGCTTCTGTACACACCCTCGACTCAGCCTGGCATTGTCACGCTTGAAGCAACTTGGTACGACAAGTACACCCCTCCCATGTTATTGTTTAAATCTAAAATACAGTCAGACTGGGGGTTGTTTACTGTACTGGTACCTCGTCTGGGAGAGCGGGGTGGTGGTGTGCTCATGTATCTGTGTGTAATACAGGACACTTCTTTCTTGTAGTAAAACACAATACGGTCGTGCTCAGTGCCTGCTTTCGTCCTTTAAGTTTTTGCCCAATCAGACGACTTAGGGAGACACTCTCTGATTTGTCGTACAGTGCGCATGCGTAGGTATTTTGAAGTGAGGAGCACTGGAAACAGGGTGGTGTTCGTGGTTGTAGAAATTGTCACGGTAGAGGTGGTTCGCACCCGTCCAGAGTGGTGCACTAAATCCCACACGATCTTCCCTGTAACACCAGGAAGGGGGGGCAGTCTGGGGGGCACTTAGTGGAGCCCTCCCTGCATATCACCCTGAATCTGGTAAGGTTACCTGATGACTTTGCACACTGATACATCTTCACCACCATACCTTGCCCTGCTTATTGGGAGGTACTGGCGGAATTGAAGTTTCGCCTTTGAATTGTAACCAGGGACGAGTATTGCTTCCATGTTGAGGGCGGGGATATATGTGGGCAAAATGGCACTAAACATGATCTAAATATGGGCTGGACCTTAAATAAACGATCATAACTGGGGTCACCTATGAGGTGGGCACTGTGGTTGTCAGTGTAGTGCAAAAAACTTATGGATGGCTTCAAAGCGTATCCTGCTCATTGCCATGCGAACATCGGGGTGGTGGTACCAGTTGCTCTGTGCTCAAGTAGTCCCTGATTGAAGGCTTCTTTATATCCCCATAAGGAGTATTAGCCCCTCTCTGGAATTCTCTGCTGCACGTGAAGGGGTCACACTGTAGGGTTGATAAAATGAAGTGGGTTTTGGGGCAATATTGCTGTGCCAGCGAGTAGAGATTTGTCTGAAAATATAATAAACATCAGCAGCCTCCTCAAAACACAAAACTTAAAAAAGTACCGACAGTCGAGGCCCTGCCGTGGTAGTCAAAATTAATTCCAGGAGGCCCAAAAAGTCAGGGACATGAGGGGGATAATTATCTGGGGCGGGGGGCTACCCGGTGGGTCAGTGGCGAAGCCCAAGACGTCTCTCTGAATAAGGTCCCAGACACTTCCTGCAGAAGTCCCAGGCATTCCAATGAGAAGTCCCGGCACTTCAAACGCAGAAGTCCCAGGCATTCAATCGGCAGAAGTACTGGAACCTATGGCACTTCTTGGGGGGTCCTTCAGGTCACTGGTATCATCATCCTCCTGCTCATCTTCCAGTGACCTGGAAGATGAGCAGGAGGATGATGATAGGTAAAAGGGGACATCATCCCCACTAGCTGACTCGGTGTCAGAGGTAAGCATGTTATATGCCTCCAACACGGTGTACGTCTTCTGAGACATTGCGCACAAAAAAAAATAGAGAACGTACACTAGAAAAATTAGATAATGTGCACCAAACTACACGGATAAACCGTCTAGCAGGCACACAAAAAGAAAAAAGATAATGCACACCAAACTACATGGACAAGCCGCACAGATGGCACACAAAAAAAATAATGTGCACTGAACTACACGGACAAGCCGCACAGATAGCACACAAAAAAAAAAAGCTAATGCACACCAAACTACACGAACAAGCCGCACAGATAGCACACACAAAAAATAATGCGCACCAAACTGCACGGACAAGCCGCACAGATAGCACACAAAAAAAATAGCTAAGTGCACCCAACTACGGGTACTCCTATGGCACTCTGGAAAAAAATATTACCAGGCACCGAAATAAAAAACTTTTTTGCAGCGTGCAAAAAGGCGCTACAAATGCACCTAGCTTGCCCTAAGACAAACTAACTACAGCTAAAGATACTGTGCAGCGGTATTCACACGGCGCACTGAAAATGTGGGTCCAGTGCAGAACAACGCTAACACAGCACACTGAAAAGTGCGTTTGGGTTCAGAAGTCCCTTCTGACAGGGAAAAACGGAAGACACAGGAAAAACAGATAGGGATAGGGATTTGTAGGAACAATAGGTATCAGATAGGGAACAGAACAGTAATTATAGTTTAAAGGTGTATTTTGGTGCACACAGTAATGCTCTTTTCTCTCACCAGTGATACCAAACCAAAATGGTGCCGCTGGAGGAAGAGGAAGGACCTAAAACCACGTTTTTTAGCCCAAAATCACTGCAATTGGCCAGTCAGGTTTGACTGGCCAATCGCAGTGATCGGCGGGCAGGACCGATTTGATTGGTCGGGTGACGGAGACAGGAACTCCTCCTGCCTCTGTCACCCAAGTTCCATCCCGATATCACCAAGTCTCGCGCCGTGGTGACATTTTTAAAATCCTATGCGCTCGCGAAGTAGCTGTACTGCGCTGAGCGTTAATAGTGGGAAGCAACGCAGCACTAAAGGGTTAATAATAATATTTATATATTCCGTTGCACTTTACAGTTTAATTTTAATGGTACCAAATACTAATGAAATGTATGTAAACTTTTGAAATTGCAGAAAGTAATAAAAATGCCTTAAAAATGTTTTCTCTTATTATTCTGGAATTGCGCAAATATACATAATTTTGGTAATCCTAATTGACATAAAACAGGAAATGTTTATTCTGT